>JAODAL010001716.1:0-218842 GCA_025379985.1 Phyllomedusa bahiana | reverse complement strand
TTTTTTTTTAAAAACTTCAAAAACAGGTCACTTTGCAATATGTGTCCATTAACAATGTCCTTCCTATTCCTAAATAACCCCCCATGTATGGGCTGTTTGTTTCCTCCTGATGGCTCCAGGCTGGTCACTATACTACGACCTGGTGTCCTTTACAGCTCATCACTGCAGGCCAGTAGTAGCTGGTAAAGCCTGTAAACACACGACTGAATTCAAAAATGAAACCGAGAAGACAGGTTTTTAGGTAAAAAACGTTTTAGCAAACAACCCCGTAAACCCTTCCCGACTTTGACTACCCATACGTCAAGGGGGGTAGGTTTCTGCAAATTACGTATGGGTATTCAGAAGATCTTAAAACCTAAAAAGTGGAGCTCGAAAGATCGGGCATCAGACCATGGTATATTCCCGCGGGCATCTGCCACTAAAAAAAAATTAAAAAATTGAGCATCGCTATAATTGTCTCGACCCAGGGAGTAAAGCTAACTTGTCACGAATACTGCACGGTGAGTGCTGTTAGAAAAAAAAAACCCAACAAGGATTGCAATATTTTCTTCACCCTGCCTTCCAAAAAACAGATTTAAAAGCAATCAAAAAAGCCCGCCCCCCAAAAAAAAGATACCAAAAAAACGTCAAATCATCCCCAAAAAAAAAGCCATACAGCCCCCCATACCAAAAAATAAAAAAGTTAGGGCTCTCTTTTTGGGTGATGCAAAAATGTATTTTCCTTTTTGAAAAAAAGTGTTTTTATTGTGTAAAAGCAGTAAAAAAAAAAAATTACAAATTGGGTATCACTGTAATCTACAACCTCTGAGTAAAACTAGCTTGTCATTTATACCATGTAAAAAAAAATCACTACTGGGATTTTTCGATTTTGTTCAAAAAAGCCTCAAAAAACCTTAATAAAAAAATGACAAAGCATCATAGCACCCCAGAATGGTAACCCAAAAAAAATGTTTTAAACCCTCCTGCAAAAACAAGCCCATAATCAGCTCTGTATACTGAAAAATAAAGAAAGTTGGCTGTCGGACTATGAGAACATAAAAATGCTAATTTTTATAAATGCATTTCTATTGTGTAAAAGTAGTAAAACATAAATAACTACATAATAATTGTACATTGTAATTGTACCAACCGCCATAGTGAAGTTATGATGTTATTTATCCTGCATGGTGAACGCTGTAAAAATTAAGCCCACAAAATAATGGTGGAACTGTGTTTTTTTCCCCACATTTTCATGATCTAATGCTAAGAAAGCTATGAAACACTTATGCACTCAAAATGCACAGTACACCCCTAGATGAGATCCCTGAGGGGTGCTGAATCCAAAATGAGGCAACTTCTGAAAGGTTTCACCTGCTCTTCTACTTTGGGGGCTTTGCAAATGCGACATGGCCCCACTAAAATCTGTGTTCCAAAAGTCAAATGGCGCTCCCTCCTTTGTACACCCTGCCACGCGCCCAAACAGCAGTTTACACCCACTTGTATGGTATTGCCAAACTTGGAAGAATTTGTGTAACACAATTTGAGATGCTTTTTCTCCAGGTGTCTTTATAAAAATTAAATATTTTCAGCTAAAATTGCAGATTGTTGGAAAAAATCATTTTCTTCATTTTCAGAGCCTAATGCTAAAAAAATTTGTGAAACACTGGTGGGGTCGATATACTCACTACACCTTGGATATATTCCTTAAGGGGTGTAGATTCCAATATGGGGTCTTTATAGGGGAGTTTAAGTTTTACACCTTAGGGTGTCCACCAACCTGAAATAGCATCTAAATACTACTCTGAGGCTTGTGGTTGAGCCAAATAGCGCACTAGTGCCACATATGGGATATCTCTAAAAAAAGCAGAATCTGGGAATTGATGTTGAGTTTCATTTACCTGGTCACATTTACTGTGTTCCAGTGACTAATGGATACAAATTGAAAATCTGCAAAATTTCACCTCCACTTTGCTTTAATTTCTGTGAAATACGTAAAGGGGTAACAAACTTCCTAAATTCTTTTTTAAACATTTTAAGGGGTCTAGTTTCTTAGATGATGTCATTTATGGGGGTATTTAAAATACAGGCCCCTCAAAGCCACATTAGAACTGGACTGGTCCCTAAGACAATCTATTTGGCAAATTTTCTTAAAAATGTGAAAAATTACTACTATATTTATAAGCCCCTTAATGTGGTAAAAAAAAAAAAGAAAAAGATATTTAAAAATGATTCCAACATTAAGTAGACTTGTGTTAAATGTCTGTTAAAAACTATTTTGTGTGGTATAACATGGATAGATGAAATCATTAAAAAGTTATTTCCACATAAAGTGACACATGTAAGATTTGAAAGATGGGGCTCTGTCAAAACTGGCTGCAGCGCTAAGAGGTTAACGTACAAAGAGCTAGGAGGAGACAGGAAGGGGAGAAGAAAAATCTCTTTTGAGAATAAAATGACAATAAAGGAAATTTTCTGTATGGGAAAGCATATATTGCTTAATGGTGTAATGTAGTAATTTTTTAACTTTGAAAATGGCAAATTTTTCCAAATTTTAACGATATTTTGATATTTTTCACAAATAAAAAAGGATTTGTATGGACCAAAATTTCTTACTAACTTAAAGCACAATGTGTCATGAGAAAACAATCACAGAGATAGGTAAAAGTGTCAAAAAGTTATTCTCACATAAAGTGTCACGTCAGATTTTAAAAACGGGGCTCTGTCAGGAAAGTCAAAGCTGGCTCCGGCGGTACGGGGTTAAAGCCTTGCAATGATGAGATACTGTTGATCAATTGTAAGGTGTTGTCTTGGTCTCATGATGTCAAAATATGAACAGCATGATGAGGAAGAATCCCAATTTAAATTGATCCCCTAAATTTATTGGGCGATACAGGGATAAAACACCTGTTGTGAATTTTGCTATTAAGCTCCTTGATAGAGATCATTAGGTTGTGCAAAAAGCACTAAAATATTGAACTGTTGGACATGTGTATTCTAAAGAGATGGTCTCATTTATTTCAGTGTTATATTTTGAATTGTGTACATAGTTGAAAGTTTTATGCAGCAGAAAAAGGGGAACCCTGTTTATCTACAGTGCAGGTGGGCAGCACAGAATGGAACTGTCAAAACAAGTGCGGACCTCAGAGACGGGGGAAAGTCAGTTCTGGGTAATGTACCAAGAAATCTAAAGAGCACCACACAGATCACTACTCCTCATCCCATCCACTACTACTCCACTCATCATCCACAATATACCACCAACCACCTGCCCCTACTTTACTCTATGACAGATTCTATCCAAGCAATATAACATCTCAGATATGTTTCTGGACGTTTTGGCCTAAGTAAGATCTTTACCAACAATAGATGCATAATTGTAGATAACAATCTTGCTAGAAGAACCTCCCAATGGAAGCTGTGATCTTTTTAACAAGAGCCAGTGTGCAAAAACCAAAAAAAAAGGAGAGTTTTTATGGAGTTCACTGTGCGGTATAAACAGGGCCGCCGTACAAGGGGTACAGCCGGTACTCCTGTACGGGGCCCAGTGGAATAAGGGTGCCCGCTTAAGTAGGCCGCCTCTTTCCACACGGCAGAGTAACGCCCGGCGGCGCAGCCGCCGAACCAGGCTCAGGCTGGTCCACAGTGCCCGGGCCCTGTGTCCCGAGCACTCAGAGACCGGGCCCGGGAGTCAGGGACAATTTGTCCCCACTCCCGGTGCTCGGGGGTGTTCAGTGGAGCACAGCGCCGCTAGCGCAGCGCTCAGCTGATCTCCCTGGCAGGTGTAAGGCGATAGGCCTTAACCCTGCCAGGCGCCGGCCCCTACTGCTGACGTAGGCGCGCGTTTACGTCACATCACCGCGCCGCCTATGCAGGGCGCCAGTAGAAGCCGGCAGGGAGCGCCCGGGAGCGGCAGGAACGGGAGCGAGGCTCAGGTTAGTGTTTTTTTGTTTTTTTTTAAATATATAAGGAAGCGGGCCCTGCCTCCTAATCTAAGGGGCCCGACTCTGCCTAACGCTAAAGGGGCCTACTTGCCTAACGCTAAAGGGGGCCCTGACTCTGCCTAACGCTAAAGGGAGGGAGCCCTGACTCTGCCTAACGCTAAAGGGGGCCGGACGTCTATATGGGCTACGGCCCTGTTATGGTTTCTCCTACATTCCTTGTGTGACTTTTTTGATAAAGGTCCTTTGACCGAAACGTCAATAATTATGCCAAGTCACCTGCTACTGCCTTGAATTTTGGAGCCTGTGAATAATAAGATTTATGGATATATGAATAAATTAATTTTCTTGCATCAAAAAGATTTTTGTGTGCAGTCAATTTCTACTATATAAATCTAAAGGGGGCCCTGACTCTGCCTAACGCTAAAGGGGGGCCCCTGACTCTGCCTACACGCTAAAGGGGGGCCCCTGACTCTGCCTAACGCTAAAGGGGGCCCTGACTCTGCCAAACGCTAAAGGGGGGCCCTGACTCTGCCAAACGCTAAAGGGGGCCCTGACTCTGCCAAACGCTAAAGGGGGCCCTGACTCTGCCAAACGCTAAAGGGGGCCCTGAGTCTGCCTAAATCTAAACTGGGCCCTGATTCTGCCTGACGCTAAAGGGGGCCCTGACTCTGCCTGACGCTAAAGGGGGCCCTGACTCTGCCTGACGCTAAAGGGGCCCCTGACTCTGCCTGACGCTAAAGGGCCCTTTGACCTGCCTGACGCAAAGGGCCCTGACCCGCCTAAACCTAAAGGGGGCCCCTGACTCTGCCTAAACCTAAAGGGGGCCCCTGACCTGCCTAAACCTAAAGGGGGCCCCTGACTCTGCCTAAACCTAAAGGGGGCCCCTGACTCTGCCTAAACCTAAAGGGGGCCCCTGACTCTGCCTAAACCTAAAGGGGGCCCCTGACTCTGCCTAAACCTAAAGGGGGCCCCTGACTCTGCCTAAACATAAAGAGGGCCCTGGTTACCTCTAGACTAAAGGGGGCCCTGACTGCCTACAAGCCAAAGGGGGCCCTGACTGCCTACAAGCCAAAGGGGGCCCTGACTACCAACAAACTAGCTAAAGGGGGCCCTAACTACCTACAAACTAAAGGGGACACTACAATCACACTAGCTAAAGGAGACCCCGTCTTCCTGCACACTAGCTAAAGGGGGCCCTAACTACCTGTATACTACCTAAAGGGGCCTGCTTATCTACCTGGGGGCTATTTACCTACCCACCCGTGGCTAGGTACCCACCAGTCTACCTGGGGCCGGCCTAGCAACTTATCCAGCTGGGGTCTACCTACCTAAATAGGACCGGTCTAATTACCTGGGGCCTTGCACATTTGCCAACCTACCTAGGGTCTTGTATACCAACCTGGTAATATAATTGTGAGGGGAGCAGCCCATAGTTGTAGCATTATCTCCGGGGGTCAGTTCTCTCCCCACCCTTCAACCCCTTAGGATACTAGGCCTCTTTAAACTATGGCTTGTACCCTCTCCCCCACCCCTGGGCAGTTTTGTACAGAGGTGGGAATAGGTGAAGAGGTGGTGGAAAATTGAGGATTTTAACATATTTGTGTGTAAATTATGCAGAGATGAGTGTGGCCCGGGACAAGTCATCATGACGGGGTTTGGGAAAGGAAAGCAGAAGAGAAGGGAAAAAGAACGCCCCAAGAGAAGAGGGAAAGACTCATCAATAGGACGTCTCCGGTGAGTCCCTGATTTCAGGGGTTATTTTACTTCTATATTGGATCGTGCTGTATTCACTGTAATGTGATGTGACCCGAGCTGGTGTCGGACCACTATGTGGTCTCCATATGGTGTTTATATCCGCGTTAGTTTAGTGGCAGTGTACATGTGTACCTGATTGTAAAAGAGGGAACAACCTAACCCGTGATAGAGCTAGACTTTTACTTTCTTGCTGGTGATTATTTAGAGAAGGTGGTGAGGTGCGTGACCAAGGGAAACAGGGAGGGGGGGATATTTTTTATGTGGGTGGAGGGGGATATGGATGGAGCTACTTAGCCTGGTCTATGATATGCTAGACTGACAGATGGGGTGAATAGACAGATATGTGACTCACTTGGTATAGTACTACACAATATAGTTCTTTTTTGCATACTATATTATGTGGTAAAATGGGCGCATTTATATCCTAGAGACCGTTTTTTTGCTGGGGCGGGGCGATTGGGTTGCTGGGGGTGGGGTTTACAGGTGGGGCCCCAGGTGCTTCAGCTGTATGGGGCCCTGAAATTTCTGTCGGCGGCCCTGTGTATAAAGGACATAATATCTGTATTTTGCAGGGTGGTATGATTCCATTGATGTTTAGTGTTTTATTTTTTTCTACTTTAAAAACTGTTTTATTTTTTAAATTATCTTTATAGTAACCATCATCTAAAACCACTATCTTTTTGTTGTTCCATCTCCAGATTTGAGTTAGGGTTTTTTTTGTGGGCTAAAGTTTTGGGGTTTTTTGGTACCATTTTGGGATACACGCACTTTTTACTCCAAATTTTTTGGCCGGGGAAGCAACAGAAAAAATGCATTGTTGCCATTGGATTTTTTTTAATGGTGTTCACATATGTGATTAATCAGACCTGCACAACTTTGCAGATGGTGACAGTCAAAACCACCTGGGAATGTCCCCAGATTGACTAGGAACGCCCCAAGACCACTGACTGACTCAGAATGCCCATTTTGGACAGTCAGCGCAAGCCCCACCTTTTTGCTGTCCGAAACGACAGAAATGCTTTGGCCGTATGTTGTGTAAGCCTCTAATTAGTGTTAGGTTTTCATGAATCAGACTTTAATGGATAAATACATGTAACATTTTTATTTGCAAATTGGCAAAAAAGGGGGTGTTTTGAACTTTGAGGTGGGAGGTAGTCTGCTCCATACTACTTTTACGAAATTGTATAGAAAGCAAAAAAATTCCTTGTGTACTCCAAATTTCCAGAAGAATTAAACTATGTAATTAAATATTTATATCAAATCCATTAAAACATAGCAAAAAATAAACAGAAGAGAAAAACGCATACATACATAAAGGCCAGGTTTTATTTTTCTGGAATTTTGGACTAAACAAGGGATTTCAATACATCTGCTTGTGTTTGGCTCCAAACCTTTTTCCTTGAATACATAGGTTAAGCCTATGCTTTTCTTTTTATCTTCCTTTACAAAATGATAATGAAATTGTATGTCAAATGTAAGGTGGTTAAAGGGGTGTCTTCAACTCACTGATTAACTTTAGGCATATAGTTGTAAGCGGTTGATTGATTGGCAGTCAAAGAAATAATTACAATGAAGCAGAATATATAAAAAATGAAAGGTTTAATACATAAATAAGGAAATAAAATGATACTTAGCTGCAGTTACAGATGTTACAGATGAATAGTTCGTGCACAGTGAAATGGGGAGCTCCTATGTACCTCATGTACACCCATCTTGTCCGATGACCACAGAAGGGGTGCTGGGCGCCACCATGGCCCCAGCTGAAGCTAACTAGTTATAGCAAAAGCCAGGCTTTTTAGGCTGGTCAGAGCTTCATCAGACGGACCAAACATAGTATTCTCCCCATTCTAAGCTGTATAGTAAGCATTATAAGAGACTAAAGAACTTATCTGTGGCTATCCGTACGTGGGAGGGGTCCTAAGAATAGTTGAGAAGAATGTAATAGAATCAGCACAGACCATTGTGGGGGAAGTCAGCTGTGAACAGCAAAGCAGGGGGTCACCAAAGGTCAAGCAGTTGAACAGAAATAGACCAATAGTAATGTATAACATAGTTGCCAACTTTTGAAAATGAAAAAGCAGGAGAATCTAGTGGGCGGCGCGCGTAGCGGCAAAAATTTGCATGGACACGCCCATCTTTCCGGTATGCCACGCCCTTCAAAAAGCCACACCCACTCCACCTAACTGCATAACGGCTTTGGAAGAAAGCCAGGTAGATGCCCTTATAGCCAGGTAGTAGCCCCCATAAGCAGGTAGTGCTCCTTACAGGCAGGCAGATGCCCCCTTGTAGCCAAGTAGATGCCCCCTCTGTAGCCAGGTAGGTGCCCCCCATTGTTGCCAGGTAGTGCCCCCATTGTTTGCCAGGTAGATGTCCCCTCTGTTGCCAGGTAGATGTCCCCTCTGTTGCCAGGTAGTGCCCCCTCTGTTGCCAGGTAGATGTCCCCTCTGTTGCCAGGTAGTGCCCCCATTGTTGCCAGGTAGATGCCCCCTCTGTTGCCAGGTAGTGCCCCCTCTGTTGCCAGGTAGATGTCCCCTCTGTTGCCAGGTAGATGTCCCCTCTGTTGCCAGGTAGTGCCCCCTCTGTTGCCAGGTAGATGTCCCCTCTGTTGCCAGGTAGTTGCCCCCTATGTTAGCCAGGTAGTGCCCCCATCTGATAGCCAGGTAGTGCCCCCTCTGTTAGCCAGGTAGTTGTCCCCTATGTTGCCAGGTAGTGCCCCCATTGTTGCCAGGTAGTGCCCCCTCTGTTGCCAGGTAGTGTCCCCTCTGTTGCCAGGTAGTGCCCCCTCTGTTGCCAGGTAGATGTCCCCTCTGTTGCCAGGTAGATGTCCCCTCTGTTGCCAGGTAGTTGCCCCCTATGTTAGCCAGGTAGTGCCCCCGCTGTTGCCAGGTAGATGCCCCCATTGTTGCCAGGTAGATGCCCCCATTGTTGCCAGGTAGATGTCCCCTCTGTTGCCAGGTAGATGTCCCCTCTGTTGCCAGTAGTTGCCCCTATGTTGCCAGGTAGTTGCCCCCTCTGTTGCCAGGTAGATGCCCCTCTGTTGCCAGGTTTTTGCCCCCTCTGTTGCCAGGTAGTGCCCCCATTGTTGTCAGGCAGAGCCCCCCATATAGCTAATAAAAAGAGAATAATAAAATCCACTTACCTCACCAGGCTCCTGCAGCACGGCCGCTCCGGACGATCTCCTCAGCGGCGCAGGGGAAGTGAGAGCAGCCGCGCGTCACTTCCCCTGCGCCGCTGACCTGTATGTGCGGCGCACACACCGGTGCCGTACATACAGGGAGAGGAGGGAGCGATCCCTCCTGCCTCCTCCCTGCACAGCGAGACTCCGGGCGGGTGAAGCGGGCGCAGCGGCCGCTTCACCCACCTGTAGGAGCGGCCCGGCGACGCCAGAGTAGCGCACTAGCGCTACTCTGTCGCCGCGGCCATTTAAAGAACTCCTGCTGGCGGCGGGAGGAATGCCAACTCCCCCGGGAGGGCGGGAGGGGACCCCAAATAGCGGGACCCCCCCGCCAAAACGGGAGAGTTGGCATGTATGATATATAGTGTAACAGGTGCCCTCTCTAGTAAGCCTTTTGGTTAAATAACTATATCTGTATACTTTATACAGTTGAGACATAAGACATTGAATCTCTATATCACATCAATAAGACACAACAATCCTTATCATTCTCATCCTATTGCAATAGTCAAAGGTAAATAATCTGTATTACCAGATACATTTCTGTTCGGATTTTGTTTCCTCTCAAAGATGCAGCAGTTCTTCATTCTTGTTTGTTTACGGGGGCATCCTAGGTTACTGACGACTTCTGTGCCTTAGCGGCTACAGTTGAAACCAGAAGTTTACATGCTGTATATAAAAAGACATATTTGCATGTTTTTCTCCCTATCTGACAAGAAATCAGAATAAACCTTACCTGTTTTAGGTCAATTAGGATTACCAAAATTATTTATATCAGTCAGATGCCGGAATAATGAGAGAATCTTCTGGTTTCAACTGTATGCCTTTTTAGCAGGAAAGGGCTGGGTGACTAAACCATAGAGATGGTTTGGAACCCAGGGGAATCTACAAACTGTACAGTATAGATGACTGGCTGTATATTTGAAATGAAGCAAAATAAGAACAGCAATGTATTTGGTAATTACCTTTGCCTACATGTATAAAGCTAATAAATGAGATGGGAATACTCTTTAAACCCTTACTGACACAGGACGCATGTCTACATTCTGGTTCGGGTAAGGTTCTATGTAGTGGGATTACCGCTAACAGCAGAGAACGGACCCGGCTGTTTAACTTGTGGCATCTAAATGAATGAGAAACAGTGTCATGTATCCATTCCCACTGCGATCTGCACCTCCGTGGTGACATCGTAGGGTGTGTCAATACATTGACATAGCGGCTGGATACCTTATGAAGGCTTCCATCACCACCATATAGGCGTTTTCATCACTTCCTGCCTAACACAATGCAGAAGGGTATACTAACAATCGTGCCCTGTTAATGTAAAAGAAAAAAAAAAAATGTTTAGATGTATAAATATACTTCTGTAAGTCCGATCCATAGGAGTCTGTTGTCAGCTGTTGATTGCAGCTGACACCCGCCACGAACAGCAGGGAGCGAAGTTGGCTCTGTTCCCTGCTGTTTAACCCTTTGGATGCTGCAGTGTTTAAATTAATAAGAAACGCTGCAGTGCACCGTTCCTCACTGTAATTGGCACCAGTGAGATAGCCAATCCATTAACCTGGTGGCTGGAAGCCTAATTAGGGCTTCCGTAGCCACCATTTATGCGTTTCTATTAGGCTATATTCACATGGCGTGTTGGATCCGTGTGAACATACGCTTTTAGATGTGTATTTAGGTCCATCTAGACAGACCCAAACACGCATCTTACAATGAGCAGTGTGTTTTACACTGCTCGCAATGTAAAACACGTACCGGTGTTCACATGAGTGATCACCGATGTGTGTCTCATTGCGTCTTTCAGATCCATTCCAAGAATCGTCATGTCAATTCTTGGTCCCAAAGACGCAGCAGGCGCCCTATAATAAACTATAGGGTGCGATCCTGCTACATCCAACACGCAGCTGCGTGTTGGTTCCAATTTTCAGATCCAACACGGATCCCAAATCGTATCCAAAAATGCCGTGTGAACATACCAGGCAGAAGGCTGTACTGACAATTGCGTTCCCTAGTGGTCAAGTACCTTAGTTGGACTCATTGTACATGTATCTACCAAATAAGAAATACAATGACACTAAATTCATAAAAAATAATCTTTATTAGAACAATTTAAAAAATATATATTAGACAGGGATGCAACTGCTAAAAAAATGATTTAAAACAAATAAAGTAATAGCAAATCAATCTCAAGTTGGCATATCTCACAATAATCACAAAGATGATTAAGTTTATATTAAATGGTTAAAGGGGTTGTCTCGCTACAGTCCTGTTTTCTTGGTTTCATTTTGAATTTGGGAGGGGGGGGGGTGTTTACTGGCTTAAACTAGGCTGCAGTAGAACCCAGGTCTGTAGCTATAGCAACCAGTGCTGACACCCAAACAAGAGAGATTTAACAGGTCTGTAGCTATAGCGATCTGAAGAGCTGATGCAGCCCATACAAGAGGGAATATCTCAGAATAGGTAGGACACTGTAAATGGACACATACTACAAAGTTACTTGTTTTTGCAAGATCTTTAACATAGAAAGCAATTATTGTAGTGAGACAACCCCTTTAAGGAATAACAGTATAATAGCGATGGCAAAAAAGATGTGACCCAATCGTATAAATCAGGTGATTATTAAATTTAAATTATATATAGAATATATTATAATATATATATATATATAAAAACCATACATTATATAACACACACACACACACACATAGGGTCACAACATCTAATCCATACCCAAAACATCGGGTATAGGATATAGGCCACCTGTCATAGTAACTTAAATATAACAGAAAAAAAAGTTTAAAAAGTATTAAAAAAAAAAAGCAAAAATATTAAAAGTTCAAATCCGCCTCTTTGTAAACATATCAATAAAAAAAAAATAAATAAAAGTTACACTTAATTGTTATCACCGCGTCCGTAAAAGTTCTATCCATTAAGATCTAACATCATTTATCCCGTATGCTAAACAGCATAGAAGAATTGCAGGTTTTCCTGGTCATTTTATGTCCCCTAAAAATTGGAATAAAAAGTGAGTTGTATTTTTCCCAAAATGGTACTAATAAAAAGTACACCTCAGCCTGGAAAAATGGACCATCACTCAGGTGAATAGGTGGAAAGACAAAACAGTTATTGGTCGCAGAAAACGGGGCTATGACGCAAATTTAAGAAATATAAAATGTTTGGATTTTTTTTTTTTAACCTTACTATAACATAAGGAAAACCCTACACATTTGGTATTGCCAGAAACGTGTTAAAGGAGTTGTCTCATTACGAGCTTTAGCCGTCAGTGTCCTGGTGTTGAACCTGAGGGCGTGTTCTTGGTCTGCTGTTCTGCTCACTCTCCCCCTCAATCAGCCACAGGACTACGTAACTTCTATAAGGGGGGGGGGAGGGGTTTGGGTCTCAGAGTTCACCCTTGGTGTGTCTCCTAGGTGTTCAGGTGTGGCTGATCTATGAGTGTAGAATGGTGTGTAATAGAGCAAAAGAGGATGCAAGTGTTCTATATCCCTGCTTAGCTTACAAGTCTCCACATCTCCAGCAACAAAAAGGGCCCCAGTTTTTTTACTAATCAGGATGTTCACTATACAGGAGAGCTAAAGTATTCCATGCTGATCGTATAGTATTAGTATATCCAGTTAAAAAGACATATCATGATTATTTAACGAAGGGTCACTGCTGTACATCTATCTGTGTAGAGAGCGGAGGAAGCAGGCACACACGGGGTTTAAATCCAGGCAAGACACCAGAGCCTCCCCCCCCCTCCTTCACTCAGAAGCTTTTCGTGCGGGGGGGCTCTTGCTCCGACCTGTCTTCAAAGGTGATGAGTCATTCAGACCTGACAGCCTTTAAAGAAAGGGACAACAGGTCGCTACTATAGAGATTTGAGAAGTGAGTAGTAATACAAACAGGGCTAGCTCAAAATCAGTAGGGCTTTGTAATGAAAATATTTGCAAAGTGCTTGTTTTTTTTTAAAGATCTTTAAAAAAAAAACCCAAACATTGTAGCGAGACAACCCTTTAACCCCAGATATAGAAGAATCATTTTTTTATAGGCAGAAGTAGTAAAACCTCTTTGTACCCCTAATATTGTTATACAATGCTAGGTGTATAGATGATCTCCCCCCCGTGGTGAAGCCCCAGGAGGGGCTTAAAGTTTAAAAAAAAAAAAAACAATGTTTTAAAGGGAAAAAAAAAAAAAATATGAAAACTCAAATCACCCCCCTTTTTTCCATTTTACAAAAGAAAAAAAAAAATAATTGTAACTCTGCATCCCAAAAAAATCTGATTAAAATATAAAATTTTTTTATCCGTATGTGAACACTGTAGAAGAAAAAAAAAAATCTTTTTTTTTTGGGATTTCTGTCTGCTAAGTGAAAAAAAGTTGCTGCTTTCCCAAACCCCATTAGCTTTAAAAATTAAAATTCAGCCCGCAAAAATTGCCCCTCCCATTCTGAGGGAGGACAAAAAGTTATTGGTGAAAGAAAATGGGCTGTGTACAAATTTTTAATTAAAAAAGTTTGGAAATTTTTTTCCCGGGGAACAAAGGCCTTACATGTTTGGATTGCCGTTTGGGATCAACCTGTTGGATACAGAAAACCATCAATTTCATGAGATTTAACAGTTAAAGCAAAATCCGCAAACATGAACAAGTATTTTTTTTTTTTATTTTCCCCATTAGAATTTTTTTGCGGTTTCCCAGTATATTTATATACAGTGAATAACCACTGGGGGGGAATCTTGTCCCAAAAAAAAAGCCCTTTATTATGTTTAGGTGGAAAAAAAAAAAAAGGTTCTGGGGTTTGGGGGGCGGGGGGGAAAAAAAACTTAAAAAAAAATATATGGTCTGCACCAGGAAGGGAGTGATAACATCCACACAATATGTCTTTGAGGCTTCTTACATTGTCTACCAGAAAGGGAAGATCTCTCCTTAGCAAAAGAGGATTTTTTACTCCACTGAGGGCGCTTGAGCTTCTGAGCTCCTTTCCCATAATGCCTTGTGATTGTCTACCAGAAACTTTCTGTAGCTTTTGTTCTCCTCTTGAACGAAATCACATCAAAGTCACAACCGCGGTGTTTTTCTGCGTTACTTTTTTAAGGGAAATGAAATGTCTTTCTGATTTTACACTGCCCAGAAACAGGCTTGTAACCTGGGGTAAGACTGACGCGGTGAGACAGTTTACCCCTTTTCCCTTCACGCAGGGGGTCTGGGTTTCCCCGACTATCCCGTCACGCTTCCAAAACCCGCAGACATTCCCCAAGGCCCCCGTTAAGGCCAGTGTGTATCGGAATGTGCACTTCCGGGGAGAGGCGGTGGCTCTTCCTCCGAGGCCTCCCCTTCCGCTCTCAGGCTTGGCCCGCCTCCCCTTGTTCCTGCTCGTTTGTCGCTCCCCTCCCCGCCTGTTTCAGGTCTTCCGGCCGCCGTCCTCTGTGTGCTGCACGCTCGGTATCCGCGCTCTAGTAAGTTTCCTCCTCACCTCTAATCCGGCGCGTTCTATGTAAAGCGAGGAAGGCGGACCGGTGGCGTTCACTCCAGCAACAATGCTGTGTGTCATTCCAGCTGTATTGTGCTGATGTGTGTACTATGGGCTGGAAGCAGGATTGCTACGAGTGGTGTGTGAGAGTGATGGAGCAGAGCGATTGTCAGCTGCCCACTATCCCCTATACACCATCACATGTATCTACTGTCAGCTGCCCGCTATCCCCTATACATCATCACATGTATCTACAGTCAGCTGCCCACTATCCCCTATACACCATCACATGTATCTACAGTCAGCTGCCCACTATCCCCTATACATCATCACATGTATCTACTGTCAGCTGCCCACTATCCCCTATACATCATCACATGTATCTACTGTCAGCTGCCCACTATCCCCTATACATCATCACATGTATCTACAGTCAGCTGCCCACTATCCCCTATACATCATCACATGTATCTACTGTCAGCTGCCCGCTATCCCCTATACATCATCACATGTATCTACTGTCAGCTGTCCACTATCCCCTATACACCATCACATGTATCTACTGTCAGCTGTCCACTCTCCCCTATACATCATCACATGTTTTCTACTGTCAGCTGCCCCCTATCACCTATTTCAATGATCACATGTATTTTACTGTCAGCTGTCCGCTTTTCCCTATACATCATCACATGTATCTACTGTTTAGCGTCCACTATCCCCTATACACCATCACATGTTTTCTACAGTCAGCTGCCCACTATCCCCTATTCATCATCACATGTATCTACTGTCAAACTGCCCACTATCCCTATACATCATCGCATGTATCTACTGTCCGCTGCCCACTATCCCCTATACATCATCACATGTATCTACTGTCAGCTGTCCACTATCCCCTATACATCATCACATGTATCTACTGTCAGCTGTCCGCTATCCCCTATACATCATCACATGTATCTACTGTCAGCTGTCCACTATCCCCTATACATCATCACATGTATCTACTGTCAGCTGCCCACTATCCCCTATACATCATCACATGTATCTAGTGTCAGCTGGCCACTATCCCCTATACATTTATCACATGTATTACTGTCAGCTGCCCACTATCCCTATACATCATCACATGTATCTACCGTCAGCTGCCCTATCCCTTATCATCTTCTCAGTATCTACGTCAGATGCCCACTATCCCCTATACATCATCACATGTATCTACCGTCAGCTGCCCACTATCCCTATACATCATCACATGTATCTGCCGTCAGCTGCCACTATCCTATACATCATCAAAATGATCTCCTGTCAGCTGCCCACTATCCCCTATACATCATCACATGTATCTACTGTCAGCTGCCCACTATCCCCTATACATCATCACATGTATCTACTGTCAGCTGCCCACTATCCCCTATACATCATCACATGTATCTACTGTCAGCTGCCAGCTATCCCCTATACATCATCGCATGTATTACTGTCAGCTGCCAGCTATCCCCTATACATCATCCCCATGTATCTACTGTCGTGCCCACTTCCCCTATACATTCCATCACATTGTATCTACAGTCAGCTGCCCACTATCCCCTATACATCATCACATGTATCTTCTTTCCATATTATACTATTTCCTTAGTCAGCTGTCCCTTCCCTATACATCATCACATTTTATCTACAGTCAGTGGTTCCGCTATCCCCTATAATCATCACATGTATTACTGTCAGATGCCGCTATCCCCTATACATCATCACATGTATCTACTGTCAGCTGTCCACTATCCCCTATACACCATCACATGTATCTACTGTCAGCTGACCACTATCCCCTATACACCATCACATGTATCTACTTACAGCTGCCCGCTATCCCCTATACACCATCACATGTATCTACTGTCAGCTGCCCACTATGCCCTATACATCATCACATGTATTACTGTCAGCTGCCCACTATCCCTATACACATCACTGTATTATGTCAGCTGCCCACTATCCCCCATACATTTATCACATGTATTATGTCAGCTGCCCACTATCCCCTATACATCATCGCATGTATCTACTGTCAGCTGCCCACTATCCCCTATACATCATCGCATGTATCTACTGTCAGCTGCCCACTATCCCCTATACATCATCGCATGTATCTACTGTCAGCTGCCCACTATCCCTATACATCATAACATGTATTTTACTGTCAGCTGCCCACTATCCCCTATACATCATCGCATGTATCTACTGTCAGCTGCCCACTATCCCCTATACATCATCACATGTATCTACTGTCAGCTGCCCACTATCCCCTATACATCATCACATGTATCTACTGTCAGCTGCCCACTATCCCCTATACATCATCACATGTATCTACTGTCAGCTGTCCACTATCCCCTATACATCATCACATGTATCTACTGTCAGCTGTCCACTATCCCCTATACATCATCACATGTATCTACTGTCAGCTGCCCACTATCCCCTATACACCATCACATGTATCTTCAGTCAGCTGCCCACTATCCCCTATACACCATCACATGTATCTACTGTCAGCTGCCCACTATCCCCTATACATCATCACATGTATCTACTGTCAGCTGCCCGCTATCCCCTATACATCATCACATGTATCTACTGTCAGCTGCCCGCTATCCCCTATACATCATCACATGTATCTACTGTCAGCTGCCCGCTATCCCCTATACATCATCACATGTATCTACTGTCAGCTGCCCGCTATCCCCTATACATCATCACATGTATCTACTGTCAGCTGCCCGCTATCCCCTATACATCATCACATGTATCTACTGTCAGCTGCCCGCTATCCCATATACATCATCACATGTATCTACTGTCAGCTGCCCGCTATCCCCTATACATCATCACATGTATCTACTGTCAGCTGCCCGCTATCCCCTATACATCATCACATGTATCTACTGTCAGCTGCCCGCTATCCCCTATACATCATCACATGTATCTACTGTCAGCTGTCCGCTATCCCCTATACATCACATGTATCTACTGTCAGCTGTCCGCTATCCCCTATACATCATCACATGTATCTACTACCACCTGTCAGCTGTCCACTATCCTATACATATATAGGGTAGGTAGAGAAGCTGATCTCTGTGATATATAGGGCTATATGGTAGAGGAGTGAAGCTGAGCTCTGTGATATATAGGGTTATAGGACAAAGGAGAGAAGCTGAACTCTGATATATAGGGTCACAGGACAGAGGAGAGAAGCTGAGCTCTGTGATATATAGGGTCACAGGACAGAGGAGAGAAGCTGAGCTCTGTGATATATAGGGTCACATGACAGAGGAGAGAAGATGAGCTCTGTGATATATAGGGTTATATGACAGAGAGGAGCTGAGCTCTGTGATATATAGGGTTATATGATAGAGGAGAGAAGCTGAGCTCTGTGATATATAGGGTTATATGACAGGAGAGGAGCTGGCTGTGATAAGGTTTATGGTAAAGGAGAAGCTGAGCTCTGTGATATATAGGGTTATATGATAGAGGAGAGGAGCTGAGCTCTGTGATATATAAGGTTATATGATAGAGGGAGAGAAGCTAAGCTCTTTGATATATAGGGTTATATGATAGAGGAGAGAAGCTGAAATGTGTAGCTCTACAACTTTTAATAATGTATATGTTGTTGCCTATCAATTAGAAATAACTTTTAAACCTTTGTGCACCATTTCACTTCTGCTTTCACCCATAGCTTTTTTCCCTTCCAGTTTGTAGCGCCAATTTCTATTCCTACCAACCTTTCTCTTGAGCTCAAGAAACTTATAGTTTATTATTAGGTTATATGATAGAGGGAGATAAGCTGTGCTTTGATATATAGGTGTTTATGATTTGAAGCAGGATTTCTGAGTACAAAGCAGTTTCAGTATTAAAAGTGAAACTGAAAGTATGACTGACCCTGCCCACATACAGTGATTTACAGTTTGCTCGGTACACACAGTGATATAGGGAGATCTGTCAATTATTGTATATGGGTGGAGTAATTAGGACTTCCACTGTCTTTTAAAGGGATTGTATGAGAAATCCCAAATAATCAGAGCTTTCACACGGCTCTCCATTCTGTTCAAAGGGAGTTCCAAGCAGAGCCAAAAACACCGCTCAGCTTTACTCGGAACTCCCATGGAACAGAATAGAGAGTAACTGTATAAGTGAGGCCAGCTCTCCAGTTGGCACTGTGACTTTCAGGGGCCTGGTCCCAAGATAGGTGCGGGTCCCAGAGAATATGCCATCATTTTCTCTTGCGGTATAACCCCTTTAATGGCCGGGTTTCCAACTAGCTCCTAAGCTGGGGTTTTGACCTCGTAGGTGGTATGATAAATATGGAGCGTGGCATCTGAGTGGTTAGTTACAGAGAGTGGGTTCTCTGTATGACCATTACTGCTCCATGCTACATTAGCAGAATGATGGGTAGTTTTGTACATGTGCCTGTTAGGCTTTGGTAGAAACAGACTTCCTGTTAGTGTGTTCACACTGCATTTACAGCGTATTTTTAATGTATATAGTATATGCTAAACATACATATAGGCTTTATTCACCTGACGAAGGGCAGGGCTTTATAGTCGGCAAGCCGAAGCCTCGACTCCTCAATTTCCCAAACCTCCGACTCCCTCATACATGGCGCATGTACAAGTTATAACTTTACTGTGGTAAAATGGTAACATCAGGCTGTTTATCACCTTATGATACAATAATCAAGCTATTTAGGTAGAACAGACACTGAAAAGCAAAAGGGTAACAATGTTTTGTTCTTTTGAACACTTGTGGGTAGAGTTGAAGAAAAATCTGTATCCAAGTCCAGTCTGCACCAACATTGGGAATGTGTAGAAGAGACCGGGGATCGGATTTTGGTCAAGATATGCTTGAATCTGATTCAGAGCCCAGAATGATTCAGGCAGTATTGAAAACCAAAGGTGGATTTCCCAAATACTAACAAAATAATAAAAATAAAAATTTTGATTTTTTTTTGGGAGAAAAACAGTAACAATGCAGTTACAGGAAAGAATCTGCAGAACTAAGCAGATGCTAAATACTTGCAAGTCAAATTTATGTTAAGATAGGTAAGATGACTCTATATAAAATTACAGTAGCCTCATGTACAAGGCTGTAGTGGATGGTGAGATATGGAGCCTGAAAGTCACAAGTTCAAAACATTGTTACCATTTTGCTTGTCAGTGTAAAATATATTTATTGGATATGACTTTAGAACACAAAAAAAATTTGTAAATATGCAAAACATTGCAGGAACATTTGTGAAGTCTCTGAATTTGTTCTGAGAAATAGTATTGCCTCCATCAGATTCTGCATACATAACCTCACATCTGATCTCATTATTTCCAGGCTAGAGAACGGCCTCTCTACACTAACTTGGGTTGGGTGCAAATCGATGACCACAGGGGCAACATCTCTAACAATGTCACGGTATAAAGGAATTGCCTCAACCAGTGTCACTTTTGATGAATGGTTGAACTCTTCTACTTTTGCTGAAATCTGTTTGCCATTGGAGCGGAATCTTTTCCCCTGGGGCAGTGCTTTGCCTGCTCCATGTCATCAATTACACTCCTCATCTGATGAGGCTGAAGATATGGGAGCAGTAGCACTGGCCGGACCCAATTCCTCTTGCTCTGTGCACTGCATCGAACTAACTGAACCAACTTATATATTTTGGGAGTCGGTCCTGCAAAATAGTCACCGACTCCACAGCCCTGCTTTTCAGGTATAAAATGTCACAGCTACGTAGTGGCAATCACAAAAAAAAAAAAAAGTTTAGGTTAATCCTGTGGTTTTGTAGCTGCAACTTCCCAAATATTGTCCAAATTTTATCTGAATAAACTTTATTTTTAATTCTATTTTTGTGTTTTACAAATTTTATAGTAGTACTTAATTTTTTCTTTGTGTTATACATGCATACTACATGTGTTAAAACATAACATACATTCACACTCCAAACCCTCCATGTTATAAAGGTAAAGATGGGCTTATAGGGTATACACCTTCCTAATATCAGTCCGCTAAAGAGGATGTTTCCATGTGGTACTGCTGTTTGCCTCATTCAGTGATTAAGAGTAACTTAACAATATCTGCTCCACCAGCCCTCAAGAGCAGTGACCCCCATGTGGATCATACCCCTAAGAATTGTGCACCCCAGATCTTGGGGTTGGAAGTAAACCTTTCAGGTGGTTTATGCTAACCTATCTGAGAGCAGGATATGACAGAGGGAGAGATGCTGAGCTCTGTGGTATATACACATGTGGACACAATAGTGGGTACCCTTCTGTTAAAGAAAGGAAGAGCCACAACGGTCACTGAAATAATTTGAAACTGACAAAAGTAATCATTTAAAATTGAAAATGAACTAATAAAAATCAGATTTTGGTTTTGAAAGATATTAAAAAACAAACTGGCGTGAACAAAAATTATGGTCCCTTAACTTTATATTTTATTTCACAACTTTTTGAGGCAATTGCTGTAAACAAATTATTTCTGTAAGTCTGAATGGAACTTCTCCCCACGCCCACGTGTATTTTGGCCCACTGCTCATGAGCAAACTGCTCCAGCTGTCTCAGGTTTGAAGAGTGCTTTCTCCAGACTGTATGTTTCAGCTGCTTTGACAGATGTTCAATAGGATTTAGATCAGGCCTCATAGAAGCCACTTCAGAATTGTCCTATGCTTTGCTTTTAGCCATTCTTGGATATTTTTAGCTGTGTGTTTTGGGTCATTAACCTATTGGAGGACCCATGACTTATAGCTAACGCCAAGCTGACACTGGCCAGCACATTTCGCTCCAGAATGCCTTGATAGTCTTGAGATTTCATTGTACCATGCATTGGTTCAAGACACCCTGTGACAGATGCAGGAAAGCACCCGTAAAACATAACCCAGCCTCCTCAGTTTTACTCAAGATACAATGTTTATTCTTTGTAGGTTTTGTTTTTGCACCTGTGAACATAGAGCTGATGTGACGTGTCAAAAAGCTCCAGTTTTGTCTCGTCTGTCCACAAGACATAATCCCAGAAGCTCTGGGGCTTGTTAATATGCATTTTTGCAGATTCCAGCCTTACTTTTTTTTTTATTTACTTTCAGTAGTTTCCTTCTTGGTTGTCTTCCATTAAGTCCACTTTGGCAATGATGGTGATGCATGGTGCAATCTGACACTGATGTACTTTGACCTTAGAATTCACCTCCAATCTCTTTGGAAGTTGTTCTTCAGCTTTTTGCTTACCATCCCTTTAATCTGTCTCTTCAGTTTGTCATCATTATTCCTCTTGCTGCCACATCCAGGGAAGATGGCTAGGTCCCATAGACCTTGTTACTGTAGTGACAGGAACATCAAGCTATTTGTAGATGGTCTTATAGCATTTACCATCTTTGTCTATAATTTTCTTTCTAATCTCTGGAGACAAATATCTCTTTAGCTCCTTTGGTCTATGTTTAGTGTGGTACATACCATGTTACCAAACAGCACAGTAACTGCTTTTCACCCTGTAAATAGGCAGAGTGACCTTTTACAAGTTTGAATACACATGTGATGTTAATTACAGAACATACCTTAGTTTAACATGTCTCAATGGTCAAATTATTTTCAGTATTTTCTAGAGGCACTATCATTTATGTCCAATTCAATTTCATTTTTTCTATTTTTCAGTTGAACCACAATGTCTAATTTTCATTAATTGATTTAGAGTAAATTTAAAATTATTACTTTTGACAGTTTCAAGTTATTTCAATGACCATTGTGGGGGTTTTTTTGGACAGAAGGATACCAACAATTTGGTCCACTTGTATATAGATTTATATGGCTTGGAGCAGAATTTCAAAGTAAAAAGCTGAGAAAATACTGATAGGACTCCTTTAGAGGGTTCTGCTTACCCTGCCCACATACAGTGATTGACAACTTCTGCTGTTTTTGTGTGTGTACAGCGCAAACTGTCCATCACTACCTGGTTGGGGTAAGCGTTACTTTCAGTTTTACTTTGAGGACTTTCTCTGCTTTTTACTCTTGAAATTCAGCATCGAATCATATAACCCTATGCAGGCACTCCCCGGGTTACAAACGGGATAGGGACTGTAGGTTTGTTCTTAAGTTGAATTTGTATGTAAGTTCGAACAGGTATATTTATTAAATGTAATTCCAGCAAAAAAAAAATTTTTTGTTTTGGATAGTGCAGCGAAGGGTTTTTACATTTGTTTTGCTGTCTGTGCCCTTTTTTAGAAGATTTCACCTAACGTTCTGTATCTCATGTGTAGCTGTGGCATGCTGGCACTTGGTTATCATGGTGCGTGACTCAGTGTTGAATGGCAGCCACACCTCATAAGTCTCCGTTTGTAACTACGGGATGTATGTAAGTCGGAACGATGTAAGTCGGGGACTGCCTGTATATCATAGAGCTCAGCTTCACTCCCTCTATCATATCCTCCTCTCAGGTCAGCATGAACAATCTGACAGGTTCCCTGTAAGAGAAAGTGTAAGTCAATCACATACAATAATTGACAGTTTTTCCTGTCTTAGCGCAAACTGACAATCACTATTTCACTATCACTGTGATTTCCGGTGTTTTCCCTGCTTTTTACTCAGAACTTCTGCTCCAAATCATATAAACCTATATATCCCAGAGCCTCAAAAAATAAAGGGAAGACCTAAAATATAACTTTTAATAATAATCTAAAATAAAGACACCTACAAATGAACAATATTCCAGTTTTCACAGACAGAGGCCCATTAAAAAGCACAAGAACAACAAAAAGTAGGGGATCTAACCCTAGAAATCCCTAGTTACAGTATAGAATAATACCCCTACCTTCCCTGTCAGGAACCTAACCCTGAAGTCCTATTACATCCTAAAGCTCAGCTTCTCTTCCTCTTTTATACTCTGCTCTCAGATAGCGTAGCATAAACCATCTCACAGGTTCCCTTACTGACCTTTGACTTACGTCATAGTGTCGGTAAGGGTATATGTGGCGGGATTGCTCAGCAGGTAGCAGAGCAGACTGTTTAACTCTTTAGACGCTGTGGGGTCTTAATGAGAAACGGACCACGCACTGTTTGTCACTCCAGTTGGCACCATGCGGCAAGTTCGTGGGGTGGCGATAGTTTAACATGGCGCCTCAAAGACTTTGATTGCCGGCATGTCTGCGATTCTAACACTTCCTGCCCCAGGCAGGAAGTGCTATTACCGCCATCTCTGTTAACCGTTGACATTGTTTATACAATGCAAATGGGTGTACAAACTATCGAGCCCCCTCGATAAATTAAAAGTTCAAATTATCCCCCTTTTCCCATTTTACAAATAAAAATTAAATAATAAAGTTACACATAATAGGTTTCGGAGCGTCTAAAGATGTCTGATCTATTAAAATGTAACGTCATTTATAGCATACGCTGAACTCCATAGAAGAAAAAAAATTCCAAATGCCAAAATTGCGGAGATTTTTTTGGTCATTTCACTTCCCCTAAAAATTTGACTAAACATGATCAAAAAAGTCACATCTGTCCCAAAATGGTACCAATAAACTGTTCACTTCAGTCTGTAAAAAAGTGTACCCTCACTCCAGTCCATAGGTGAAAGTACAAAAAAGTTTTTGGTCTCAGAAAATAGTATTGTGGCACAAATTTAAAAAATTTAAAAAAAATTTCCCGGTACTAAAACATAATGAAAACCTACATATTTGGAATCGTATCTGTTTGCAGAATACAGATACCAGATTTATACCAAAGAGTGAACATCGTAAAAGCAAAGCCCACATAAATATGGCGCAAGTACACTTTTGCCAATTTATTTGACGTTACCCAGTATATTTTATAGCACAGTGAATGACACCATTAGAAAGTGCATCCTGTCATGCAAAATAGAAGCCCTCATATGTCTATGTAGATGGAAAAGTTATGGCTCTTGGAAGATCAAACATAAGAAAAAAAAACATACGTCAAAAATAACAGACTGCAGCATTAAGGGCAGTTCTGGGTCCCATTTTAAAAATGGTAGGGGGTCCAAGAAATAGACTTTTTTTCAAAATCTATTTCCCTGATGAGTTGATTGAATTGTGACCTAGCAATGTATTGCTTAAAATACACATGTATATACCAGACTCCATAGGTACACCTTTGTAGGCGCAATGCAGATTGTTTTTGAGCATTGTACGCAGTATGGGGCTTTTGAAGACACCAAGCATTACGACCTATTAGTAACCTGATATACCATCAGTGTACACCAACAGGTTTAAGATCTAAAGAGAAGAAGAACTCCCGGACTGTACCCCCAGAGTTTCCCCACCTTCTTGAGGAAGATGGGAAGAAGATATGGTATAGGATTTGTTGCACCCACTGCTTGAGCAGGGTCCACCACTTTTACCTGAATAATAATTTATATCAACTTCCAATATTCAAAGGGATTCACTGTAAACAAGTAGGCAAAGGCAAATAAAAAGACTATTATCAAATACAATGCTGTTCTGATTTTATCTACTGCTTGTACCTACCACCTCGCTCTGCTCTGATTGCTCCAAGCAGCCCTTTAATGACCATGGTAAATCACTCCCTGCTAGCAGTAGCACAGAAGCTTATTTACATTACTTACTGACAAGCTTTAACCTTTGACAGCTCTGTAGTCTTGTGCACTACAGTTTCTAAACCTCCAGTGACTTCATGTCGCAGTAACCAGCTCAGTTAGGAATAGCAGAGCTGATATGCCAATCACTACTGTAAACCCACCCACAGCCTGACCAGGAAGTTTAACATGAAGCTGCCTGTGTCTCTGTGAAACAACATGGTAACACAACTCCTAGATGGATAGTGAAGTGTAGTACTGTTCACGAAAAGCAAAAGCCATCCTAAGGGTATGTTCACATGGCTGATTTTGAAGTTTCTGCTCCTAAAACAGTATACAAAAACCTCCAAAATGCCCCCAGTTAATTTTCATTGATTCTTATGTAAAACAGCACTATAGTTCACACATGACAAGGTTTTTATGCGCATTTATGGCGCTCCTTTAGAAACTGTTTTGGGCACTGAAAAAGAATCGTCATGTCCATTATTGAAGCATTTTCAGCGCTGAAAATAACCATAGGAGTCAATGGAGAGCTTCAAAACCTCGGTGCGTTTTTGATGCACTTTTCGGGAAGGTTTTTTGTCTGGCTATTAATTTGTATGGGTGAAAACCTTGTCAAAAACCTCTTCTGAAGAAGCCCGTTTCAGACGAGGTTTTGATGCTGTTTTTGGCGCTGAAAAAGAATGTTATGTCCATTATTGAAGCATTTTCAGCGCTGAAAATCACCAGAGGAATCAATGGAAAACGGCAACACCTAAGCACATTTTAGACGCGTTCCTCAGCACGTTTTAGATGCGTTTCCCGCAAGGTTTTTACCCAGGCTATTAATTTGTATGAGTGAAAACCTTGTCCAAAACGTCTTCTGAAGAAGTGCGCTTGAGGCGAGGTTTTGATGATGTTTTGAGCGGTGAAAAAACAAACAAGCTGCGTGAACATACCCTGAGCAGCTGCTGGGGCAAACACTAAAAGAGACAATAGCAGGATAATATGCAGCATCAACATATTGGGACAGATTTATCAAGTTTCTAACTCTAAGGCTATGTTCACATGGCTTAAAATGGGACGTATTTCAGTCCGTAATTACGCGCCGTAGTGTGCAAATTACATCTGGAATACATCCCAGTCATTACGGTAATCCACAGTTCTCATAGAGAACTATGGATTACGTCTCCTCTCCCTGCTCGGCGAATACGCCGCGGGGGGAGATAAGTGACATGTGAATTACCAGCGGCGTATACGCACCGCTAGTAATGATAGTCCCCCCGCCCACACGGCGTAATTGTGGGGGGGCGTAATTATGCCCCGCAAATGAGCCATGTGAACATAGCCTTAAACAACGTTAAGTTGGACTAGACAGTTTTACAATGTGCCACATTCATCATAGTGTTAATAAATCTGGTATAGGTTAGAACTGTCTAGTGCAAGTTTGTACCATCTATAAGTTGGCTTACTTTTATGCCAGAAACTGTGACAAAATTCTGCCACATTTTTTGTCGCAAAGCCATGCCCCTTTTTTATGAGGCCACTCCCCCTTTGTCGGACGTGGTGCAGAAGTGTCTGAAATTGTCTAAAACACACAGAAAATGTGGCAAAAAGCTTGTGACATAATTTTTGGAGCAAATTGAGTCAGAATTCTGTCTCAACTGCCTTTGATAAATCTGCCCCATTGTGTGTTAAGTATATGGACAAAAGGGAAGCCTTCTTACATTGACAACCATATACTTCTATAGCAGTTGTATTACCAGTATAGAAACCTTCATTGAGAACCTATTTATTTGTGTCACATTAAAGAGGTTGTCTCGCTACAATGATTGGGTTTTAATTAAAAGATCCTTAAAAAAACAAGCAGCTTTGCAATATATGTTCATTACAAATGTCCTACTGATTTTGAGTAAGCCCTGTTAGTAGGAGTACATCAGCTTCTCAAATCTCTATAGCAGCCGACCTGTTGATCCTTATCTCACTGGCTGTCAGGTCTGTATGGGAGGGGAGGTCTCTGGCTTCTGTGGCCATGCTGCCTGGATTAACCCTGTGTGTGCCTGCTTCCTCCCGCTCTCTACACAGATAGATTGGACAGCAGTGACCCTGTGTGTTACTATAATCATGATGTGTCTGTGGAGCTGTAACTATACTAATACTATACAGATCAGGGGCATGTGAAGGGTTCATGCTCTGGTGTACTAGTGACACATCCTGAGTATAGTAACACTTCACAGCTGCCCTGTGTCTGTTCTGACAGGGTCTGTTTGTTGCTGGAGATGTGCAGATTTGTATGCTAAGGAGGGGGTATAGGAACACTTGCTCCACACTCATAGATCAGCCCTCTCCTGTCTCCTGACTGTGGAGACGAGCAGCAAGAGCTGCAGCAGACCTAGGCAGGCACACACAGTGTTAACTCTGGTAGCAAACCCCCCCTCCCCCCTGTATAGAAGTTACAGAGGAGAGCTTTCTGTGTGCTGAGGGGAGGGGGGAAGAGGGAGGAGAAGAGGCAGACAATAACCCCGCCCCTCAAATCAACTGCCAGGGTCACTGACTTAGGCTGAGAGCTTGTAATGAGACAACTCCTTTAACTCTGGAGCATCTTTTTCTTCTAACACATTTATGAAACTGTTTAAGTGCAAGACTGTCCTTGTTGCCCACAGCAACCCATCACAGCTCTGCTTTCATTTTTCCACAGCAGTAAAAGAAATGAAAGCCGTACTTTGGTTGTCATGGGCAGCAAGCACATTCTTAGGGCATGTTCACACGGTGTGTTGAATACATTTTTACAATATGTAAAGCAGATTGCATAAACATATCCAAATATGTACCACATATTATATAGGTATTTGGATACGTTTTCTGGACTACAAAAACATACCCTATAGTTTTATATTGGCTTTTAAAACTGCATAAAATGGATCAAGAAGTGTCAAACGCAATGCAGTAACTTATGTAAAGTACGTATCTTCTGAACAGTGATATGTATTTTACATTGAAATGAATGAAAACTGAATGGAACATTGTTAAATACATATTTGGGTAAGTATTTTGGTACATAATATACCCAAATACGTATTTCACAAACACCATGTGAACATACCCGTACGCTTATGTTTTCAGAGACCCAATGTTCTGTGGTTCTTTTAAGTTTCCTAAAAAATTCTTCCTAAATTGTCACCTGGAGATTACCAGTTGGTATGTCTGTGTGTAGCCTGACATTGTCCAATTAACTGGAGTGTTGAACACCTAGTTCACTATTTAGTAATACGTTTCTTAGGGTATGTTCACACAACATTTCAACGCATAAGTACGGGCCGACATCACCGTAATTCATAGCTTTCATTGAGAGACATGATTATCTGTTCTTCCCCCAGCGCACAATACGCGCCCGGCGAAAGAACCAACATGTCAATTCTCCCCAGTAAATTAGCGCTGGGGAGAATGAGTGTCAGTGAGAGCTTCAAAGGGACGCGCTGCCCAGTGCGTCCCTCTGAAGCTGCCGATGTATAGAGGCGTGCACAGTACGCGCTGCTGTACGCCCGCTATTTAATCATGTGAACATACCCTAAGAGGAATAAAGTTATGTTCACACAGCATAATTGTGTCAAAATACACCCTGCAAATAAGACAAAAAAGAATGTAACGGGGGCGTGGCCTAGCATGTGAAGGAGACTGTTGCACGCAGATAGAGCTCCCGGCAGGAACCCACTTGCGATACCGAGGACGGCCTGAAAATGGGCCCCAGACGCCAGAAAAAGGTACCCAAGTTGCCTAAGTCACCCTCCCTGGGTGATATCCCAATATCTAATTTCTTCTCCCCTCTACAAGACTTAGACGGAGAGGGCCTTCCCTCCGGCCTCCCGTGCGCCTCAGCGCCATCTTCCCCGAACTCCATGCGCTCTATGGAAGACGGCACTTACCCAAGTTCACAGATGGGCGCTGGTTGCTTGCCGCGACCATTAGCGAGGGAGCTGACGATCCCGCCGCACACGCAGAGGATCTTCGAAGGCTGCAAATCTCCAGAGCCGAGAGACGCCGGCGGTGACCAAAGGCAGCGTGTTCCAGCTGACGGGCGCTTGCCGCCCTACGAGGTACTGAAGACAGGCCCTGCTTCTAACCCCTGTAGCACACGGCGGGGTGAGTCGGTGGTCTCAGACAGGGGCCTGACACTGGGGAGTCCCGTGGTAGCCCCGGGAGATCCTGGGTGCACGAGGCAGTACCCGATCCCAGCGCAGACAGAAACGGCCGCCATCTTATGCCATGAAGTGAGGGAGCCGCCATTCCACACGCGGCGTCCGCGCGGCAACTCGCCCTCAGCGAGACCTCAGGGGAGTTCAGTGCAGCCACAGCAGCCTGCATACATGGTGGAGCACATTATTGAACATGCAGCCCAAGTACACCAGTCTGGTGGCGAGTGTGGGGGGGGTGAGCACAGGGCCCAGGGGAGAAGACCAGGCCGCAGGGATGGACGGTTCAGTGAATTGGGCAGCAGAGAGCCCTCTCTCAGACTCTCACTTGGAGAATGAGTCAACCCACACGTGCATGCTGCACCAGGGGGGGCCACACCAGAGCACAGCAGACGGTGATCCCTCTCCTAGGGTCCTGAGGAGCCCAGCTTCAGAACTTGCACATGGAGGTGGGGAACAATGCACCCATCAAATGCCCTGTATTGACCACAGTATGGAGGATTGGTCCTGTTTTACCCGCCTGACGGTGACACTTGGTCCAGCTCCGGCAGCTGCTGACACCTATTCCACCCTTCCCTGCCATCCACAGGGGGCCTTTGATGACCAACCTTCCCAGCACCCTGCGACCGCAGGCCTAACAAACATACCAGTGTTAAGTCCCTCTTCCCAAGACAATCCAGCCACCTTCACCGACGGCCATTTTACTGAAAGAGGGACTGGATCCTTATCTCACTCAATTGTCTCCGGAACCAACACCCCTGACAGGCCTACAACAAGCCGACCCCTGCCGTCCCAAGCAGACAGATGGGCATCACATCCGGGAACACCAACATGGGGAAGCAGCCCAGTTGATCTTCGATCCAGCGCCATGCTGCAGTTGAATGCCCGCAGGTTCGATGGGGAGTGCTGAAATGTGTACTACGAGGCACCCTAATAAAACATGGGATCCGGCTAAAACGCGAAGCAGCTGCTAAACTCCAGTCATTGTTGGGGGAACTCCACGCTGCAGAGCTATCCCATAAATCTTCGGAGTCCGATTCTGACTTCAGACTCTTGACACAACTGCGGTGTGAGGTTCTTTCTCTGATGAAGAAGAAGCATAGGCGGTACTGTCAAGTTAGGGAGGCTGTCTTCCAGGAATATTATTCCAACCTATACAATCTGCCCAAGACAGCAAAGAATGGTAATCAGGCGGAGCACCTAACCGCTTTGCGAGGATACTTACAAAATACGGCCCTTCCATCCCTTTCCGCTGATACCCTCAATTCTCTAGAAGAACCTTTTTCACAGGCTGAACTTCAAGCGGCTATAGCGTCTCTCCTGGCGGGGAAGAGTCCTGGGCCAGATGGCTTCACCGCAAAGTTCTACAGGATACTAAGGGAGTAACTCGCTCCTCCTCTACTGGACTCTTTTAACACGGTGTCGAGTGAATCGCCTTTCGACCCAGAATTTCTGAAGGCCCATATCACAGTCATCCCTAAGGAGGGAAAGGATCCAGCACTGTGTGAGAGCTATAGGCCAATCTCGCTAATTAATACGGATGCCAAGATCTTTGCAAAATTGATTGCGACACGGTTAAGTCCCTTGCTGAGTAATCTCATACATTTAGATCAGGTAGGTTTTGTGCCTGCGAGAGAAGCAAGAGACAATACCCTGAAGACCTTCACCCTGATCAATCACGTGTACCGGTCCAAGATCCCCTGCATGCTACTCTCCTTAGACGCCGAGGCTTTTGACAGGGTGGAATGGTCCTTCCTATTTGAGGCACTTTCGCAGCTTGGGCTGGGCCCGGTATTTATTGCAAGGATCTTGGCATTGTACAATTCCCCGCAGGCACAGGTTCGAGTTAACGGCTCTTTCCTCTCTCCTTCCCATTTGCAATGGTACCAGGCAGGGGTGCCCCCTATCCCGGCTCCTCTATGTATTGGCGATGGAGCGACTCCTCCAGGATATACGTGCCAATGTATCTATAAAGGGGATTACATGTGGTAAGTCACAAGTAAAATGCTCAGCCTTCGCTGACTATCTCCTTTTGTATGTAACGGAACCCCTTCTCTCACTACCATCAATCTTCCAGGTTCTGAGCACCTTCGGACAATTCATTAATCAAAGATCAACATGACCAAAAGTGTAGCACTGAACCTCACTTTGACCCCTGAAGAGGTGGCTCAGCTGAAACACGATTATTCCTTCTCCTGGGCCACTTCCTCTATTAAGTACCTTGGGATCCACATCCCGGCGAATCTTAAAAGAACATTTGAACTAAATTTCTCCCCCTTGCTCAACAGTATCCAGGGTGACCTTTCCAGGTGGGACAGGAAGGACTTCTCCTGGATAGGCCGTATTAATATTTTAAAAATGAACGTTTTACCCCAACTTCTCTATTTCAAAATGTTCCGGTTGTGATCCCGAAGCCTTTTCTCAGAGCACTGAATAGGCTATTGACACGCTTCATATGGGCACAGAAGCACCCGAGAGTCTCCAGGACAATCCTGACAGCCCCGCGGGCGGAGGGGGGGCTCTCATTGCCAGACTTCCTTAGATATTACCTGGCGGCAGTAGCGGTGAGGATAATGGACGGTTTTCACAGTTTTAAGTTTTAAGGTCAAGTTATAGGTTCAAATTGAGAACGCCTTATATGGCTACCCAGTTGCACCCCTTCCCTGGCTGCCACCCAGCATTTTGCCCAAAAAATTGCTCAATCGGGTTCCACTCACCATGCAGACCATAATACTCACCTGTAGAGATTATCCTTCGGCAATATCCATCATTGATGCGGGAGGTCCACTTACACCGATCTCGGGTAACCCAGCGTTGCCGACTACCCTATGGTCAACTGGGCTCTGGTTAGGTGGGGAGAGGGGGTTCGCATTGATGGGGGATGTCTATAGAGGAGGCATGCTAAAGCCTTACTCTGAGTATCCATCTCACAGCATGGGAAGTTTGCCAGGCTTCATTATTACCAGCTGCGTAGCGCTTGCTCCACCCTTGAAACATCGCAATCTTTGGGTCGAGCCCCTTTGCTATTTGAATCCTGGTGCTTGCAGGGAGCTCGCCTTGCCCGTGCACTTTCCAGGATTTATGGCTTACTGCTCCAGACAGATGAGCCTTCCAAATTTACCTATCAAAGGGCGTGGGAGAGGGAGCTTTCGCGGAAATTCTCAGAGGAAGAATGGGGTGACATATTTGCCCGACTTTGAGGAACCTCGGTTTCGGTTAAAATTCAAGAGCTTAGCTTTAAGATTTTATCCCGCTGGTACAGAGTCCCGTCCTTGTTACACACCCTCTATCCTGCGGTTACTAGTACTTGTTGGTGCTGTCATGATGGGGTAGGATCCATGTTGCACATATGGTGGGAATGTTCATCCCTGCAGCCATTTTGGTGCAAAGTGGTGCATGTCATTTTTCTGGTCACAGGGGAGAAACTTGACAACGATCCGGTCATGTTGCCATTTCTCACCATACGTGGCTCGCATCGTTCCCTTAAAAACATTCTTATCAGCCTACTGAACGCTGCGAAGACTGTGATCCCCAGGCTCTGGCGTTCCCCCATCTGCCCGTCAATTACGGATTGGTTCGCAGAGATACATAAAATTTGTAAATGGGAAGAGATCCGATGTGACTCCCACAATGATATTGTAAATTATTATAAGATCTGGGGGGATTGGCTTGTCTTTTCTAAATCGGACCAGCATCGCTCGGTCCAATAACTCTCTGGCTGCTTCGGATCTGTGACCGACCAGGCGCGGTGGTGTATGGCGTTGGCTTTCCGACACTGACTGGCTTCCCTTCCTCTTCCCTTCCCCTGCTGCTGAGTAATGTTTTGCTTGTGTTTGCTGCTGGTACAATTCGGAATGCCTAAGTCTCAAGGTCTGATGGCATGGTGATTCCCCACGCCAGGATCTCTGACATGATATGACCCCTCCTGGTCAGACATGAAGGCTACTTATCTCCTTCTTGCTATATTGCTGAGGCCATCTGAGTGTCTTGCTAACCTGTACTCCTTTTTTTCTGATGCCTCTTAAGACAATGCTTCTCTTATGTTTACTCTCGTAATTGCTTTATTAGAAGGTGATTTGTTCATGATAACACCCTCTACCAGTCTCCAGTGAATGGTTACTCCTTGTATGATGCAGACCTGTTCAGTACTGTTTTTCTACTGTATTATGCTTGTGTTGTTACTGACGTAATCTTTGCGCTCTATTTGTTTGTACCATATTGTTTACTGCAGCAATAAAGTTCTTTTTTTAATGAAAAAAAAAAAAAGAATGTAACACAGACAGTGATTTTACAGAGAGCTGCCTCGCATTGAAAGTACGCGCTGGCCAGTGCATACTTTCAGTAGCGCTAAGGAAGCCGTACTGTGGGGCATACCTGTATGTGCCACAATATGCCACGTGAACATACTCTAACAGAGAAACAAAACACAGCGATAGAAGAAAAGATGCTACAGAATGGTTATTTCATGGAAAACATTAGTACGTCCAAAGATGTTGTTGGATATTTTGAGTGCCTTCTTTATTTCAACAAGTGCGTGGGAGGGGTTGATCTATCAGAAGTGCTGCAGCTATACAGTTTTAGGGTCTAGTACAAGAACCTGGCTAAGCATATGATCTAGATAGCATTGTATAATGCTTACTTGATATACCAGTGTGCAGACCAGAGAGGAGCTTTCCTTGTCTTTTAAGAGATGGTAATACAGTCCCTAATATCCATACACACATTCATTATTAACCATTATATACAAGGCTCTCCATAGCTTATGCCGTGACTATATTTTTGCATACCTCCCCTCAGGCAATCTCTCATCATCATAGGATGTTTTTCTCTTTTCTGCTTCAGCTCCTCATACAACCTCCTTCAAGATTTCTCCCATGGATCCCCTATTTCTCACATGGAAACCATTTCTTTAGGATAAGGGTATGTTCACACTTCGTGTTGGATCTGTTTTGGATCCGAAAAATGCATCCAAAAGCGCTGCGTAAATGCCATCCAACACGCAGGTGCATGTTTGGCTGCAGCAGGAATGCACTGTATGGTTTTAAATAGGGTGTCTGCTGCGTCAAATGGATCAAGAATTGACATGACAATGCTTTGAATGGATCCGAAAGACGCATCACAAAGACACATGTAAAACACGCGTCGGTGACCAATCATCTGAACTCCTAAATCACACTGCACATTGTTAGATGCGTGTTTGGGTCCGTTTAGGGTCCGAAACACGAATCCAAACACGCATCTAAAAACATATGCAAACACGGAGTCAACACAACGTGTGAATATACCCTAACCCACTCTAGCCCTTTTGCCACTACACCACCATACAAACATGTCCACCACTCACCATTGGTCTCTTCCCTCATATTAAGAAAAGTATAATGCAACATAACCTCTGAAAAAAGACTGACGCGTGGAAATAGTTGAACACTTCTAGGACTGATGGAAAGGAGAGGGACGGTCACTACGATAAATCCTTTGTAGGGGGGGGGTGTAACTGCATCAGGTGCTAAGTAGAAGCGCTTTTGTGTTGTGTACAATGTGTAAGGGAAACACAGGGCAAATAAGGGCAAATAACATGTAAGACTGTGTTCACATAACTACATCCACTGTACCTTTACAGTTATTTTGCTGTGGGTATAGACACAATCAACATTCAGTGCACTGACATTAGCAGCCCCAAATATCTCTGTGTAAGTGAAAAGTTGTCCTCTGTATGTATTCTGCCTATTACATTTGTATTTGTTTTATTTCACAGGAACAATGCCTTCTTGTGTTGTGCAGGGCTGTTTTTCCGGGGGAAGAAGAAAGGAGGAAGGAGTCATTTTGCATGTGTTCCCCAAAGAAAGAGAAATGATAAAAAGATGGCTTATAGAGACAGGCCAAGACTTTGGGGATATTGAAGCCTTTACCGATAAAATTATTGAAGGAAAAAAATACGACACCTATAGAATGTGTTCAAAACATTTCCGAGAGTATTGCTACACACAGTCTGATGGTTTCCGGAAAAGTCTGCGTAAAGATGCAATACCAACGGTCTTTGATCCTCCATCAACCTCCAATGAGACTTGTATCCTCTTACCATCTGGTAAGAGGAAAAGAATTGACGATGAATATGACGGTTCATTTCTGGAGTACCAGTTTAGTCATGGAGAAATTTGCCCTACTTGTGGGCATGTCTTTGAGGAAAAACCAAAGACAGATGAGAAGGGAATTGTAACGGAACCTATGGGAAGAAAACTGCGCTCGACACAAACCGATCCAAGATGGGGAAAGCGAACCATATCCACTGAAACGAAGTTTAAAAAATACCACAAAAAAATCCAGTGTAGGAGGCTTTCTGAAAAAAAATTAAAGAAATTATCTCTGCTTAGTACGTCTGCCAAACATCAGCTGATTGGTACATTGACAGACAGTGAGGACAGTCTCGCCAGTGAAATAGATAGTGACAGCAGCAGTGACAGCCCAAAGCATGAATTTGAATCAACGTTTCAACTTGCTTTGACTCCCCGTAGCGATCCCACAAAAATGGAAGTATCACATACTGATCTACTTGATCTAAAGCTCCGCGCTGAAGAGACGCATTCCATATGCAGTGATCCTGTAAAAGACCGCAAATTTATAGTTTTTGAAAGCTGCCTAGATGAACTAATCCTTTCAATGCCATGTAAAGGAGAGCAAGGCTGTGATCGGCCACTTGTTAAAATTTGGAAAGAAATAAATGGTACTTGCATTACTGTTCATGTTTCTTGTGGAAATCATAGCTATAAACTGTGGGAAAGTCAGCCACAAACTGGAGGCATTCCAGCAGGTAATCTATTACTGTCATCTGCTATTGTGTTCAGTGGCTTAACCTATGTAAAAGTTAGACACCTTTTCTACGTTTTGGGACTTTTGTGCATCGATAAATCAACATACCTTAAAGATCAAAAATACCACCTTTTTCCTGCTATCAATAATCAGTGGAATTTAGAACAAAATGCCATCATAGACAACCTCAAGAAAAGTCCACTGTGTTTGGCCGGAGATGGCCAGTGTGATCGTTCAGGACACTTGACAAAACATGGCATCTACACTTTGCTTGATGTCAACAGCAAAAAAGTTGTATCTTTCCATGTAGAACAACTTTCTGCTGGAATTTCTTCTATTGGTCTAAAGACGGAAGCTTGCAAACAAGTTCTAAGAGGTCTTCTAAGGAAGCAGTTAAACATAAAAATTGTATGCACGGAAAGGCAATATGGCATTCGTAAAATGATCAAGGCACACTTTCCTTCAATTATCCATCAGTATGATATATGGCAGCTTTCCAAATCAATTGGTAACACAATGCTAAAAGCTAGTCGTAAAAAAGACTGTGAAGAACTAGCCAAATGGGTTAGTGCTGCTAGAAACCACCTCTGGTGGAGTGCAAGTACCTGCAATGAGGACCATTCCCTTCTAAGTGAAAAGTGGAGCTCTATTTTATTCCATATTGTTAATAAACATTCATGGGAAGGCAGCGAAAGCTACAATAGCTGTAACCATGAACCAGTGATTACATCTTCATTTGGTCCAAAGAAGTGGCTCGAGGAGGACAGCACAGTTCACAATGAACTCAAAGAAGTAGTGGTGAACAGAACCTTGCAGAAAGATCTACAGCATTTGTCCTATTTTTCTCACAGCAGGGAGCTGGAAGTCTTCCGCAGTGCCATTCGGAAATACCGGCCTAAAAAAAAACACCTATTAACAGATGGTATAACCGCACGCACACAACTCGCTGCCCTCTATCACAATGGTAATGTACACCGTGTCCAAGAACAGATGAGGATGGCTTCAGAAAAATATTCTTTAGGGACAACACTTTCAAAAGCTCAGAGACAAAAGGTTGTTAAAGCCTTATATAAGCCTTCAACACAAGACTTTCTGTTCCCAATAATGTCTGAGATTATACAGATGGCACCTAAAAATCGTGATATTAACCGAGAGCCAAAAAAAAGAATCAGGTATTGAGAATTTTGAGGATTCTCATACTTTAAAGACCTTTCCAATAGAAACACTGGTTTCAGTATTGTCATTTTGACTGTATATTTAAAAAAAACAAAAAAAACTTTTGTTTCATAAATTTTTTTTTTTTTTTAAATAAAGCACTTAGAGATTGGATGTTCCAACGAGGAAGGGTTTCATATGGTCACTACATGGCATTAGAGTTAATTTTATAAGTAAAAATGAAATTTGAGTAAATTGGTTTATGTATTTTTTTTTCTCCACATGCTAATGTATTTACACTAATTTAAGAAATTCTTTGGTTGACCATGTTTTTTTTTTTTTTTTATATAAATTTTAAATTTTCATGTTAGCATTCTAACATGAAATAAGGTGCGGGGCCGGAGCGCGGCGGGGGCGCCGCTCCCGGCCCCATAGACAATGTGCATGTCACTTTCTCCCCCCGCGGCGGATTCGCCGAGCGGGGAGGAGCGACGGATTCCACTGTTCTCTATGAGAGCAGTGGATTACCGTAATTGCTGCCGCGGATTGGCGCTGTACTGCAGCGCCAATCCGGCGCGCAGTACGGCGCCAATCCGCGGCAGAATAAGCCGTGTGAACGAGGCCTAAGGGCATGTCCCCACAACACGGGTTTGTGGCCGGTTTTACAGACCGTCTGAAAAACCGGCCGCAAACGAGCACAACGGGCTCTATGGAAAACCCGTGCAGCAGTCCCCACTTTTTCAAACCGACGAACATTGAACATGCCGTCAGGACGAAACTAAAACAGGGCCGGTATTTGTCCTCTGCCGTGGGGACATGCCCTAAGGACATTACTTTTCACTGCAGTTTTTTCTATAAATTGTAGCAAATCTACACGTAATGTTTTTGATGCAGATATGACGGATTTGTTCCCCCCAGCATTCTAGGAAATTGCCAGGTGCAAGATATGTAGCTGGTCCTAAGAGGTGTAGACCTCATATACCATGTGTGAATAGGATTTTTAAATCTTCACTTACATGTATTCAATACAGATTGCAGTTGCATAACCAAATCCAGCTAATACCTGGCTCAAACACACAATGTGAATCTTTGCATACTTTACTTTCCTTTAAGGGTATGTTCACACGGCATTTAGATAAGTTTTTAGATGTGTGTTTGGATCCGTCTGTCGGACCCTAAATGGACCCAAACACGTATTTAATAAATATCAATGTGATTTACGCTGCTTTTACTACGAATCACGTATCGGCGTTCACACGAGTGATCCCCGATGTGTCTCAATACATTTTTTAGATTCATCTTTCGGATCTGTTTCAGGAATGGACATGTCAATTCTTGATCCAACAGACGCAGCAGGAGCCCTATAATAAACTAGAGGGTCCGCTCCTGCTGCATCCAACACACATCCAAACACACAGCTGCATGTTGGATATGTGTTGGATCCATCTAGGGTCTGATCACCATCGCGTTCTTTGATGCGATTTTCAGATCCAACCCGGATCCAAAAATGCTGTGTGAACATACCTTAAAGGCTGCTCTTTGGTTTTGGTGTCTCATCTATGAAAAAAACCACCACAATTTTGGCTATTGCATGTGGTCTCCTCCTACCTCCCCAGCACCAGTGTTTAATGTGTGGGGTAAATAATGTGATTTAAAAAAATTTGTCTTTTAGGCTATGTTCACACGGCTTAAGTGCGGGACGTATTTCGCCCGCAATTAGGCCGTGTGTACGGGGGGCGGGGGAGGCAGCCCACCGGCCCCATCTGCATTCATTATTCTCGGCGCGTATACGCCATGAATAATTGACATGTCACGTCTCTCCCCGCTTGCCGTATTGTGTGAGCAGGGAGAGGAGACGTAATCTATAGTTCTCTGAGAACTGTGGATTACCGTAATGACTGGGACATATTTCAGCCCGTAATTCGCGCAGTACGGCACGAATTACAGGTTAAAATATGTCCCAAAATAAGCCGTGTGAACATAGCCTTATAGGCATGGCAATACTAATTTTAAACAAGAAAATAGTTTATAATTTTTTTCTCAAGTTTTAGTCCATTGTATTTAAAGACATAGGTTTCATATTGGCTTTCTGTTTGTGGCTGCTAACAGTGAGTATCAGCTTTGGCATTTGTACAATTTAAGATATCAATATTGGTTTATTTTATCAACGAAAAAAGAAAGTTTATATCAGCTCACCCACTTCACGAAATCAAGCTTGCTGCACTGAAGAAGTCCCAAAGCATAACTGGCAATAATGCTAATCCAAAGAAGGTATCCCAGGAGCAAAAAAGTGTAATTTTGTATTTATAACATCTAAAAACATGACAGCTCAAACATCTCTCATGGTAAGAGCACACTGACGCGTTTCAGGAATACTTCTTTTAGTCATAGTGTGATGTTAGTATACCGCCTACTCTTATACAGATTAGGGCGTTCACATGATAAATTAACCATTTTTATGCATGATAAGAACATAACAGAAAAAACACACATTAACACTATGTGAAATGAACAACTAAAAATGCTAAAAAAAATTGTATCAATATTGAAGCATTATATCATGTCATTTAAAGGGGTTGTCTCACTACAAGGATTGCTTTTTATGTTGAAGATCTTGCAAAAACAAGTTACTTTGCAATATATGTTTATTAACAGTGTCCTACCTATTCCTAGATATCCTCTTTTGTATGAGCTGCATCAGCTTATTAGGTCGCTATAGCTACAGACCTGTTAAATCTATCCTGATAGGTTGTCAGCACTGGTTGCTATAGCTACAGACCTGGTTTCTATTGCAGCCTAGTAGAAGCCAGTAAACACGCCCCTGGATTCAAAATGAAACCAAGAAAACAGGACTGAGGTAAGATGAATCAATGTAGTGAGACAGCCCCTTTAACCCAGCTGGAATCCTAGTATTTAAGCAGAATATCCACTAAGCTTCCTTCGCTAATAGCTTTTTACGCAAATCGAAACCCTGCAAAGCTTTACAAACTTTTTCTATACCACAAAAAAGCCTGTATTGTCACAATTATGTTCCAAAAAATGTTTAGAAGTCATAGATACACCTACCGCCCCTATTCTGTGTGCATCAGAGATATGTTTGCAAATACTTTGTTTCAAAGTTGAGGTACATCCTGCTTGTCTGCATCCAGACTGTACACAATGGCCTGGCGCTGAGGTCCCTGTATAAGCAGCCACGCATGCTTGTTGGACATTCACAATGCTACACAGGAGTTATACACTTAGGCCTCGTTCACACGGCTTATTCTGCCGCGTATTGGCGCCGTACTGTGCGCCGGATTTGCGCTTCAGTACGGCGCCAATCCGCGGCAGCAATTACGGTAATCCACTGCTCTCATTGATAACAGTGGAATCCGTCGCTCCTCCCCGCTCGGCGAATCCGCCGCGGGGGGAGAAAGTGACTCGCACATTATTTACGGCGCGTACGTGCCGTAAACAATGCATTGTCTATGGGGCCGGGAGCGGCGCCCCTGCCGCACTCCGGCCCGCCCCCGTCCCGCCTCTTATTCACGGCGGATTTGTGCGCTCAATACGGCGCACAAATCCGTCGGGAATAAGCCGTGTGAACACGGCCTAATGGTGCATAACTTCTGTATCACACTGTTGTGTTATGAGAGCACAGGGCCACCATCAGAAATTTGAGGGAATATATATATATATATATATATATATATATATTATATATACATATACACACACATACACAGTACAGACCAAAAGTTTGGACACACCTCATTCCAACAGTTGTCTGTATTTTCATGACTATAAAAATTGTAGATTCACACTGAAGGCTTCAAACTCTGAATTAACACATGTGGAATTATATACTTAACAAAAAAGTGTGAAACACCTGAAAATGTCTTATAGTTTAGGTTCTTCAAAGTAGCCACCTTTTGCTTTGATCACTGCTTTGCACACTCTTGGCATTCTCTTGATGAGCTTCAAGAGGTAGTCACCTGAAATGGTCTTCACTTCACAGGTGTGCCCTGTCAGGTGTAATAAGTAGGATTTCTTGCCTTATAAATGGGGTTGGGACCATCAGTTGTGGTGTTCAGAAGTCAGGTGGATACACAGCTGATTGTCCTACTGAATGGACTGTTAGATGTTTTATTCTTGCCATAATATAAATTCTAAGTAAAGAAAAATGAGTGGCCATCATTACTTTAAGAAATGAAGGTCAGTCCGTCTGAAAAATTGGGGAAACTTTGAAAGTGTATAGGAAACAGATTGAACAACAGCTCACCTCACTCCAAATGCACTTTACAGCCGGGCTTTTTTGTTAAGTATATAATTCCACATGTGTTAATTCATAGTTCTGATGCCCTCAGTGTAGTGTAGTCATGAAAATACAGAAAACTGTTGGAATGAGGTGTGTCCAAACTTTTGGTCTGCACTGTATATGTGTGTGTATATATATATATATATTATATAATATATATATATATATATATATATATATATATATATATATATATATATATATATATATATAAAATGTGTGTGTATAGTGTGGAGGAAATAATTTTTTGATCCCTTGCTGATTTTGTAGGTTTGCCCACTGACAGTTATGAACAGCCTATAATTTTAAGGGTAGGTTCATTTTAACATTGAGATATAGATTATCCAAAATAAAATCCAGAAAATCACATTGTATAAATTATATTAATGTATTTGCATTTTGCTGAGAGAAATAAGTATTTGATTCCCTAACAACCATTAAAGGGAACCTGTCACATAGGTATTCCCCCCCTTGCTGAGGACAGCACAAGCTAGTGTCAGACCTGCTGTTTCCAGCGCTGTGTCCCTTATTCCTTAAGATGCTGTAGTTTTCGTGTATTTAATGCTCAAATCTGCAGTTTTCAGCCAGAAGAGTCATTCGAAGAGTCCTTCAGAGCAGGGCCGGGACTATAGGTAGGCCAAGGTAGGCGGTGGCCTAGGGCGCCTGCTCTAGCAGGAAGAAAGGGGGCGCAGTTCCATGTGTAAACTATGACTCGGAGCAGCGCCCGGCAATAAGCAGCAGCAGCCATTTGACCTCCTCTCCTGCTGTCCTCCCTCCCAGCGTCGCCCCCCTCATCTCTTCTCACAGGCTGCTGCAGAGCTGGATGCAAATTAGTTCTCCCGAGACTCTGTCCGTGACTGTACACGGCGCGGGAGGAGAGGGAAAGCGGAGCCTGTGCTGTCAAGGAGCTTCTACAGGTAGAGGAGCTGCTCCTAAAGTGTTATCAGTTGCCTGCAATCACTCACTAGTGAGGAGAGTTAAAGGAGTTGTCTCATTACGAGCTTTCAGCCTGTCAGTGTCCCTGGTAAGTTGAACTGAGGGGCGTGCTTCTTGGTCTGTCTGTTCTGCTCCCTCTCCCCCCTCCCATCAGCACACAGCAGCTACGTAACTTCTAATACAGGGGGGGGGAGGGGGGGTTTGCTCTCAGAGTTCACCCTGTGTGTGCCTGCCTAGGTCTGTTGCAGGAGAGGGCTGATCTATGAGTGTGAAGTGGTGTGCTAATAGAGCAGAGGGGATGCATGTGTTCCTATATCCCCTGCTTAGCTTACAAGTCTCCACATCTCCAGCAACAACAAGGGCAGTGTTACTATACTCAGGATGTGTCACTAATACAGGAGAACATAAAGTATTCACATGTCTGATCTGTATAGTATTAGTATAGTCACAGTTCCAAAGACATATCATGATTATAGTAACAGACAGGGTCACTGCTGTCACATCTATCTGTGTAGAGAGCAGGAGGAAGCAGGCACACACAGGGTTAATCCAAGCAGCATGGACACAGACGCCAGAGTCCTCCTCCCCCTCCTTCCACTACAGAAGCATTCTGTGCGGGAGGGGCTTCTCTGCTCCGACCTGTCTTCAAAGGTATGAGTCATTCAGACCTACAGCCAGTAAATAAGGATCAACAGTCCCTACTATGAGATCTGAGAAGCGATGTAGTAATACTAACAGGCTAGCTCAAAATCAGTAGGACATTTGTAATGAACATATTTTTGCAAAGCTGCTTTTTTTTTAAAGATTTTTAAAATTTAAAAAAACCAATCATTGTAGCGAGACAAACCCTTTAACCCTCTCACGCACCAGGGCTACATTAATTCAAGCAAAAACCCCGGATTCAGCCATTATTTTCCAGCTCTCTCTCTTCTTATCACTGACTGTTGATTGATGTAACTAGAAGTCAGGAGATTAAAACCCTCACACGCTTCCCTGCAGCTAGTTACCAGTAATCTCTTTAAAAAGGGCCCAGTGTGAGGGTTAACTCTTCTGATTTGTGGTTACAATCAATCAATCAATCAATCAACAATCAGTGTAAGAAGACATCTTGGAGCAGCCAGGGAGCTGGACTGAATCCCCATACCATCAGTGCCCTGAGGGGGACTACTGCTCCCACCCAGGTGAGCTGCACTGATGTCCTCCTCTAAAACAGAAAAAATGTGACCAGTTTACAGTTCTATAGCACTAGCTGGAGGATTTCCCTGCCTGTGACACAGCCCTGAAATGTAAGTGTAATTTTTCACTCGAAATCTTGTCTCCTTTGTGAACATACGCTTTTCAGATGCGTCTTTTGGGTCCATCAGAACGGACCCACAGACGTATTAACAATTAGCAGTGACTTTATCACTGCGGCTATGAGGAACAGGGCAGCGGCGTTCACATGAGAGATCGCCACTGTGTGTTTGCATCGCGCCTGTCGGGTCCGTCTTGCAGATGCGATCCAAGAAAAGACATGAAAATTCTTTGGTCGATCCAAAAGACAAAACCCGACAGGCAGGAGGGAAACATGCAGCGGTGATCTCTCATGTGAATGCCGCTGCGTGTTCCTCATAGCCCGCAGCAGGGGCGTTGCTAGGGTCCTAAAACATCCGGGGCTCAGGCCCTTTGTGTTTTTCTGGGTAGGGCTGTGTTCACACGACATTTTTCACGCCTCATTGTGAACTGCGGAAGTTTTTTTACAGAGAAAAACCTTGTGTTCCTGTCACTAATTTTCTGCACATCCCACACAGATCCCGTCCATCTCCTCAGCAGTCACTGTACAGTAAAAATCACCAATGACAAATTTACTTTTTCAGAACTTCTCACCTTCATATAACAATACCCCTAAACAGTCACCAAAACATTCACCGATACATGGAGCAAATCTACCAGACAAGTGATTGTTACTAAAACCCTCCTACAAAACCAAGACCCCAAACTATTACTACTTAAGGCTCAAATAATTCTGCCAGACCCTGACCAAACGCAACCCCCACATGTGACTATCAGCTGTACACAGGCTCTGATTACATATACCACCACCATACAGGGACCAGATAGTGGTAGACAACAGTGGGACACAGACGCTGAGGGCTGTATATTTCCCCATACAGGGGCCAATAGTGGTAGATACTAGTTTTTATGTAGACTCTGCAGAAATATAAGTGATTGCACTGGGAGTTACATTTAGTGACTCAACCGGAGACGTCTTTTCTGATCAGCGTCGTTCACTTTCCTTTTCTTCTCCATCCAGTTCTCACCTTCTGCTGATTGCTCCCGGCCAATACTCGTCCCTGAGGATTTGGACACAAATATCTTAGAATCCTCACATTTCCAGCAATTTCCTTAATTATAGGTATAGCAGTCCCCTCAGTTTGGTATTATAGGGCAACTGAAGCAGTATATCGGGCCACAGGCAGGTATTTTGGGGCCACAGGCAGTAATAGGGGGGCACAGGCAGTATATAGGGGCACAGGCAGGTATATAGGGGCACTGAGGCATATATAGTGGCCACAGGCAGGTATATGGGGCAAAAGGCAGTATATAGGGGGGCACAGGCAGTATATAGGGGGGCACAGGCAGTATATAGGGGGGCACAGGCAGTATATAGGGGGTCAGGCAGGTATATAGGGGCACTGAGGCAGTATATAGGGGCCACAGGCAGGGATATGGGGCCAAAGGCAGTATATAGGGGCACTGAGGCAGTATAAAGGGCCACAGGCAGTATATAGGGGCCCCCAAGAAGGTTTTATAGGGGCACTGAGGCAGTATATGGGGCCACAGGCAGTATATAGGGCCCAGGCAGGGGTATGGGGCCACAGGCAGGCATATGGGGGGCCACAGGCAGGCATTATAGGGGCCCCCAGGCAGGGATATGGAGGCCACGGCAGGGATATGAGGCCACAGGCAGGGATTATAAGGGCCACAGGCAGGCATTATAGGGGCACAGACAGGGATATGGGGGGCGCACAGACAGGGATATGGGGGGCCCCAGACAGTGGTATGGGGCCCCAGACCCGTGGTATGGGGGCCACAGACCCCGGGTAGGGGGCCACAGGCAGGCATTATAGGGGCACAGGCAGTATTTTAGCGGCACTGAGGAAGGTAAACGCTTTAAAAATAACAACATTAATACTCACCTTTAACTCCCCCGGCGAGCGCGCTCCTCCGGCAGCTCCTCGGCTCACGGCCTAGACGCCTATGCGCCCGAGGAGAGGCAGCGTCGCGATGACATCACGTCATCGCGACGCTGCCGGCTGAGGCGCACGGGGCCGCGGCGGGTCCTCAGCGCTGTGAGGACCCGGCGGCCCCGCTGTGTCGGACCTGCAGCTCACCGGAGGATCCAGCGATCCTCCGGGGAGCGGGCCCGACACTGTCTGCGGGGCAGGGAGCGCTCGCTCTCTGCTCCGCAGAAGCCCTCAGCTGTGTGTGCGTCCAGCGGACGCACATGCAGCTGAAGAGCCAGTCGGTGCTCCAGGCCCACGGCAGCGGCCTGGAGCCCGGGAGACTCGGGGCACAGGGGGTTTTATTCGGGGCCCGAGCCCCGAATAAAACAGCCTAACGACGCCCCTGGCCCGCAGATGAAATCTCACTGCTAATTGTTAGATCCGTCTCTGAGTCCGTCCTGTCGGTCCCAGAGACATATCTGAAAAGCGGATGTTCTTTCGGAGTGAAGAAGCCGTGTGAACATACCCTAAGGCTTGACTCACACTGTTTTTATGTGTATTTAGATACTTAAAAAACCATGTTTTAAGTACCAAAATGCACACTAAAAAACACAACTACATTTTTCCATTGTTCTAAAAGGAAATTTGTGCTGTGGTTCTATAAACCATGGCACATACTTTTATGGATATAAATTCCTAATTTGCAGTAAATTAAAAAAAAGTTCCTATCTTTTTTTTTTTTTTTACATGTATGCAGCATGAAAAACATAACAGGAGCCAGGACTTTAATTAGCCCCATTTAATGAGACTATTTAACTTTCTAAAATGCAGTGAAATCCATAAATAAAATAAAAAAAAAAAAAAAATATGCAGCATAAGTCCGAGGTTGTCCCATGCATTACATAGTGTATTTTTGCAGAGTAAACAACGAGTCATAATAATATGGTTCTTTGTATGTTTCCATCCTCGCCTTCCAAAAGTCGCCTGCATAGACCTATGAGGGCTTTTATTTTGCGGGACAAGATTTACTTTGTAATGGTGTTATTCATTGCACCATAGAATATACTGGGAAACCACAAAAAAATTCAAGTGGGGCAAAACGTTAAAAAACGTACTTTCGCCATGTTTGCGGGGGTTTTTTATTTATTACAACGTTCACTGGTTATATTTGTTATATGTACTGTACAGGTTGACTCAACTCCAACAATAACAAATGTAGGGTTGTCTTCATGTTTTAGTACCATAAAAAACCAAACTCTCCTCATTAAATTTTCAGCCAATAACTTTTTTTTTTTTTTGTTCGTCCCCTTGTGGATTTGAGTGAGGGGGTGTTTTTTGTAGGCTAATGTGTACTTTTTATTGGCACCATTTTGGTATACATGTGACTTTTTAGTCACTTTTCTTCAATTTTAGGGGATTTGAAAAGACCAGAACTCTCAAATTTTAGCAATTTAAATTTTCTTTTAACTTGTAAGATGTCAAAAGTGGGGATTTAAATTTTAATATTTTTCCTATACAGCGCGCGCGGGGGGGGGGGGGCACCATTTAACCCCTTTTGCCTAGGGCACCAAAATGTCTTGTCCCGGCCCTGCTTCAGAGTGTCAGTTTTTTTTCAAACCCGGCCAATCGGAGGCTAGCCCCGCCCACCTCAACTGACAAACCTTTTACTTTGAATAGGTAGAAACATGTGAATAACTGTCAGTGGGCGGAGCTAGCCTTTGGTGGGTGGGGCTAACACCTGCTCATGAATAAGATTTGAGGGGTAAATGCTCTAAAACTGCTGCATCTTACAGAATAAGGGGCACAGTGCTGGAAACAGCAGGTCTGACACTAGCTTGTGCTGTCCTCAGCAAGGGGGGGAATACCTATGTGACAGGTTCCCTTTAAGAGTTCTGGCTCCTACAGACCAGTTAGACGCTCCTAATCAACTTGTTACCTACACTAAAGACAGCTGTCTTAAATAGAACCTGTCACATAGGTAATGCCCCCCTTGCAGCACAAGCTAGTGTCAGACATGCTGTTTTCAGCGCTGTGTCCCTTATTCTGTAAGAAGCTGTAGTTTTCAAGTATTTAGTGCTCAAATCTGCAGTTTTCAGCCAGAAAAATCTGTCAGTTTTTTTCATACCCCGCCCACCTGAGGCTAGCCCCGCCTACCTATTACAGGTAGAAACTTGAATAGCTGCCAGTTATGTGGGACTAGCCTTTGGTGGGTGGGCTAACACCTGCTCATGAATAAGATTTGAGGGTTAAATGCTCTAAAACTCCAGCATCATACAGAATAAGGGACATATCACTGGAAACAGAATGTCTGTCACTAGCTTGTGCTGTCCTCAGCAAGGGGGGGCATTACCTATGTGACAGGTTCTCTTCAAATAGTCATCTTTATAAAAGGCTCCTGTCCGTAGCCTCAATTGGTCAGACTCCAAGGGTGCTTTGACATGGTGCGTTTTTCGGATGCGTTTCTTTGTGTAGAAAGGTACAGCAATTAATGCTGTACATTTCTGTACAAAAAAAAAAAAAAAAAGCATCAGAAAACGCACCATGTGCAAGCACCCTAAAATTTACAACATGGGCAAGACCAAAGAGCTTTCTAAGTATATCAGGGACAAGATTGCACAAAGCTGGAATGGGCTACAAAACTGGATGAGAAAGAGACAACTGTTGTTGCAATAGTAAGAAAATGGAAGAAATACAAAATGACTGTCACTGGACATCGTTCTGGGGCACCATGCAAAATCTCACCATGTGGAAGGTGAGAGATCAGCCTAAAACTACACGGGGGGAACTTGTTAATGATCTCCAGGCAGCTGGGACCACTGTCACCAAGAAAACCATTGGTAACACATAATGCCGTAATGGTTTAAAATCCTGGAGTGCCCACAAGGTCCCCCTGCTCAAGAAGGCACATGTGCATTTATGTCTGAAGTTTGCCACCTGGATGATTCTGTAAGTTATTGGGAGAAGGTGCTGTGGTCAGATAAGACAAAAATTGAGCTCTTTGGCATTAACTCAACTAGAGGAAGAGAAATGCTGCCTATGACCCACAGAACACCGTCCCCACTGTCAAGCATGGAGGTGGAAACATCACGTTTTGGGGGTGTTTCTCTGCTAAGGGCACAGGACTACTTCACCGCATCAATGGGAGAAAGGAGTGATCCAAGAGACTTAAAAACCTGAGTCACAACCTCATTCCCTCCACCAAGACATTAAAAATGGGTCGTGGCTGAGTCTTCCAGTAGGACAATAACCCAAAACATACAGCCAAGGCAACAAAGGAGTGGCTCAAAAAGAAACATATTAAGGTCATTGAGTGGCCTAACCAGTCTCCAGACCTTAATCCCAAGAAAACTTATGGTGGGAGTTGAAGCTCCCAGTTGCCAAGCAACAGCCTCAAAATCTTAATGATTTAGAGATGCTCTGCAAAGAGGAGTGGGCCAAAATTCCTCCTGACATGTGCGCAAACCTCATCATCTATTACAAAAACATCCGACTGCTGTGCTTGCCAACAAGGGTTTTGCCACCAAGTATTAAGTCTTGTTTGCCAGAGGGATCAAATACCTATTTCTCACTGCAAAATGCAAATTTATATGTGATTTTCTGGATTTTATTTTGGATTCTCTATCTATCAATGTTAAAATTAACCTACCCTTAAAATTACAGAATGTTCATATCTTCGTCAGTGGGCAAACTTACACAATCAGCAAGGGATCAAACAATTACATATATAATATATATATATATATATATATATATATATATATATATATATATATATATATATATATATATATCAGACACAAACAGTTGAAACCAGAAGTTTACATACACTATATAAAAAGACACGTCTGAATGTTTTTCTCACTATCTGACATGAAATCAGAATAAACCTTACCTGTCTTATGTTAATTAGGAACCAAAATTATTTATATTTGCCAAATGCCAGAATGAGAGAGAGGATTTTTAAGGCATTTTTATTACTTTCTGCAAAGTCAAAAGTTTAAATACATAAGCTTACTATGCCTTTAAACAATTTGGGACAGACCATACGATGATGTCATGTTTTTGGAAGTTTCCGATTGGAAGTTTCAGATGGCAGCATCTGAGTTGACCTTTTGGATGTATTTTTAAAGCACACCAGACACACTGCTTCTGTGTGTAACATCATGGGAAAGTCTAAAGAAATTAGGAAGAGAATTGTGGACTTGCACAAGTCTGGTTCATTCTTGGTTGCAATTTCCAGATACCTGAAAGGGCCTCGTTCATCTGTACAAACAATTATACACAAGTATAAACAAGATGGGAATGTCCAGCCATCATACCGTCTGTGTCTCAAAGACGAATGTGCTTTGGCCTGACATGTGCATATCAAGAACAAAAGCAAAAGACCTTGTAAAGATGCTGGCAGAAGCTGGTAAGATCGTGTCATTATCCACAGTGAAATGAGTACTGTATCAATATGGGCTGAAAGGCCACTCTGCCAGGAAGAAAGAAACATATAAAAGCCAGATTAATGTCTGCAAATGCACACAGGAGCACAGACCTAAATTTTTGGAGACCTGTCCTGTGGTCTGATGAAACTAAAATTGAACTTTTTGGCCATAATGACCATCGTTATGTTTGGGGGAAAAGAAGCTTGGAAGCATAAGAACACTATCCAAACTGTGAAACACGGTGGTGGCAGCATCATGTTGTGGGGTTGTTTTGCTGCAGGAGGGACTAGTGCTCTTCACAAAATAGATGGCATCATGAGGAAAGAAGATTATGGGGCAATACTGAAGCAACATCTCAGGACTTAAGCCAGGAAGTTAAAGCTTTGGCGTAACTGAGTCTTCCAGATGGACAATGACCCGAAGAATACTGCCAAACGGGTTACAAACCAACCATTAAAAATTTTATGGGCAAGTTAAAAAAGGCAGGTAGCAAAGGGGATACAAACTGGCTCAGCACACCCTTTTTGTCAGGAGGAAGGGGCCAAAATGTTTCCAAACTTTTGGTGAAAGTTGTAGAAGGAACCAAAAATTTTTGACCCAAATCATACATTTTGAGGGCAATTTACCAAATCTTGAAATGTATGTAAATTTTTGATTTGTGAAAGTTAAAAAACCTTAAAAACTCTCTTTACTCTGGCATTTAGCAAAATAAAATAATTGAAATTTAACCCCCAATTGACCTAAAATGGGAAAGGTTTATCCGATTTATGTCATGTGAAAAAAAACGGCAAACGTGTTTTTTTTTAATTTAGTAAACTTCTGTTTCAACGTATATTGTTTTTTTTTGGTTTTATTATTTTAATTAAAATTTTTAAAATATATTATAATTTTTTTTTAAAATTATTATTATATATAAATAATAATATATAAAAAGGCCCTTTTCGAAATATTCGGCCACCTAGAACTTTTCAACTTTTTCCACATTTCAGGCTTCATAAAAAATTTTAAATTTTTTTTGTGAAGAATCAACAGGGGCACAATTATGAAGTGGAATAAATTTTTTATTAGATTTTTAAAAACTTTTGAAAAAAATAAAAAACTGAAAAGGGGGGCGGAAAAATTATGGCCCCTCTTTACAAAATCTTTGTAGCCCCCCTTTGCTGCGATTACAGCTGCAAGCCTCTTGGGTTTTTCTCTAGGCTGAGTTAAACCCCGGCTTATTCACGGCAATTTGTGGCATTCCCCCGCTTTTCCCTTCTCCCGCCCCCCCCATAACATTCATTTCCATGGCGCGTATACCGCCGTAAAAATTTGACTGTCAGATTCACTCTATGAAAACTGTGATTCCCGTAATGACTGGTCATTTCAGCCCCAAAAAAGCCTTTAACTTTGTGACATTTTGCACACGAGACTGAAATTTTCCCATTTTCCCTTTGGGAAAACATGGACCAGTGAGTTGGATAATGTTTGTGAACACATTTTCGCTCTTCCACAGATTATCATTGATTCGGGTCTGGATGGACTGGCCATTCAAAACATCTGGATCTTTATTTGTGAACCATTCCTTTGTAGATTTTTGTTTATTTTGGGGATCATTGTCTTGGGGGAAGATAATCTCCCCACCCTCGGCTTTTGCAATCCAACAGGTTTTTTCCAAATGGTCCGTATTTGCCCCATCCATCTTCTCAAAATTTTAAAACCTTTTCCCCCCTTTCCCTCAAAGAAAAGGGGGGCCCAAACCAGAGCTGCCACCACCAGTTGACATGGGGTAAATTCGGGGGATTTGTTTTTTGCTTTTACGCCAAACAATCATTTTGCATGGGGCCCAAAAAAAATTTTTGATTTTGTTTCATCTGAGCAGAGCCCCTTTTTCCACATGTTTTGGTGCTCCCGGTGGCTTGTGGCAAAAAAGATTTTTTAGGGTATTTTTTGAGAAAGGCTTTCTTCTTGCCACTCTCCCATAAAGGAATTTGGCAGTGTTGACGATTGTTTTTCCATGACTCTCCCCCCTCACTGTAATCCTGCAGTTATCTAGATGATCATGGCCTCTTGGGCTGATCTTATCATCTTCCCCATTTTTGAAGAAATTTAAAAGGGAGGCTTTTGGGTAATTTGCAGGGGTTTATACTCCTTCCATTTCAATATGATCGTTTAAAACACATCTCAGGGGAAATTTAAATTTGGGAAAATTTTTTTTGTACCCAAAAACCGGCTTTAAACTTTCCACAACATACCACCTCCCTATGTGTTCCTTGGTCTTCATACTCCTTGCTTTAAACAAACCCTGAGCATCACAAGCATTGCATTTTTACGGAGACTGATTATACCAGGTGGTTTATATTTATCATCATCAGTATTTAGGACAACTTTGGATATTCAGAGATCCTCACAATTTTGGATGGTTTGCTGCACTAATAAAGGGGCCAATAATATTGCACCCCCACTTTTTTTATTTTTTTTTTTTTTTTTTTAAAAAATTTTAAAAACCAAAAAATTTTGTTCCCCTTCACAAATTTTCCACTTTTTGTTGATTCCCCCACAAAAAAAAAAAATTTTTTTTTAAACTATGTTTAAGCTTAAAATATCAAAAGGTTTTAAAAATAAGGGGGGGAAACTTTGCAGGGATTGTTTTTGTGTGTATGTATGTAATTATTATGTATGTTTTGTTTGTTTATATAATATATAAAATATATAATATTATGGTGGTTGTGTGTATAGGAAAGGGGATGTGTGGTGGTGTTTTTTTTAAAAAAAAATATATATAAAAAAAATATATATATTGTGTGTGTGTGTATATGTGGTAAGGTATTGTTGTTTGTGTAATATATTATATATATATTATAATATTATTTAAATAAATATTTAAAATATAATATATAAGAAGTGTGGTATGTAGGTAGATAAAAATGGGTTTTATGTAGGTAATAATAATGTGTTGGTATAGATATAATATTAAAAATAAAAATATAATTTTATATATATATATATAAAATATAAATATAATTGGTTGTATTATTTTCGTTGTGTCCAAAGGGGGAAAAAACGCAGTTTTGCCAAAAAGTTCAACATATCAAGGGGCCAAAAAAAACCCCAAAACCATTAAGTAGCAAGTACTCCTCTTTATAAGTATAGGGCGTTTTTAGTAGGGAAGGACCTCCATAGGTAGGAAATTTTTTTAGTGGGACCTCTGTAGTTTGGGTTAAGCCCTGAAGGGGATAACGCCATTGTGAACAGGTAGGTCCTCCACCAATAAGATGGGACCAAATTATTTTATAAAATTAATAAATCAAACACGCCTCTCCACCCGTCCCCAATCCTACGGCAAGTCGCATGATGGTAATGTCTTAAAACAAAAATTTTCCCCCCCACATCTCTCTCACATGGTTTTTTGGGAGGGGCCATGGCTTCCTGTCAGGGAAGTTTTTTAACTGTAAAGTACTTGCAAAAACTGATTAGCTTGGGAAAAAGACAGGCGTTGGCCCTTTTTTTTACTAACGCTGTGAAGCAATGGAATGGTAGCTGCCGGTAGCAGTGGTCCCCTCTTGCTTCAATTTTTGGCCGGGGGATATGCAGTACGAATGACCCCTTAAGGCGGCCTCACTGGCCCTTGCCCACCCCAGTAGTCAATGGACGTCCACCCCTGGCATAAGCCACCTGTTGGGTGGGACCTCTTAACAAGTAGACTAGATTTTTCATCTGATTCATCGCTTTATGACACTTATCAAAGCCACCCAGATCCTTAGACTTCCTTATGTTTCTTGCAGCCAAAGCATCAACTTCAAAAAGGGACAGAGCAGGTGGAGGCAAAGATTTAATACTTAAACTTAATGTCTTGTGCTGCGTTTAAGGTGGAAAAAACCCTCCATACCCCCCATGTGACGCAACCCAAAAATCCTAAAAACTCATGCGCACCTTTGGGGGTTTTTAATTTTTTTAGTGTATATTTTGCTCGTCAAAACCCCCAAAAACTGGACACTAAAACAAATTAAAACTGTTCTCATTTTAAAAAACCTCATTTTGCCGGTGTGACGGCAAAATCAACCCACCTATTCAAATTAAAATCAATTGCGCACTGTGCAGCATACAGTTCTTGTCGTAACCACCCCATGTACTTCCACCCTTAGGGCCCGTTTACACGGCACTGGACATAAACCGACCGGTATTTGTCCGGTTTGTGTGCCATCCCCACGGCCGTGGGGAATGGCTTTTCGCCGTGATTAGCGGAGAAAGCCCTCCCCCTTTAATTTACTTGTTCAAATTTTTGTCTGAAAACCCAAGGGAAAAATAACATGTTCTTTTTTTCGGGCGGGCGTGGGGACTGCTCAGGGTTTTACATAGACCCGGGGTTTTTTTTTGCGGGCCCGGTTTTTTTATACGGTTTGCAAAACCCCAAACCATCTAAAAACCGCCACAAACCGGGGCATGGGGACAGGCCTTTAAAATGTTTAATTTTTTTTTTTCAAACTACCCTAAAGGGTTCTTTTATCTAAGTTTTTGCTTATTAACTATTTGACTCTTGCGTAATCTGTACAAGAAACCGTTTGGAGTACATTTAATCTCCCAAACATTTGGGGTTTTGATGGTCCTTTAAAATACCAAAACTGTTTTTGGCAACTAAAATCTCTTTTTAGGGCTATTTTCAGGGTTTATTTTAATTGATGCCAGAAATAGGTATATGTTATAATGTAAATATTGAAGTTATACAATATTATGTACCCAAAGTAGTGGCATTAAAAAATATCATTTACAACTCAAACCCCCATATGATTATGTCGACAGAAAAAATAAAATAGAGCTTTACATGCGTAAGAAAAACAAACAAAACTGCAGGGTGATTTATAGGTTGTGCCCTTCCCCAAAACCCAATCCCCCCCCCTTTTCAATTTTCATTACCACGCCCATTTCAAAATTAAAAACAACCCCCTTTAAAACCATGTAACGGCTTAGAAAAAAACTAATTGAAAGGTTTGCTGTTTCCCCCTTTCCAACATTGGAGAACCTATTCACATCCGGAAAAGCTGGGGATACACCAAACTGTGCCCGAACAAAAACCATACCCTACAACCAAAATTTTTCCTTACAATGACCATAGAGGTTAAAACCCCGGTAACAGGCTCTGCAGACTGTATATTCCCCCCCATACATTTACCATATAGGGGGTAGACATCATGAACACTTTTGCAGCTGTATACCCCCCCCCTACATCCAAAAAGGGGAACACCAGTGTACACACCTGCAGACGATATTCCCCCCCCAACATGACCATATAGTGAACATAAAGGGTACACAGTTCTGCAGAGGGATATTACTCCTACAGTGCCCATAAGGGGAAATACCATGTACCACTCTGCAACTGAAAATTACCTCCTACAGTGACCATATAGTGTAGTACCATGTACCAGGCCCCGCAACTGTATATTCCCACCATACAGGACCAAAGTGGAACCCAAAAATTACACGCTCTCAACTGTATATGACCCCCAAAAACAGTACCATATAGTGGAACACCGGGTACCCGGGCTCCAACTGTATATTACCCCCATACAGTGACCATAATGGAACACCATGTACCCAGGCTCATCATACTGTAACACACCATACAAGACCTATAGTGATACACCCTCATGCAATGCCCTTAGACACCCCGCAAATACGAAATACATAGCTCCATTTAAACCCCATATTACTTTTTTTTTTCCCCCCAATGTTACTGGCGCTGGAAAAATGACTTAAAGTCTATGGGTCCCACACCTTTAAAATACACCCCACCCCATCTCACAGTACAGCACACACTATATGCCGCAAACCCGGGAAAAGCGGGTAATAAACAGGAAGCTTAATACTCAATGCCAGCAGGTAGGATAACACAGGATACTTAAACACACGCCAGCGGGTGGTTAACACGGGATGGGCTTAATACTAAATCCCACAGGGGGGGATACACAAAAAGGCTTAAACTAAAACGCCAGCAGTAGGATAACACAATGCTAGATACACAGCCCCAGCGGTAGGATAACACGGGTAAGCAAATTTAACCACCCCCACATAGGATACACAGGAAGGGTTTAAAAAACCCCCAACCCAGCAGGGGGGATACACGGATGGTTTAGATACACACGCCACGGGTAGGATAACACAATAATTTAGATACACAACGCCAGCAGGTGGATAACAAGGAAGTTTAAAAACCACGCCAATGGAAAAACACAATAGGCTTAATCCCCAACACCAAGGTAGGAAACACGGGATACTTAGATACACAACCCAGCAGTGGGATAACACAGATGGGCTTATAACACAACCCGCGGGTAGGATAAAACGATAGGTTCCAGCACCCCACGTGTCTCCCCCTCCCCCCCATACAGTTGCCCCCCCAGCACTTTGTATTCACCCCACCCCACATTATAAAACCCCCACACATTTATAAACCTCCCCCCCCACACTTTGATCCCCCCCCCCAGCACTTTGTACCCCCGGGCCCCCCCCAGACAAGATCCCCCCCCCCCCCACACTTGTATTCACCCCCCCCCACACTTTGATTACCCCCCCCAGCAATTAAAACACCCCCCACACATTGATTCACCCCCAGCACTGTATAACCCCCCCACACAAGTATTTCCCCCCACACAATGATAACCCCCCCCACACATGTATCAACCCCCCCCAGCCATGATAAAACCCCCCCAGCACATGTATTCACCTCCCCCCACTGTTTCAGCCTCCCCCACCACATTTTTCACCCCCCCCCGCACATGTATTACCCCCCACAAAATTTTTACCTCCCCCACACATGTATCAGCCCCCCCCCCACTTTGTATTCAGCCCCCCACACAAGTATTAACCCCCCCACCAAAATGTATTCAGCCCCCCGGCACATTATTCAGCCGCCCCCCCCCTCGCAATTATTCAAAGTTTTCACCCCCCCTCCAAAATTTTTAACCCCCCCCGCACATGTTATAACCCCCCCGCAAAATTTTTTCATCCCCCCCACACTTAAAAAACCCCCCCCCAGCACTGTATAACCCCCCCACACTGTACAACCCCCCCACACTGTATCCCCCCCCCACACTTATTCACCCCCCCAAACATTTTGTATTCAACCCCCCCAACTTGTATTCACCCCCCCACACTTGTTTCAGCCCCCCCCACACTTGTATTCACCCCCCAGCACTGTTCAACCCCCCAGCACACGTATCAACCCCCCCCACAATGTATTCACCCCCCCAGCAAATTATTCACTTCCCCAGCACAATGATTCAGCTTCCCCACACAATGTTTTTTCACCCCCCCACACAATGTATTCAGCCCCCCCCACAATTTTAAAAAAATTCACCCCCCCCCACAATGTATCAACCCCCCAGCACTTTGTTTTCCCCCCCCCAGCAAATGTTTTCACCCCCCCCCCAGCACATTGTTTTCAGCCCCCCCCAGCACATTTTTTTCAGCCCCCCCCCCCCCCCCACACATTGTATTCGGGGGCCCCCCCAGCACTTTTATTCACCCCCCCCCGCACATGTATCAACCCCCCCCCAGCACATGTATCAACCCCCCACCATTAAAACCACCCAGCAAAAATTTTTAATCAGCCCCCCACACATTATCAACCACCCCACAAATGTTTTCAGCCCCCCTACACTTTTACCTCCCCCACACATTTTTTCAGCCCCCCACAAATTATTAACCCCCCACACAATGATTCACCACCCCAGCACATGATTCACCCCCCCCCCCGGACATTATTCGCCCCCCCCCCAAGTATTCACCCCCCTTCGCACAATGTTTTTCAGCCCCCCCTCGCACAATTATTCAGCCCCCCACACATGTATAAACCCCCCCCCACACAGAATTAGCCCCCCCACACAGTATTCAGCCCCCCAGCCCCCCCAGCACAGATCAACCCCCCCACACATGTATAAGGGCCCCCTCCAGCACTTGTTTTAAAACCCCCCCCAGCACTTTATCACCCCCCCCAGACTTGTATTCACCCCCCACACAGGGATCAACCCCCCCCAATTAAAAACCCCCCCGCACACGTACAACCCCCTCAGAAAATTATTCACCCCCCCCAGCAAAATTTATAAACCCCCCCCCAGCACATTGTATTCACCCCCCCAGCAGTATTCAGCGCCCCCAGCAATGTATTCCCCCCCCCAGCACATTGTATTCATCCCCCCCACATTTTAAATCACCCCCCCAGCCAGCACCCCCCCCGACATGTATTCCCCCCCAGAAACTGTACACCCCCCCCCCACAACGCCCCCCCCCAGCCAGAATAAACCCCCCCCAGCACATTAAACCCCCCCCACACTATAAAACCCCCCCACACACGTAAACCCCCCACAAAATTTATAAACCCCCCCACACAGTATCACCCCCCCCAGCACCGTATAACCCCCCCTTTCCCCCCCACAAAGTTTTCAGCCCCCCCCACCCCTTATTAAACCCCCCCCACACAATGATTTAGCCCCCCACAATTTTAACCCCCCCAGCCAAAAATTATACCCCCCCCACAATGTTTTGGGCCCCCCCACAAAATGTCCACCCCCCCCAGCACAAGTATCCCCCCCCCCCCACTTTTATTACCCCCCCAGAAACATGTTTTTAGCCCCCCCACAAAAGTATCCACCCCCCCCAGCACAATGTATCCAGCCCCCCCAGCAAAATTTATTCAGCCCCCCACACATGTTTTCACCCCCCCAGCACATTGTTTTCAGCCCCCCAGCACATTTTTCCCCAAAATTAGCCCCCCCAGCAAATGTATTCACCCCCCCCAGCAAAAATTTATTCGCCCCCCAGCAAAAAGTTACCCCCCCCCCCAAAAATGTATTCAGCCCCCCCCCAGCACAATGTATTCAGCCCCCCAGACAATGTATCACCCCCCCCCACAATTATTCACCCCCCCCCCCCACATGTTTTCACCCCCCCCCCAGCACAATGTATTCACCCCCCCCGCACAATGTATTCACCCCCCCCCCACAAAAACCCCCCCAAAAAGTATTCGGGGCCCCCCCCAGCACAATTTTTTTCACCCCCCCAGCATAATGTATTAACCCCTCCCACCCTTACCTGTGTCAAAAAGTGCAGGCACAAGCCTCCCCTTTTCCGTCCGTGTAGGGGGGGGAAGTGGGGGGGGCATTGTCCCCTTCACACTATGCGGACAAAAAGGAGGGGACTGCGCTGCTCCCTCTCATCCACTGCCACCAAGAAAGGGCAACACCGGAGCCGACCTCAAACCCTCCCTTCCTCCCCCCCTCCACCGCCCTCGGGGGGGGGGGGGGCGCTCTGGTCAGAAAAAAAAAAAAAAAAAATAAGAAAAAAAAAACATCTACCTTTCTGCCGGCCACCCCCTGAAAGGGCCGCCCTAGCACCCCCCACGGGGCCATTTGGCAAATAGGGGCCCTACTAAAAAAGACAAAACTAGTTCACCCCTTAAAGGGGGGTTTTTCTCCTAAAAAGATCATATCTGTAATGAAGGGGAAGTAAAAAATAAGCACTTTTGCAACTGTTTGTTTACCTAATCTTTTTAGTATAGCAGTTTATATTTACTGTTGTTGTGGTGTCTAGAGTTTAATCAGCCTCGATCAGGCCACCCCCCCCCCTTTTCGTGATTGGTACTGATTCATTCACCTTATGGAATCCCCTGGATGGATAACCCCTGTGTTGGCGCCTCCTCTATGCTTAACTCCCCCTGAGGGGGAAAAATGAAATGAAACTGCCCAGCTTCCTACAGGGCTGTAAATAAAAGGCTCTCTAACTCCATGCCCTCTCCAGCTCTATTGAAGGAATAGGGAGGCCTAGCTGCTAGTTTTTAACTGCAAAAACACAGCCTTAAACAGTCTGTTCCCCCTACCCCTGTCTGCAAAAGAGGGGGGAGCAGATTGCATTCTCACATTTGCTTCATCATTTCAGCTGTATTATAACTTTTACACCAAAACAGGGGTTCGTTACAAAGTTGTGCAGCTTGGGAGGGAGGTGACATACTATCTCTTCTAGTATTATTTACTTTATTTTATGCCTTTCTACTTTTGAACATAATTTATATTGGAAGCCAAAACCTTTTTTAAAATTTTTTTAAGAACAATGGCTTGTTTTTTTTACTGGATAAGCCATATTTCTTTCTACAATTATTTATGATTAACTTTTATTGTTAAGATTTTAGAGTGAGGAACAAAATAAACAAACAGCCATTTTTTTTTATGTGGGTGACGTCCTGCAATGGACATATCACCCGGGTTGCTTAGATGACAGAAATTAAAGCAAATCTGCAATTTTAGCTTAAAATGTTTTATCTTAAAAAGGAATCCTTGAAATAAAGCACCCCAAAATTTGTTAAGCAATTTCTTCCAAGTATGGCAATACCCTATATGTGGTTGCATGCTATTGACTGGGCTCATGGCAGGTCGTACAAGGGAAGGAGCGCTATTTGGCTTTTGTAATGCATTATTTTGGTGGATGCAATGTTGCATTTACAAAGCCCTCTGAAAAAGTGAAACCTTCCAGAAGCCGCCCCATTTTGGATTCAACACCCTTCATAGATCTCATCTAGGGGTGTATTGTGCATTTTGTGAGCACAGGTTTTCTAGAGTTTTTTTTTTAGTACTCTGGCCATTAAAAGGAGGGAGGAGGAACACAGTTCAGCCATTGTTTTTGGGCTTCATCTTTACAGCGTTCGCTGTGCAGTAATAATGACAGGATAACTTTACTAGGCGGGTCGGTACAATTACAATGATATAAATTTTATATACCGTATATACTCTAGTATAAGCAAAGTTTTTCAGCACAAAAAAAGCCTTCCTCGGCTTATAGTCGAGTCACCGTCTTCATCCGGGCGCTGGCGGAGATCTCTTCTGCTGTATGCGACTCCTCTGGGAGCACATACAGCTGAACACACTATTGCGGAGCAGAGAGTGAGCATTTTTGGGCACATGGCGTTGCACACTGAGCTACACCCCGTTTCAATCAAGCCCCACCCTTTTTACCAAGGCCACTCACCTACAATAATCCCGCTATCACTACTCCATCCCGCAGATGTATCTATCCCTCACCTTCTGTCTCAGTCCTCCTTCCTTGTAGATTGTAAGCCTTTGCGGACAGAGTCTTCTCTCCCTTTGTACCAGTTGTTAGTCCTTTAGTGTTGCCACAGTACTTTGTTTTTAGTCTTATGTTATGTATGTAACCCCCACTCGAATGTACGGCACCCAGGAATTAATGATGCTTTAACCCCTTATGGACCCGGCGTTTTTTGTTGTTGACACGTTCGTTTTTCCCTTCTTGCCTTCCCAGAGCCATAACTTTCTTATTTTTCCACCTACATCGACACATGAGGGGCTTTTACTGACTGTGCTCATATGTCCAGGGTCCTTAAGGGGTCAAATTAAACAATAATAATAAATGTGCTCCATTGTGTCCACTGTGACCTATATCATGTCAGTGTATACCCTGAAAACTACTGCTAGATTTATTTTTAGATTGGAAATGGCCAGACAGAACACATAAAGCCTGAGCAACAAAGTTCTCTAGATCCTGTAATATTTTAAGGGTTTTTGTTTTAATTGCCTGTTTCCTGACATTTATTAATCGCTGTTTAACTTGTTTGCATGAACTCTACCAGGTTTGACCCTGGACTGGCATGACTATGCTTCCTGCCATGTAACAAAAACCATTTGCTAAGTTGTCAGCTGTTTCATGTTAGCGGCTACACTAGGGATACAGCCTCAAGATTCCCTTTTTTTTAATTCCATGTATGAACACATGAGCGTGCATACAGGAGCTGACTCATTGACTTCTATGAAAGAGTCTTCTAGGCTTCTAGGATATAGAAAACTTGAAAAATAAAACACCAAAAATGTTTAAAAATGTTTAACATAAAAACTTAAAGAGTACCTATCATCTCCAGGGAAACCTCATGAAATAACAGGAGACTAAAATACAAACACTTCCTTAAATATGCTTCATTAGGGAAATCACAACATTTCACCTGTAATTCTGTTTTAAAAAAAGCGCTGGCCCTTTAAGACAGCTCTGAAGTCGGCACCTGACAGCTTGATGGATGACAGTTGATACAATCTCCTGCCCTGAGAGGGAAGAGTCCACTGTGCAGGGGGGAGCCTGTAAGTCTACATCAACACATGTGCACACTGATTTTCTCGGGGGTGCTATGTTTGGTGATGGATAAAACACTAGCAGCATGTAATGTAGATGCCTATAAACCCTGTCACACTATGTCCCAGTGTTTCTGTGCCTGTTGTACTGAATGTAGCAGCTATTTCCTCATCTCCCCCCTGCTCAGGTGGTATAGCTCAACAGAAAGAGAATCCCTGCTACATACAGAGCTCTGCTAAGAAAGTGAAAGGAAAATCTATTCCCCTGTAATAATGACATGAGCCCCCTGCATTGCTAATGACATGTATTGGAAAAAAGTCTTATAATTTCATCTACTATTATATTTGTGTGTTTGTGTGGAGGTGATAGGTGCTCTTTAAGGGGACACTTCTACCAGAAAGGGGTATTTTTTTGTCAAATCCATATTCCTGAAAACCTATTTTTTAAAATAATTTTTTGCAGTTTTTAAAAAGATGTCAATAGTTCTATGCAATGAAAAATTACATATAATATCTTGCCCTTTACAAGCTGTGATAATAGAGAGATAAAAACTCATGAATGGCAGGATAGACTAATCTGTTTACTGTTGGTGCTGCAAGAACAGCTTATCTGCATGTAGTCCCATAACAAATAGTAGGTAATGATGTAATGATCACTCTGCTGTGCTCTGGACAGACCGAGATAAAGTTTGACTAGATCGTCACGGTACTAACAGGAGCAATACATGAAAGAATAATGAGCACATCCTTTCCTGCACTGGAAACTTTTCCAGCTTTTTTCACACTTAGGCCCCGTTCACACGGCTTATTTGCCGACGGAAGTGGCGCCGTATTCCGCGCCGGAATTGCGCTTCAAAAACGGCGCCAATCCGTCGGAGTCATTACGGTAATCCACTGCTCTCATAGAGAACAGTGGAAATCCGTCGCTCCTCCCCGCTCGGCAAATCCACCCGGGGGGAGAAAGTGACATGCACATTATTTACGGCGCGGACGCGCCCGTAAAACAATGCATTGTCTAGGGGCTGGGAGCGGCGCCCCCGCGGCGCCCGGGCCCCGCCCCCGTCCCGTATTCACGGCGGATTTGTGCGCTCAATACGGCGCACAAATCCGCTGTGAATAAGCCGTGTGAACACGGCCTTAGGATTGTTTCACATGGTGTAATTTTAAGGTGCTTTTTTTTTTACTTGCAATACTACACTACAGTGAAACTACCTTTATTACCAGCAAGCTCCTTTCAATTATCTAAATTGTTTGGAAAGGTGTTGAAAGTGAGTGGACAATTATTGTGTTTAAAGGGAACCTGTCACATAGGTTATGCTGTCCTTACTGAGGACAGAACAAGCTAGTGACAGACATGTTGTTTCCAGACGTGCTGTGTCTTTTATCTGAAATGCAGTATTTATGAGTAGGTGTTAACCCTACCCACTTGCCATTTATTCATAAGTTTTTACTTATTCAAAGTAGAAGGTTGAGTGGGCGGGGTTAATGCCTGCTCTCTGGCAGAACAGGCTGCAAACTGCCAGATTTGAGCATTAAAGGGGACTTGCATCAAAACTGTCTAGGTCTAAGACTTTCTTTGTTGCCCATAGCAACCAATCAGCATTCCCCTTTCATTTTATATAGTGCTCTGAAACAATGAACAGGGAGCTCTGATTGGTTACCATGGGCAACAAAGAAAGTCTTCGACACAGTTTTCATACATGTGGCCCTAAATGCTTAGATACGGCTTAATGTTACAGAATAAGGAACACAGCGCTGGAAACAGCATGTCTGACACTAGCTTGTGCTGCCCTCAGTAAGGGGGTACAATCTATGTGACAGGTTCTCTTTACGGTCATGCAGACTATAAACACAATAATTGATCACTCATACCACCTGTACAAATAATTTAGATAACTGAAAGAAGCTTGCTGGTAATAAAGGTAGATCCTGCTGATAACACACGCACCTCTCAGGTCCTGCTGATATCACATGCAGATACCTCTCAGGTCCTGCTGTTAAAGAAGACACCTCTCAGGTCATGCTTATAACACACATTTCATGTCCTGCTAATAACACATCTCTCAGGTCTTGCTGATAACACACACCTCTCAGGTCATACGGATAAAACACGTCAGGACCTGCTGATACCACGTACACACACCTCTCATTCTACCGATAACACTTACCCCTCTGAGGCCATAGTAGACCTAAAAGGGAACTGTAAATCAATCCTTTCTAGCGTGCTGAGTTCACAGAGGGGTAGTCAATGAGACAAACCAGGATGTCCTGTACAGGGGGGGGGGGATTCAAAACATTATATAAAAAAAACCATCAACCACCCAATATTTAAAAAACAACTACATCTCATAATCACATCTTACAATGTGTAAATAAATTGGTGGCAGTGTCCCTTTAAGGCTCTTAAGGGTCAGACATGGTCTTACAGGGTGGCTACCACCAGGTGGCACTAGAGAGACACGCCTTCCTGCTGAAGGAGAGCCGATCTCCATCCAGTGGGAGCTGTACTCTTTGGTAGTCAGAGCTCCCAGTAGTGCTGGCTGCACGGACACACTTTCCTGATGACACTGTATGTGGCTGTGACGTAAAGCCCCGCCCCGCTACTATTATGGAGGGCAGACCACTGGCACCGTCCATGAGGAACGCTAATGAAAGCCGTCTCCAGAAGCCGAGGACCTAACAGCGTCACATTCATAACCCGCCTCTCCTCCAGTGCTCACGGTGCGGGACACACCACTCTGTGGCCACATGGCGCAACCTCCCTGCTGTAACACACCCCCTTAGACCCGCCCCATTCTAGCGGGAGGCGGGCCCCACGGTCCGGCCCTTCATCCTGCGGACGTGGAACCCAAAACAAACCCGCCCATTGCTCCGTCTCAAGAGTTAACAGAAGCTCCTCCCCTCCGGCAGTCATTGGCCATCCCGCTGTCACCCTCTCCTGGATCTGGGCTCTGATTGGCTTCTTGGTTTGACACCTCACGCCCCCTCTCCTTTCACTACCTGGCTTCCCGCGCACTGTCCTTGCCAACCACGTGTCCCCGCCCAGATTATTTTCTGCTCTGTATCTCATTGGTCGCTGCACCTGTCACTCATGACAATTCCCCACCCACACGGTCGGCTTTTCTTACTAAGGCCAGCAAAGCTTGAGTAGAACTCCTTGCGTCATTATTGGCAGCTTGCCCTTGTTCCCTATTGGCGCCCTGCCTTGTCGCTCACCTTCTCTCGCGCTGTGATTGGCTGTTGTAGCTTTCAGTCACACTGTAGGCAGGTTTGCGTTTTGTCCGGCCCTGGCTGCGCCGTTGCTGAGGGGAGGAGGAGGAGGGGCCTCCATCTTTATTTCTTTGTTTCAAACCCTTTAAACTCGTTACTACCGTTTCCATTTCATGTGTTTATTGGTGCACTTCCGGGCGGGTAGGCCCTGCTAAGCACCGGAGCGGGCGTAAGCGGTGTCTCAGCAGACGGGGCAGGCCTCGGGCGGCGGCGGGAGGAGGCGGACACCGGGAGAATGAAGCGGCGGAATGCGGACTGCAGTAAACTCCGGCGCCCGTTAAAACGGAACCGAATTACTGATGGAATCTACGGCAGGTGAGTGAGCACATCCGCCCCGAGGAGCGTCCAGAGCGCGCACACCACACGTAGGCCGTGACCGAAGCCTCGGCCTGTCCTGCACGGCTCCCTGTCACTGAGTGGCGGGACACATGGCGAGCGCCGCACGTTAGTGTGCCCCGGGCGGCAGCAGTGCGGGGGCAGCAGCGTGGCAGCGCCTCTTACTTTCTGTTTGGAGCAGTTATCTGTCACTTGTCAGCTGTCACTAGGCAAGTGCAGGTCGTGTGCTGTGCCAGTCCTCTGCTGTATGTGCCCAGCTGCCAGTCCTCTGCCACTGTGTGTGCCCACCTGTCAGTCCTCTGCCACTGTATGTGTGTGCCCACCTGTCAGTCCTCTGCTGTGTGTGCCCACCTGTCAGTCCTCTGCTGTGTGTGCCCACCTGTCAGTCCTCTGCTGTGTGTGCCCACCTGTCAGTCCTCTGCTGTGTGTGCCCACCTGTCAGTCCTCTGCTGTGTGTGCCCACCTGTCAGTCTTCCTCTGCCGCTGTGTTTGTGTGCCCACCTGCCAGTCCTCTGCCGCTGTGGTTGTGTGCCCACCTGCCAGTCCTCTGCCGCTGTGTGTGTGTGCCCACCTGCCAGTCCTCTGCCGCTGTGTGTGTGTGCCCACCTGCCAGTCCTCTGCCCACTGTGTTGTGTGTGCCCACCTGTCATCCTCTGCCACTGTATGTGTGTGCCCACTGTCAGTCCTCGTCCACTGTATGGTGTGTGCCCACCTGTCAGTCCCTCTGCCACTGTATGTGTGTGCCCACCTTCAGTCCTCCTCTGCCACTGTATGTGTGTGCCCACCTGTCAGTCCTCTGCCACTGTATGTGTGCGCCCACCTGTCAGTCCTCTGCCACTGTATGTGTGTGCCCAGCTGCCAGCCCTCCGCTGTGTGTGCCCACCTGTCAGTCCTCTGCCCCTGTATGTGTGTGCCCAGCTGTCAGTCCTCCGCTGTATGTGTGCCCACCTGTCAGTCCTCTGCTGTGTGTGCCCACCTGTCAGTCCTCTGCTGTGTGTGCCCACCTGTCAGTCCTCCGCTGTATGTGTGCCCACCTGTCAGTCCTCCGCTGTGTGTGTGCCCACCTGTCAGTCCTCCGCTGCTGTATGTGTGTGCCCAGCTGCCAGTCCTCCGCTGCTGTATGTGTGTGCCCGGCTGCCAGTCCTCCGCTGTATGTGTGTGCCCAGCTGCCAGTCCTCCGCTGTATGTGTGTGCCCACCTGTCAGCCCTCCGCTGTATGTGTGTGCCCAGCTGTCAGTCCTCCGCTGTGTGTGTGCCCACCTGTCAGTCCTCCGCTGCTGTATGTGTGTGCCCAGCTGCCAGTCCTCCGCTATATGTGTGTGCCCAGCTTCCAGTCCTCTGCTGTATGTGTGTGCCCAGCTGCCAGTCCTCTGCTGTATGTGTGTGCCCGGCTGCCAGTCCTCCGCTGTATGTGTGTGCCCGGCTGCCAGACCTCCGCTGTATGTGTGAGCCCGGCTGCCAGCCCACCGCTGTATGTGTGTGCCCGGCTGCCAGCCCTCCGCTGTATGTGTGTGCCCGGCTGCCAGCCTCCGCTGTAGTGTGTGCCCGGCTTGCCAGCCTCCGCTGTATGTGTGTGCCCGGCTGCCAGTCCTCCGCTGTATGTGTGTGCCCAGCTGCCAGCCCTCCGCTGTATGTGTGTGCCCAGCTGTCAGTCCTCTGCTGTGTGTGCCCACCTGTCAGTCCTCTGCCCCTGTATGTGTGCCCACCTGTCAGTCCTCTGCCCCTGTATGTGTGCCCAGCTGCCAGCCCTCCGCTGTATGTGTGTGCCCGGCTGCCAGCCCTCCGCTGTATGTGTGTGCCCGGCTGCCAGACCTCCGCTGTATGTGTGTGCCCTGCTGCCAGCACTCCGCTGTATGTGTGTGCCCGGCTGCCAGTCCTCCGCTGTATGTGTGTGCCCTGCTGCCAGTCCTCCGCTGTATGTGTGTGCCCAGCTGCCAGTCCTCCGCTGTATGTGTGTGTGCCCAGCTGCCAGTCCTCCGCTGTATGTGTGTGCCCAGCTGCCAGTCCTCCGCTGTATGTGTGTGCCCAGCTGCCAGCCCTCCGCTGTATGTGTGTGCCCAGCTGCCAGCCCTCCGCTGTATGTTGTGTTGTGCCCAGCTGCCAGCCCTCCGCTGTATGTGTGTGCCCACCTGCCAGCCCTCGCTTTTGGTTGCCCATGCCAGCCCCCGGTTTGTGTGCCCACTGCCATCCTCCTCCCCCCTGCGTATGTGGGGGCCCACGCAGCCCTCCCCCTGCTTAGTGTGTGCCCCCCGGGGCCGCCCCCTGCTGTTTTGTGTGTGCCCGTTTTGCCACCCTCCCCCCTCTGTTGTGTGTGCCCACCTGTCACCCTCGGGGCCCACTGTATTTGTGTGCCCCACCTGCAGTCCCTCCCGCTGTGTGGGGCCCACCTGCCAGCCTCTCCCCCTTTTGTGGGGCCCACCGCGTCCTCTCCCCTGTTTGGGGCCCACCTGCAGTCCTCTCCGTTTTGTGTTGCCCCCCTTTCCAGTCCTCTCCCCCTGTGTGTCCCCACCTGCATTCCTCTGCCCCCTTTGTGTGTGCCCACCTGTCAGTCCCTCGCTGGGGTGTGCCCACCTGTCTCCTCTGCCGCTGTTGTGGGCCCCCCTGCCAGCCCTCGGGGCCCCGCTGGTGGTGTTTTGTGCCCCCCCCCTCCCAAACCCTCTGCCGCGGGGTTGGTGCCCCCTCCCAGCCCCCTGCCGCTGTTGGGCCCCCCCGCCAGTCCTCTCCGTTTGTTGGTGCCCCGCCCAGTCCTTTCCCGCGGTTTGGCCCCCTCCATTTTCCTCGCCGTGTTGTGGCCCACCTCCGTCCCCCCGCCCCCGGGGTTTGTTGGGGTGCCCCCGCCCGTTCCCCCGACCGGGGGGCCCCCGGCTCCGCCACCTATCAATCCAGCACCCCGTCCTACTCCACCAATTTTCAACTCTTTTATTTGAATTCACCATGACAATTTCCCCGGCAGAGGTCCAAGTTCATGCTCTTACAGTAAAGAACCCCCTTTCATGTTTTTGTAAAACTTTCTTTCCCAAAAAAGTAAAACCCCTTGTTCTAATACAGCCCGGGGTAAATTTAAATTTTGGAAAGATCTTTATTTCCTTTATTATTTAAACAATTTTTTATGCCCCCCCCCCAAAGCCTTCTTTTCTCTAAACTAAATAACCCTAATCTTGCTAATCTTTCTGGTACTGTGATCCACCCAGTCCTTTTATTATTTTTGTCGCCCGCCTTTGAACCTGTTCAAGCTCTACAATGTCTTTCCTGTGCACTGGTGCCCAAAACTGTACACAATATTCCATGTGTGGTCTGACCAGTGATTGTGCAGTGGTAGAACCAAGCATTTTATACACTCTGATCTTATTTGAGTTGGCAGAACCTGCCTACCACTGGTTGCGAGAGTTAAAGGGAACCAGTCACCATGAACATGCGTCTGATCTGCCAGGATCCTGATCTAAAGCAGGAGGAGCTCAGTAGATTTATATATATATATATATATATAGTGGTCAAATCTTCCTTCTAACTTGTAGAACATTGATTTGCAAATCTTCGTGCTCTGTTTTGCGTTCCTATGTTGTGACCGTTCATTCAGTGGAGCCACTCGCTGGACTCTTAAATCCAGAATAAGCATAAGATCGGGTATAATTGTAAGTTACGGAAAGTTTGCTCCGCTCCTCATGCTCTGTAACGCTCATAGATTGGCAGATGCTTTCTAGGTGACAGGCTCCCTTCAAGTTTACTGATAGCTGAGGTTCTCTAGTCTGATGTTCCCCAGATTTTGTCCTCTTCATATTAGACTGGTATATAACTGAATATCTATAGGGGATCTCAAGCCTAACAAATCCCTTCTTTAAAGCAGGCTGGCTGAACCTGCCGTGGGCTACCACACATTTTACTTCAGGGGAAGAGTTTTTTTTGCTAGGTGTCTATTCAAATATCTGGGCAGCCATGTAGTACATGGTTGTGCAGTGTCTGCCTGACTGGGTGCAGCTATTTATAGTGGCTCATCAAGGAGGGCTCTAAAAGGGAACCTGTCACATAGATTATGCCCCCCCTTGCTGAGGACAGCACAAGCTAGTGTCAGACCTGCTGTTTCCAGCGCTGTGTCCTTTATTCTGTAAGATGCTGTAGTTTTAGAGCATATACCCCTCAATTATTATTCATGAGCAGATGTTAGCTCCACCCACTGAAGGCTAACTCCACCCACTGATAGTTATTCAGATGTTTCTACCTATTCAAAGTAATCAGTTGAGGTGGGCGGGGCTAGCCTAAGATGGGCAGGGTATGAAAAAACAGACTCTTTATGACTGGTAAAAACTGCAGATCTGAGCATTAACCCCTTAACAACCTTGGGCGTATGAGTACGTCCCAGGGCCGCTAAGGGGCTTTGCAGGGGGCTCGCTCCGCGACCCCCCCCCCCCCCCCCCCCCCCCCCACCGCCCCCCGGGTGGTTAGCGGCAAATCGCTTTTAACACCAGGCAGTAACAGCGCTGGCGCTGTTTTACCCATCAGACACTGCGCCAAAGATTGAAGCGGCGTCAGAATGAACGCCGATAGGTGCCGCGCACTGATCGTTACGGGCACCGGCGCAGATCCGACGACCGGGCATTGTGGTGGGGAGCCTTGTGAAGGCTCCCATCACTTACACTGGCCGGTTTGCCCCACTTCCGTCCACAGACAGTAAGTGGGGAAACCGCCATCTTTGTACACCCCAATGCATTGCCTATGCAATGCATTAGGTTGTATTAACAATCGCGCCACCTAGTGGTCAAGCACCATAGGTGGCCTCAATGTTACAGTACAAAAAAAAGTATTAAAAGTTCAAATCACCCCCCTTTCCCCATTTTACAAATAAAAGCATTAAAATAATAAAAAAGTTACACATTTGGTATCGCCGCGTCTGAAAAAGTCCGATCTATAAAAATATAACATCATTTATCCCGTACGCTGAACACCGTAGAAGAAAAAAAATTCCAAACGGCAAAATTGCATTTTTTGGTCATTTTAAGTCACTCAAAAAATGGAATAAAAATGATCAAAAAAGTCGCATTGCATTCCAAAACGGCTAGCGATAAAAAGTACACTCAGCCCGCAAAAAATGCCCTCACTGACGTCCGTAGGTGTTAGTACAAAAAGATTATTGTCGCACAAAATGGCGCCGTGGCACAAATTTCAAAAATAGAAAGGTTTGGAATTTTTTGACGGTACCAAAACATAACGGAAACCCTACATGTTTGGTATTGCCGGATGCGTAACAACCTGAAGAATACAGATAACAAATTATATTTACCGAAGATTGAACGCCGTAAAAGCAAAACCCCCGCAAACATGGCGGAAATACATTCTTTTTCACAATTTGTCCCACTTGGAATTTTTTTTGCGGTTTCCCAGATATATTCTATATATAGTAAAAACACCATTAGAAAGTACATCTTTGTCCCGCAAAATAAAAGCCCTCGGTGTCTATGTAGGTGGAAAAATAAATAAGTTATGGCTTTCAGAAGGCGAGGAGGGAAAAACGAACGTGTCACCAAAAAAAAAAATGCCTGGTCCTTAAGGGGTAAATGCTCTAAAACTGCAGCATCTTCCAGAATAAGGGACACAGTGCTGGGAACAGCAGGTCTGACACTGGCTTGTGCTGTCCTCAGCAAGAGGGGCATAAACTGTGACTGGTTCTCTTTTAAGTAGTATGTATAAGGTTTATGTTGCCTATTCAGGTACATCGAAAGACTTAGTCCAGGTGGGGTATCCCCTGTAATGTGCGTTGCAGCTGATTGTTATCGCACAGAAGATGGTCAGCAGGTTACAGTACCGTGCTTATGATTAGACAAATCTCCACTTGCAGTGAAACCTTTTCACAAGGAGATTGCCCCATAGTACAGAACTTCACATCCACAACACTTCTGCTGCGAAAGTGCAGCATTTTGTTGCAGGTAAAATAGAAGAGGGAGGGGGGAAAGTAAAAAATCACCTCTGGTCCCCCCCCCCCCCCCCCACGACTACCAATTTGAAGCTTTCTGGTGTTTTGTCCTGACTCGTAAGATAAGCTCCATTCACTCACAATGGAGTTTGTCTGGACAGGAACCTAGAAGTACAGAAGAGTTGATCTTGGGCAGCTTTGCAGCGGTGTAGGATTGGGAGGAAAGTATTCTATAGAATGCCTATGTCCAGTAACTAACTGTTCAATGTTTCAGTATTTTTTGCACAACTTGCTGATCTCTAACAAGGAGCTTATGGCAAAATTACCAACTGGTGTTTGATCCCTGAATCGCCAAATACATTTAGGGGATCAATTTGAATTGGGATTTAAACAGTCCTCCTCATCACGCTGTTCACATTGTGACATCATGAAACCAACACCACCTTACAATTGATCAACAGCACCTCGACATTGTGAGGCTTCAAGCAGGATGCTCCCAGACGAAGTTGTCCACAGAGCTTAGCGTGTTGGTGCCATCAGCAGGTTGTAACAGATATATAAAAGACAAAGAAGTGGACGTCCTTTGGCTCCATCACACACTGATGACCGCTTCATTGTAAACAATACCCTGCGGAACCGGATGATGAATCCACACAACTCTAAGGGAGGTGAGAGGCAACAAAGTATCAAGTCGGACTATTCAGAATCGTTACATCAGCGTGGTCTGTGTGCTAGATGACCGGCAAGGGTACCTGATCTGGCTGATGCATAACGCCCTCCTTGACATCTCCAGCATCATTGGCACTCATCAATTCTGCTCAAAGTGAAACCATTTTAATCACTAAACCGCACTGAGGACCACTGGTCCCTAGTCGAGAGTAGATGCTCCATGGCCCATGCAAGATGGTGATGCCTGGTGGTGTAGTCAGGTACTTTGCCGGTCATCTAGCACGGAGACCATGCTGATGTAAACTGTTATGAATAGTCCGACTTGATACTTGGTTGCCTCTCACCTCCCTTAGAGTTGTGTGGATTCATCATCCGGTTCCACAGGCCATAGTTTACAATGAAGTGGTCATCAGTGTGGGATGTAGCCAAAGGACGGCCACTGCTTTGCCTTTCTGTGACTCTTCCAGTCCCTTTGTAGCTGTTACAACCTGCGATTGAAACACTTGACACTCCAAGCTCAGTGGCCACTTCCGTCTGTAAGCCTCCTGCTTGAAGCCTCGCATTGGCTAGATACTGTTGATCAATTGTAAGGTGGTGTTGGTCTCATGATGTCAAAATGTGAACAGCTTGATGAGGAGGACTGTTTAAATCCCAATTCAAATTGATCCCATTAACTTATTGGGCAATTCAGGGATCAAACGCCTGTTGGGAATTTTGCCATTAAGGGTCCTTTCTGTTAGGGGATCCAAAATTGGGAATTTCAGTACTTTTGTTGTTTGCACCCATTTGCTGTGAACTGGTTTGGAACAGGGTTTGCCATTTTCTCAAGGATTTAAAGAGATGCTCTTCACATTTTTAGTTCAAATTTTTAACCCCTTACCGCCGGAGCCAGTTTTGGCCTCTCTGACAGAGCCCCATTTTTGAAATCTGACATGTATTCCTTTATGTGAGAATAACTTTTTGACACTTTCACTTATCCATGTGATTCAGAGATTTTCTCGTGACACATTGTGCTTTAAGATAGTAAGACATTTTGGGCCAAAAAGTCCTTGTTTATTTGTGAAAATATCAAAGAATCATGAAAAATGTAAAAAATTACCATTTTCAAACTTCAAAAAATTTCTGCGTGTAAGACAGTTATTCCACTCAAAATAATTTATAAATAGCAACACCCCTATGTCTACTTTAGGTTGGCCTCTTATATATATAAAAAAAAAAAAAAAAAAAAAGTCATTTTTTTATGACCTTAGGGGGCTTACAAATTTAGTAGTAATTTTCAAGAAAATTTGCAATATACATTTTTAGGGACCAGTCCAGTTCTAATGTGACTTTGATTGACCTGTATGTTAGATACCCCTATAAATGACCTCATCTAAGAAACTACACCCCTTAAAGTATTCAAAACAGCATGTAGGAAGTTTATTAACCCATTAGGTGATTCACAGGAATTAAAGCAAAGTGGAAGTGACATTTCAAAATTTCCCTTTTATTGCAGATTTTAATTTTTTATCCATTATTCACAAGAACATGGTAGATGTGACCAGGTAAATGCAACTTAATATTTATTCCCCAGATTCTGCCATTTTCAGAGATATCCCATATGTGGGCCTAGTGTGCTATTTAGCTCAACCACAAGCCCCAGAATAGGGGGAGCACCTACCGGACTCTGGGGTCTCATTTTCAATAAGTTTTTATTTAGGCGCCATTTCAGGTTTACACACGCCCTAAGGTGTTAAAATTTAATAAACATCCCTAACAAGACCCCATATTGGAGACTACACCCCTTAAGGAATATATCCAGGGGTGCAGTGAGTATATCAACCCCACAGGTGTTTCACAATTTTTATTTTTTTTAGTGTTTTAAGCTGTGAAAATTTAAAAATATTTTTTTTTTTTTTTTCAACAAACTGCAGTTTTAGCTGAAAACGTTTCATTTTTACAAGGAATCTTGGGAAAAAAAGCACCCAAAATGTTGTCACGCAATTTCTTCCAAGTTCGGCAAAACCCTACATGTGGGTGTGAGCTGCTGTTTGGACACATGGCAGGGTGTATAAGGGAGGGAGCGCTATTTGGCTTTTGGAACGCAGATTTTGGTGGGGCCATGTCGCATTTACAAAGCCCCCAAAGTACCAGAGCAGGTGAAACCTTCCAGAAATTGCCCCATTTTGGATTCAACACCCCTCAGGAATCTCATCTCGGGGTGTACTGTGCATTTTGGGTGCGCAGGTGTTCCATAGTTTTTTTTCCGTATTGGGCCATGAACATGGGGGGGGGGCGGAAACACACTTCCACCATTGTTTTTTGGGCATCATTCTTACATTGTTCGCCGTATGGGATAAAAAACAGGATAACTTTACTATGGGGGTTGGTACAATTACAATGATATGCATTTTATATAGTTTTTTTGTTTTATTACTTTTACACAATAGAAATAGGTCTATAAAAAATTGCGTTTTTATGTTGTCCTATTCTGACAACCATAGCTTTTTTATTTTTCTGTATACGGAGCTGATTACGGGCTTGTTTTTTGTGGGATGAGTTGACTTTTTTTATTAGTACTATTATGGGGGGCATATGACGCTTTGATCACTTTTTATTAAGGTTTTTGTGAGGCATTTTGAAAAAAATACAACATTCCTGGTAGTGTATTTTTATTTTTTAAAGCGGTCACCGTGCGGTATAAATGACATCCTAGCTTTACTCAGCAGGTCGATATGATTAGTGATACTAAATTTGTATATTTTTTTTTTTCCTGTTTTACGGCTTTTGCACAATAAAAACACTTTTATTCAAAAAGGAAAACCCGTTTTTGCATCGTCGCAGTCTGAGAGCTATACATTTTTTATTTTTCTGTATATGGAGCTGATTACGGGCTTGTTTTTTGCGGGATGAGTTGACATTTTTATTGGTATTTTTTTGTGGACAAGACTTTGATCCGTTTTAAATCCGTTTTTTGGATGGCAGGGTGACGAAAATACTGCAATCCTAAGAGTTTTTTTATTTTTTATTTTTAACAGCACTTACTGTGCAGTATCCATGACAAGTTAGCTTTACTCTGTGGGTCGATACGATTACGGCGATACTCCATTTATATATATATATATATATATTATATTTTATATTATATATATATATATATATATATATGTTTTTTTTTTATGTAGAAGCACCTTAAAAAAAGTGTTTTTATTGTGTAAAACTATTTTTATGCATCGCTGTCTTCTGAGAGCCATAAATTTTATTTTTCCGTATACAGAGGTGTAAGGACTTTTTTTTATTTTTCGGTATGAACTGACGTTTTAGTTGGTACAACTTTGGTGTTTATATGAGATTTTGATCGCTTTTTAATCAATTTTATGTGCTGCGGGATGAACAAACATCGCAATTCTTTGATAGTTTTTTTTTTTTTTAAGTGTTCACCATATGGTTTAATTGATATGACACATTTATAGGGTGGGTCGTTACGCACGCGGCGATACCAAATATGGGTACTTTTATTTATTTTTTAATCTTTTTTGGGGCGTTTGGCGTCTGTAAAGGGGAAAAGGGAGGTGTACGTGTTTTTATTTTATTTTTTTCACTTATTTTTTTTTACACTTTTTTTGTACTTTTCCCCAGTACATAGCACTGTTGCTTTGCACTGGTCGCCATGACAACGGTCAGTCACGATGCCCACAATGCATTGTGGGCATCGTGATGTCGGACGGCTCCGGGAAGCGACTTTCAGTTCCCGGGGGGTAGTCTGGTAGGAGATCGCTGCCGCACTAACATGCAGCAGTGCGGCGAGGAGCAGGCAGGAGGGGCTTCCTCCTCCTGTCTGCGATTTAGCTCCGATCTTAATTGATCGTCGGAGTTAAGGGGTTAAACACCCGCGGGCGTGGGTGATGTGGCATGAGGCCAGCGATAATGTCGCGATCGTGCGCGGCTCGCCCGCGCGATCGCCAGGATGTATGCATACGTCCATTTGCGGGAAGGGGTTAAAAAAACGTTTTCAAGAAATTTTGTGTTCATGTTGGAATTTCAACCAAAAGCCAAATATACCTAAATTTGTGTGTGTGTTGAAGTATGTGTGTAGTTTTTATTTATTCCCCCACCACCCTGGCCCAGTTTAGATATAATGGTTACTTACATAGTTTGTTTTTAATACAGAATATGATGAAACTGAGCAGCAATATCCAGTTTTGAGGTTCTTTTGTGCATAAACAAAGTGGCAGTAGTGTCATTGTTAGTTTATTTGGGGGGGAGGCTATTTCAAGGAAAGTCTTAAAGTAATTCTCAAAATATCATGTAAATGGGGGTTTTTTGTTTTTTTTTTGGGTTCAAGTGAAAATGTCCTATGCTGGTTCCTGCACGAATATGACATTTCTGTGAAAGCTATCAAACCACTTTCACAAAAGTATTTATTTTTAAGCCAAAGCTAGAAGTAAAGGGAGGCAAAAAGTATAAGATCTGCATGTCATTAGTATTTTGGTTCCACTTTGGATCTCTGTTCACAAATACGCGTTAGTGACCAACGTACGTAATTGTTAAAGGGGCCTAAGGATTGGTTTACATCACATTTTGCCTCTACAGTCAGTGAAAATGCCTTACATTACGCAAAATGTACATTAGCCAGTTTGTTATATGGCAGATGCACTCTTTTGACTGACAATGCTTTCAAATAGAATGTATGTAATAAAATAGCAGCTTTCTAGATATACATTTGTATATGTCTGGTTGGTGGAACCACTGAATCAAAATCCCTTTAACACCTACAGCAACGTAATTTGCATTAAGGGGATGTATCGCTACCTTAGTTCGGCTGATTCACACTGCTCTCAGCTTCTCAACTCTGGAAATGCAGGGGCGTTTCTTCCCCTCCCAGCTGGTTGACATCAACCCCCCCCCTCCCCTTCACTGTGCATGCTGGCTCCTGAGACCCCCCCCCCCCCCCCTCTCTGAGTCCACATGTCACTGTGTCTTTCCCTATCAGTATTTTGTAAGAGCTGTATACATACCACAGGCTGCATTCAATCTAGACTGAGCACTGATCTCTCCTCTCACAGCTGGAGATGCTCTATGAACGGCACAGATCTCCCTTCTATGCAGGAGAGTTAGGCACCGGGACAAAACTGTTATGTTTTCTCATTGTAGAATCTGTTGCAGTCTGTTTCTGCTGGGTGTGGAGAGAGAAAATGCTACGGCCCCTAACTCTGAGCCAGGCAGGGATTGACACAAATTGTGCTGTTTCCTGATTGTGTAAGCCCTTCAGTGTAATTCTGTTTCTTCGGGCTGTATAAAGTGAAAATGTGATGGTCCCTTACTCTGAGTGAGAGACACAGCTCCGTGAATACGACTGGGGGGTTGTACAGAAAGTAAATGAGCTCTCAGCTAGTGAAATGCAAGGAGGAGGGATCAGACCAGGACTGGATATCAGTGTAAACAAAAACACAAGATAAGAAATACTGTGAATACAAGGCAGCTTTGCTATTGACTTCCAATTGCAAAGTTGCTTGTTTTCACTGCCCCCTTATTCTGAAGACCATTTAATGAAATGATAAAACCCCTTTAAGTTGTTTGTGCTGTTACAGGAGCATGGAGTGGGCTCACTCGCTGAGCCTGCTCCCTGTCAGGGAACATCTGCCAATTACAGCTGGGATCTGCCACTCTAATCCTTGCCTTCTAACTCTGTAGATGCCACGGCAAGTGTGCTGTAGCATAAAAGTATCCCGATGCTCCCCCTCCATTATGAAGAGATCACATGGTGCCGAGTGGTTGTTATGGTGGCCAGGGGCCTAATGAAGGCCTCCATGGCTGCCATGTTAACATTTATTACACCCTCCTATAAGCAGGATGTAATAGGAAAGCCATAATGGTACAAAGTCCTGCAAGACAAAAATGCAGAACAGTATGCAAATGATTGTGCCCCCTAGTGGTCAAGTACCCACAAGAGACTGCTAGTAGAAGTATAAGTTATAAAAGTAAATCTAAAAAAAGTTTCATTTTCAGTTATGAGTGCACAGAAGTTTCTCTGGTTACCGTCCATATCTCCCTTCCTGATTGCTCTTGGCAGGGAGTGACATCACCATAGTCGGAGGGGGCAGAGACCTGATCTCTAATGGGATTAGTTTAACAGATGAGCAATGGTTTTCATTCATCTTTTAGCTTTGTTTACCTAGATTAAATGTCCCGCTTTTATGTCTCTGTAATGTCTAAGCTAGTTATAGAGAAGCGGAATATGCTATAGAACCACCCACAGCCTGACCAGGCAGTATGACTCTGAAACAGCATGACAACGCCTTTGGAGTGTGTGAAGGCTTGTCGTATGATTCTTATAATATAGTTCTGCCACGATCTTACTCCTCTAGATGCTGCTTACCACCACAACTACCACATTGTTTGGAACTGATTTTCAGTTACTGAAATTTCTGCAACTGTGTGCAGCCAACTCCTAATAAATACAGGTTTCACGTTGGCTACATACAGTACCTACAATATTTGAGGTAAAAACTCTCCAGTCCTCTCCAACCCCCAAGGTTTATTTCTGGTGAGCCTGCCTATACAGAATTGTTTATCCACTTGATGCCTTGCGCTGTAAATTTCCACGGTGGCGATGTTATGGAGTGGGTTCAGTTGCAGAGTGTTGGCTGTTGGATACAGCTGGCAACCACCACTAGATCAGAAACCGCTCTGATCCCTGCCATTTAATTTGACCTGGCATCTAAAAGGTTAGCAAAGGGAGCTGTGGTCCATTTTCAGCCCATGCCCCTTCTTTGTATGGCACAAGCCTTAGCGAAGTGGATCTATTGCCTAGAGCAGTGCAGTCTGTCAGATCTTAAAATTAGGTTTTTTTTTTTCTCTCCCTCCCTCCCAAATGTATTGGTTCTCATGGACAACTGCTCCACATTTTGACAGTACTAGTTTGAGTGACCAGCTAACCTGGCTTCATCAGGGATTAGAGGTCCGATCCCTGATGAAGGTCTCTAATCCCTGATGAAGCCAGGTTAGCTGGCGAAACATGTCGGCGAGGTCAGATATGACGTTTTAAATTGTGATCTCTCCCCTCTGTCTACAAGTGTCACCTGCTGCAGACGGTGTCACAAGGGGGGCCTTATTTGTTCTGTGTCCATGAGATTAGGGACGACTGCCCAAGTAGTAGGCTTGGGATCCCTTACTGGAGCTAGTACTTTGCTATAGATATAAGGCTCCCCTGTTAGTAGGTGGGGTTCCACCAGACTTGATGATAGAAAGGGAGTTATTCCCTCTTTCAGAAGCAAAAAGGGTTAAATGATGAGGATAGAGATCAGGTTTTTAAATAGTGTGTATAGAGGTTAAGAATTATACATAATAAAAGTTACGTTTTAGTACTTTATAGATTGAGAACTGATAGAGTTTAAGTTTGCCTATGGCAAAATAGTAAATATACATATGAGCTCGGCTCCTCAAACCAGCTTGTCTGGAAAAAGAAAAGCATTGCTTTCTCAATGTACAGGTCTTCAGCACTCCTAGGAATATTGAGGAAAGCGCAAGGCAGAGGAGCTGCCTGTCATTTTAAGGCTATGTCTTCACTGCATAGCAATACACTCTTATTTTCAGCGCTTTTAAAATTCTAAAAGCGCTGAAAATAAATCATTCAGGTAGCTCCATAGACTAAATATAGAAAAGTTCTTTTTCACCACAGTATCAAATAGATGAATAAAAAATCCAAAATGTATTTAAATAAAAACAGGATACATATTGCAGTGGAAGGTGACAGGTGGAGAGATCACACACACAGCCTACGCATTTCGAGCAACCAGGATGTGCTCTTAGTCATGGCTAGCTCCATAGACTACAATAGAAAAAACATATTGTATAATAGGCTGGTACTTTTAGTTTTTTTGGCGTCTTCCCATACGATTTAATTGTATGGGCAACGGCAGAAAACGAGAGCAGATCGCTTTTTTTGCGCAAAACATGACAAAAACCACAGTCCTGCATCAGAAAAAAACACTGTCGATTTCAGCCTGTTTTTGTCCAATGCAGTGTAGCCCTAGCCTAAGATGTCCTTTTGAAAAATTAAACCAGAAACACCAATAGTTTATTTATACAAATAGTTTTTGCTGCAATCTGGAAAGTTACAGTAGAAAAGGCACCTTGTTCTTCCCGTTGACCATATAACAGTGCTCGGTGAAGAAATTTGTTCAAAGGGACATTTTAGAATAAAAAATAGCTAAAAATTTGTGTTCTCTAACGTGCATGATGAGTGGGAATTGGAGAATAAGGTACTGGAAAACTGCAGAGACCCAGATTATTTATTCTCACTTTCTGAACCCTGCATTACATAGTAGTTTTGGTTGTCTTTTTATGTTTTTAGGTTCAGCTAAATGCAGTTTTTTTTTAACCCTTTTTCATTCAAGGGCTGGTGAGAGGCTGATTTGGATTATTTTTTTTGTTGGACAGTCCTCATAAGTTTCTGCCCTGTATCTTCTATTCTCAGATATGGAATTTGTCAGATACATACAGTGAGTGAAATAAGTATTGAACACGTTACATTTTCTAAGTAACTAGATTTGTAAAGGTGCTATTGACATTAAATTCTCAGCGGATGTTGGTAACAAGCCATCCAATCCACACAGGCAAAGAAATCAAACCACAAATGTGGAATCGTGTAGTAATGAGGTGCAAAAAGCCATGGAAAGTCATAACACCAACTGAAATCTTTCAGTAATTAGAAAGTAATCCTGTCACTTAGTGAAAAATATCAGCTGCTTCAACTGATGGCCTATAAAATGGTTTCATTACCAAGGTACCGCACAAGACACCTCTCCTGATGGGTAAAACCAGTGAGCTGTCTTGAGACCTTTGCACAGTTATTGTTGTAAAACATACTGATGTCATTGCTTACAGAAAAATTTCTACTGAAGGTTCCAGTGAGCACTGTTGGAGCCCTAATCCAGGAAGGGGAAAGAACATCATTTTACCATAAACTGTCATGAACCAGTTGTCCCCGCAGGATTTCAACGGGAAAGTGAAAAGAATGATCCGAGTTGTCAAAGAGCCAAGGACTAGTGGTGAAGAGCTACAAGAACTGAAACAGCAGGAACAATTTTTTACAAAGAAAACAATAAGTAATGCACTCAACTCGTGCCTTTTATGAGCTCACCACGCAAGACTCATTGTGAAACAAAAATGCATGTTAAAAGCGTGTGTTAAAGTTTTATCAACATTAGAAAGCTTTTGTATAAGTCTTGTTCCAATGAGACCAACATTGAACTCCTTGGATGCCATAATACACACAATGTTTGGAGACCAAAAGACACTGCCTATTACCCCAAAAACATCATACCTATGGTGAAGTTTGGAGGTGGGAACATTATGGTGCGAGCTGTTTTTAGCATACAGCACTGACAAACTTCATTAAGTGAAGGAAGATGAATGATAATTTTACCAGTTTTGATAAAAAACTGCTGCCATTACTAGGATGATGAAGATGAACGAGGAGATTTTTCATTAAAGAAATGATCCCAAACACACAGACAAGAAAACTTTTGGTTTCAGAAGAGAATATAAAGTTGCTTAAATGGTCACAATTTCACCTGACCTGAATCAATAAAAAAATCTTGGAAGGAAACTAAAGTCAGATTCATAGAAGGAGCAAGAAACTTCAGGATTTAAAGAAAAGTTGGTTGGAAGAATGGGCGAAAAAAAATGCTTGATATAGTTTCTCCGTACGGGGCATTTGAAGTGGTCATCCCCAACCAAGGCTTTTGTACAAAGTGTTAATTAAATATTGAACACGATTACTGAAACTTCTCAGTCATTTCTCATTATTACATATAATTTAATTTGTGGACGTTGATGGTTTGATTTCTTTTCATGTGTGGATTGAAATGGATTTTTTTACCAAATCTGTGAGAATTTTAGTTAAAATGGCACATTTGAAATATGTTTACGTAGAAAATTGGTGAAGTGTTCAAAAACTTCATTGCTTTTATGCATTCATATTTGCAAATGTTTATTTAATGGCTCTCTAAGTAAATTTTACTAAAGAGTTAAAGGGATGTCGAGCATATATATATTTATTATATTATATATTAATATTTTATATTAATTTAATTATATATATATAATATATATTTATATATATATATATATTTATATATATATATATTTTTTTTTTTTTAAATAAATCTTGCTTCATTCAAATGCATGATTTTTTTTTTTGCATGTGTGCTTTTCCTGTGTTGTATGTAGCCTCCCTTCTCTGAAGCTGAGCGACAGCATTCTTCTTTGACACTTGTACCATTTTGTCCTGTAAACTAAAAGTGCCAGGATTCTGTGTTGTGCTTTCTGTCTTTTTGCACACCCCGTTTTTTCCTTTAGGCTAAAGGTCTTGGGAGACGACACCAAAATGATGTGGCTTTAAATGCTGCCTTGAAAAAGCCATACTCCTTTGGTCCCCTGATCTCCTGGGCTTGAAACAGCTGTTTTATGCATATCCAGACAGAGAATTTTTTTTCTTCTATATTTTGGCATTTTTGTGGTGACTTTCCTTCAGCAAACGATGTGCTCCTTGGTAATCAAAGTTAGCTGCAATACCAGACACAACTGGCGGACAGATGTGGCACTGCTTATGGAAGAAAGCTGCCATAGATTTCTAATCCTATAGAACCTTTCATAGGCCTTGTGGTGATACTTATTTTCACTACATTACCCAAAATGGGCTGTGCTGTAAATATCAAATGACTTGCAACATAGCCCGTGGCAGGTTTGTGTCCTACACTTACCAGTCCTTTCAGGCGTATGCACACCATAAGAGTTATGTCAATTCTTTTCCGTTGCCTGTGAAATACGGGTTGTGTATTAATAAAAAGCGATCAAAGTGTCATATCAACCCCATAATAAAATAAAAATAGACGTAAACTTATCCCGCAAAAAACAAGCCCATAATCTGCTCCGTGTATAGAAAAATAAAGTTATGGCTGTCAGACTGACACAAACTGCATTTTTTTTTTTTTATAAACTTGTCTGTGTAAAAGTAATAAAACAAACTATATAAAATTTAGATCCTAGGAAGGAAAGATGAATGCAGCACGTTATCAGCAAATATTGGAGGCAAATTTGCACTCATCAGCCCAAAAGCTGCGCATGGGACGTACTTGGACGTTCCAACATGACAACGATCCAAAACAAAAAGGCCAAGTCGACCTGTCAATGTCTACAGCAGAAAGTAATTGACATGCCAATTATCTCCCCGTCTGGCGGATTCGCCGAGCAAGGAGAGGAGACGTAATCCATAGTTCTCTATGAGAACTGTGGATTACTGTAATGACTGGGATGTATTTCAGCCGTAATTTGTGCACTCCGGCGCGTAATTACGGCTGAAATACGTCCAATTTTAAGCCGTGTGAACATAGCCTGACTGTGCAGTGGAAGCAGAAAGGTGTCTGCAGAGAACCGCTATACAGCCTGCTGCATGGTTGTCACCTGTCTGCAGAGCTTCAGGCTCATCTTGGCTATAAGCAGTTATAGAGTCACCCTGAACTGATGAGACATGTGAGGAGTGTACACTGCCCCCTCCCCCTCTGTTACCAGACAGGAAACTGGGTTATATGGAGCAATGCACACTGCCCTAACCTCAACCCCCCTGCTCTCCTCCTATTAACTGGCAGGAGACTCTATAATACTGTGTTATATGATGAGATCTGTGATTTAAACAGTCAGTAATTGCCCATATCATTCACCCTAGAGCTGGGGGGAAAAGGTTACAACCAGCAGACCTTTGGTTTCTCTATCGATTTTAACAGCACAGGGGGGAGAAAACAGTGTGCAGGCAGCCAATCACAGCGCAGGGGGCATGGCCGGGGTATTTCCTGTCTGGGGGCGTATCCCAAGAGGCTGAATGAAATGTCAGCCAATCACAGTGCAGGGGGCGTGTCAAGGGGGTGGATACGGCCAGGGGGCGTGTCCCGATGAGCAGAAACAGAATACAGATTTACAGAAAAGCTCATATCTGCTAAACCAAGTGACTGAGGTGATGCAACCCAATAACAAAAGGGCTTGTTTTTACTGTCCCCATAATCTGAGACATGATCTTTGTAGCGATAAAACCCCTTTAAAGTGAGGTGAGGATTCAGCACGGAATCTGTTTCAAGAATTGGTTTGTTTTTTCTGTTTTTGCACAGAAAATGTGGGATGTCAGCGTTGTGTGCACACTGGCACGGATTTTTCATTAGAATGTGAGGCAGACTGCAGTCAGATATGGCATAAGGAAGAGATGCTGATCCCCCATACCAGGAATTCCCTATACTACATAGCTTCTAGATTGCCACACACTTCTATCCTCCTTTCCGCTCTGGTTTTAGTTCAGTGTATTTTGACCGCCTGTAGGAGGACGTATTACCTGTCGTCGTTATCCTATTGCCAGAAAGAGTGGCGGGTGCCAGCTAATTATTACAGCTGACACACCGTTAACAGCAGGAATCTGAGCTGGCTTAGATCCCTGCTGTTTAACATTTTCGCTGGGGAACCTTTCTCCAGTTAGGTGCCGGTCCCACCTCTAAGACCTACACCTATGAGACATGGTTAGCATTTGATATGGATATGCCATAAATGGCTGAGATGGGATCACCTCCTTAAAGGGAATGTGTCATCAAAAATGACTTATTGTTTAACTCATGTTTTTATGTTCAACACATTTTTTAAGAATTTTTGGTTACTTTTTTTTTTTTTGTTTTAATTTTCCATATCGCTTTCAATATTTTTTAATTAAGTCCTGCAGTTTTCACTTTGGCCACTAAGCCTAATAATAGTCTAGCACTTCCTGTACTGTACAGAAAGAATATCAGTTGTCTGCTCATTATCAGCATAAAGAGGGTCAAACTGAAAGGAGACACCAGTGTGAATAGATAACACAGGATCCACCAGTCACAAGAGGAAATTGTCACAGTTCACCCTTTCACCTCCCTGCACAGTGACTTCTTCCCAAGTCACAGAGCATAACTAGAAAACTCTCCTATAGAAGTGAATGGGACTGAGTCAGTCTTAGGTCTCCTATGTGCATGAAACTACTGTAAAGCATCTCTGACTGCTGTTAAAGCAGTGCAAACAAGGCCTAGGGGCTAAAGTGAAAACTGCAAGACTTAAGAATTATTAAAAAATATTGAAAGTGATATGAAATTTAAAAAAACAAACGGTAAATGAGAGAAGATGCCGGTTTCTCTTCTAGATTTTCCATTCCGCCTTATGTTGCAGAAGATTAGCGGAGCCCAGTGTGTTGCCTTCCATAGCATCTGGACTGCTGTGTTCAAAAGCCTTTCTCCTGCCCCCCATGTGTACTGCTCTTGGCAGCCACTTTACCTCTGTCTGTTTCCATTTGGCAAGGAGATGCGGCATGTTCATGGAGATGTGTGGAAGTGTTTCATATACTGTCGGCAAGTTTGTATCCCTTTTGGATTAACTGAACTACATTTCAGATGTAGATTGAGTTTTCTGTCCAGTTTTTTTTACTACACTGATTTAAGACGTTTGGGTAAGATGTGATGTTTTCAAAGACTCCTCACAAACCTCCCACTGTGCTAAAGTAGAAAGTTAACCCATACTTGCCTCTCCCATTACCACCATTCCAGAGCTCCCCTAGTCCATCACTGATGACATTAGCTGCAGCATCATGTGATCGATGAACATAATCAATGACCTCTGTGGTCACATGCACGATTTGTGCGTACTGAGGCATGAGATTGGCTGCACCATCATGTTATCCATGACCGTGATGTCATCAGTGTTGGACGAGGGGAGCTCTGGAATGGTGGTAACGGGAGAGGCCAGTACAGGTTAATTTTCCTCTCCAGCTTAGTGTTAGCTGGACTGGGGCAAAGTGTTCTGGTGCATTAGGCAAATAAGACACATAGTGCCCCCCTATGGAAAATTCAGCCCACTCCATTCCTTGCCTTGTCTGGTTGGGAGGTTTTAAAAAAAACTTGGAAAGCACATTTTTAAAGTAATTTGTGTCCTGTGCGGATTTCAGTTGATTGTGTTTAATGGGGTTTTCTCATCGCACACTTCTGCAGACTTGTGCGGTTTATCTCTTCCAGCTTCAAATCCAGTAGGTGGGTCTTCCCTCACTGAGGACTGGTGACATCATCCTTCTGTGTGAGCAGTGGAAGGGAGAGGATGTCACAGCTCTGCAGACCTCCTGCAGCGTCGGTTTTCATGCCTGCAGAGCGGTCACCTCCCTACCTCCCAGGCTCCTTGTTAGGCTAAGTTCACACGGCATAATTGCGGGGCGTAATTAGGACATGCATTACTCGCGGCGCGTAAACGCCATAAATTGACATGCCACTTATCTCTCTTCCCCCGTGGCGTATTGTACGAGCGGGGAGAGGAGGTGTAATCCATAGTTCTCTGAGAACTGTGGATTACCTTAATGACTGGGGTGCATTTCGCCCCTATTGACGGCAGTACGCCGCAAAATACTTCCCAATTTAAGCCGTGGGAACTTAGCCTTATACCAACAGCCTGAACTGATGAAACAAATGTAAGAAATGCCCTCTGCTCCTCCCTCTGTTATCAGGCAGGAGGTGGAGCAGACTCTATAATGGTGTGTTATATTGAGGTGGGGGGGGGGGGGTGTGAATCTAGCAGCCAGAGACTCTGTAGTCCTTCACATAGGGCTGGGAGATGAGCATAGAGGAGTTCAGACAGCCTTATTTACAGACATGGCCATCGCAACAAGCTGAGGCACCTAGTTTCACTTTCTTTTTCCACAGCTCAGAGGGAAGTAATCATAGAGTGCAGGCAGCCAATCACAGGAGGCGTGTCCCAACAGATTGAATGAAATCGCAGTCAGCCAATCACAAAAAAGGGGGTGTGACCCAACCCTAGGCTGCAGTTTTAGAAGTTTAAATGTAGTATTGGTTATATAGCTAATGAAGAGAAACAAAAAAAAGTGACTCTATATTGAGGTCAGGAGACTTAGATGGCCACTCCAGAACAGTCACTTTCTTCTGCTGTAGCCAATGACAGGTCGATTTGGCCTTTTTGTTTTGGATCGTTATGTTGGAACGTCCAAGTACATCCCATGCGCAGCTTCCGGGCTGATGAGTGCAAATTTGCCTCCAGTATTTGCTGATAACGTGCTGCATTCATCTTTCCTTCAACTTTGACCAAGTTTTCTATGCCTTTGTAGCTCACACTTCAGCGATCCACCTCCGTGCATTACAGCAGGAATGGCGTTTCTTTCATCATATGGATTGTTGACGCCTCTCCAAATTTAATGTTTATGGTTGTGCCCGAAAAGTTTGATTTTGGTCTCATCACTCCAAATGACCTTGTTCCAGAAGTTTTGAGGCTTGTCTCTGTGCTGTTTCGCATATTGTGGGCGAGATACTTTGTGGCATTTGTACAGTAATTTGTTTTCTTCTGGCGACTCAACCATGCAGCCCATTTTTCTTCAAGTGCCTCCTTAGGCTATGTTCACACGGCTTAATGGGATGTATCTCGCCCTGCATTTCGCACCATACTGCGCTAAATACGTGGCGAGATACGTCCCAGTCATTACAGTAATCCACAGTTCTCGTAGAGAACTATGGATTACGTCTGCTCTCCTGCTCGGCGAATCCGCCGCAGGGGGAGATAAGTGATGTCAATTATTCACAGCGTATACGCGCTGTGAATAATGTATGCCTATACACACGCCCACATACACACAGCGTAATTGCAGGCGAAATATGTCCTGCAATTATTGCCGTGTGAACATAGCCTTATTGTGCATCTTGAAAAAGCCACAGTGCTAGTTTTCAGAGAGTCCTTTCAGAGAAAGATGCAAGAGTCTGTCTGGATCGCAGAAACTCACTCAGCTTTTATGCACACACTGATTACAAGAAAACAGGTCACAGGTGAAGATGTTACCTTTATTAACCATTCAAACCCATTTGTGTCAACTTCTGTGCATGTTATCAGGTCAGAATCAGCAGTGTATGTGAACTTTTGATCGGGGTCATTTGGATGTTTTTGGTTGTCATTGTGATTTAAAATGGGAAAACACAGTAGTTTGACAATAAATGGCTTTGCCCAACCAAGAAACCAAAAATTGTGGAAATTTTAAAATGTTTGTGTGTTCATATGTTCTCTCTAAAAAAAAAAAAAAAAAAAAAAAATATGTTAGTGTATTTTCTGATGCCGTTAAATAGCTGTGACACTTCCTTAATACGGTTAATACGGCACCACCTGGTGTTCATTGTGTATACAGATTTGCACGTCCTCAGTACAGCTTGTTCTTTGTTTAAATATCCTTCTGTCCTGCTTGTTGGGTAAGGAGCAGGGCCTGTAAAGTACCTGCCAGCTCTCAGGACCCTTACTGCAGGGGAAGGAAGTAGGGTCTATACTGTTCTCTGCCAGAGAGAGACCTTCGAGAGCCTGCCCCTAACCAGAAAGATTAAGAAACCGTTTGCCAAACCTTTTCTCGGCTATTGCTGCCATCCTACCATCATATGGGGCTGTACGTGGAACTCTATTAGCACCAGTACAAAGGGAAATACATGAGTGTGATAAAGGTATTTAATGCTATAAACACTGTATTTTAACTTTTAAAATCTCTATAACCAGAATTTAGTGAAGGTATATAAAAAAGGAATCCTGGCTAATACCCATTTTAAGGTGTGGTTTCAGGTACCAAACAAATATTAATTAGTATTCTTTCTATCGCGCCAACATATTCCACAGCACTTTACAATTTAGAGGGTATAGACCAAAATCAGACTTTATCAAAAATCTATTTACAAAGCAGACACAAGGTGTGAGGGCCCTGCTTTCAATCTATGTGATAATAGGGGTGAGACGATGGGTAAGAAGTGGTGCTTGGTTTACAATGGTCCAGCCATGTGACATAAATATGAGGTAGTTTACATAAAAGTGGATGAACCTGCCACCCTGACCGTCTAACTATATACAGATAAGTGCCTGCGAGTGCCCTAGTGCAGGGAGTGACAAAGTGGGGGGTTAGCAATTGGTGATCTTGATATGCTTGCCTAAGATGATAAATTCTCAGGGCACACTTAAATCTGAGAGTTATGAGTGTGCCTGATCACCCGCGCTAGCTTGTTCCAGAGATCTTGTGCCGCACGTGAAAAATCTTGGCGATGGGCATGGGAGGCTCGGATGACTGAGGCATGTAGTCTAAGATCATCAGCAGAGAGAGCGGGTAGGGTGGTAGACAAAGATGAGGGAGGAGATGTAGGGGATGCAGTGCTGTGGAGAGCTTTATGGGTGAGAGTGAGAAGTTTGTTGTATTCTGTACTGAATGGGCAACCAGTGCAGTGATTGACACAGGGTAGAGGCATCAGTATAGCGGATGGAAAGAAAGGTGAGCCTGGCTGCTGCATTCAGGACAGATTGGAGAGGGGAGCGTTTATGGAGACCAATAAGCAGGGAGTTGCAGTAACTGTCACGAAAAAAATGGTACTGTATATATGTCAAAGTACAAATGGTTCTTGTGTGTTTTTGGCTTGTCAGAGGTCTAGATCAGAAGTATTCCTGATGCATGCCTCTGATATGAGGCTCCATCACAGCCCACTGTATAGTTATGCACTTTTCCCACTACCTCTGATCATTACTTCAGATGAGGAGAGAGCACTGGCTTCCACAGGAGAAGCTCCAATTAGATGTTTTACATGTATAGTAAGTCCACCATTAACTGTCCATACTTGGATCTTTCATCAAGGGAGCCTCTTCTCTTCAGGGGAGTTGCATACTGCTCAGTGACCTGGCACACTTTGTCTGAGCGGCTGTCGGCCGCTCCATCAAGCTGTGGAGAGGAAGGGCATCCCTTGGCTGCCTAGAGAAGCTCCAGCTAGGTCTATTAAAAACAGTGTAAGTAGACTCGTGTAGATATACTCTGAGGGTGAATACATAGAGAGCTGGCTAATTCCCTTTAATATGTTGATAGGTTTAGCAGCAACTCCGAGGCAGTATCAGCAAACAGGACAAGACTCTGCGGCTGTTCTCCCAAACCACTGTCCTGCTTCATACTGCAGCCACTATGGGTGTGCAGCTTTCTCCACTGATGTGTAGGGGTTTTATTTTCCTTTTTTTGCTCTATTTAAAACTCCCATAGAAATAGATGGAGAGACTTTCACAAGCACCTCCCCAATCAGAATGAGGTGGTTGTGTGGCCCTTTATTCTGGACGTTGGTGGGTGCCACATTCAGCTCACGTTTAAGGCATATCTAGTGGACATGGAAATATTTCTTTTTCAGTGACTGTATCTGGGTAATTGAAGAGCTTCAAGGATCTGAATATAGAAGAATCCATATATTTGACTCTGGATTTACTTTAGTAAGAATAGAATACTTAAATCATGTAGGAAACTAGTAATATGTTTAAATTTCTGGATTACCAAACTAAACTCTTGAGGTACCTTGCACTTAAAGGGTTGTTCTCTAAATGCTGTTTCACAGAGCCGACTCTTCACAGCGAGCTTCAGGCTCCCATTTTCTGGTCAAGCTGTAGTGATTGGCATATCAACTCTATTCTTATCTGAGCGTGTTTGAGGGACATAGTGATGGAGGGGTCTAAACAACTCGGCAGAAGGCTACAGAGCTGTAAAGGGTTTAAGTTTGTCAGTAAGAAACCTACACCAGCTCCTGTGCTGCTGATAAGAAACAGCAGGAGGTGATCCTCGCCATTCAGGCCACAGCTCTAGAGCGCATAAAGGTGGTCAGTAACCTAGGGTCACATGTGTACACAAGCAGGAGTAGAACTGCTTGATCTGTGAAAGAAGGTAAAATCAGAACAGCATTGTATTTGGTAAGTCTTTGTAACCCCTTAAGGACCAACTGATTTTATTTCCATTTAGTTCATTATCCCGTTACAAGAGCCCGCAGCTTTCATTTTTTTTTGTCCACCATTTTGGGGTACATATAACTTACCTTTTTCAGGAAGGACTGGGGAAAAAGTAATTTCACCACAGTTTTTTCTATTTTAAATTTGTACTATTTGCAATATACTGTGGTAACTTTATTCTGTGCAGGGGCGTTGCTAGGGTCCTAAAACATCCGGGCCCTCTGTGTTATGTTTTGCTCAGTAGGGCGGGGTTCACAGGGCACTTTTTACGCCACATCGTGAACTGTGTTATGTATTTTTACAGAAAACAGCGTATGTTCCTGTCAGTTTATTTTTTAAACAGTTCACATAGATTTTTACATCACCTCAGCAGTGCAGTGTAGAATGAGAATCAGCGCTGACAAATTTATTTTCAAAACCTCTAACCTACGTATGAAACAGTAAATAACAGTCATGCAGGTACCGATTACTGTACCCACAGAATATAGGGCAGGCATAGGTCCCCACAGTATATAGGGCAGGCATAGGTCAGAGCTGACAATCAGACATGTCAGGAGATGTATTCCAGTCCGAGCCTAGCCTGCCCAGCCCCAGCTTAACTATAAATACCTATTGGTGGCTGCTCTGCTTCTCTCTGCGCGGGGCTGTGGGCACTCGCTTGCTAGGAGGAGGAGGAGCAGCATGCAGGGGCCGATGTCCCTGGTCTTACTGAGGTGCGATCGCCGCCCCTCCCCCCGACCCTGCGCAACAACATACCGGAGGCTCCGGCAGCAGAGCAAGTTAGTGAACAGTGAAAAGTAGTGTTCGGCGCCGCATCTACTGTGAACAATAATGCGGCGCCGCGCTACTGTGGTGATGCGAGGGCTGGCTGGGGACTTAAACATTCGGGGCGGCAGGCATTTCAATCGGGTCACGAGCCCCGAATGAAACCGCCTAGCGACGCCCCTGATTCTGTGGTTTGGAGCGATTATGTCAAGTTAAAGGGGTTGTTTCATCTCAAATCTTCATAGGATGCATGAATGAAATAAAGCTGCTTTGCTTTCATTTCCTGGTCAAGCTGTCTGTAATTAGCATATGAGCTCTGTGTATTCAGACTTCCGCTAATTAGATTAAATGAGAAGCTTCCCTGCTCCTGACAGTGTCAGATTTAAGTAAACAGCAGTAATTACTCTTTTGTCTGAAAGATTAGATAACAAACGAGTTCTCACTGTCCAGAGTCCTATGCTGCTACTGCAGCCCTGACCTGTGTGATGTCACTCACTGCTATCAGAACAAACAGCAGGGGGGGGGGGGGATGTACACAGGTCGGTTACTTGGGGAACTATATAGAGCCAGGAAGGTGATCAAATCACTTGTAGCTCCTTAACAAAAAAAAAACCCACGATATATTTGGAAAACCTCTTCTTTTAGTGTTCCCCACATGTTGAAAGCTAATCTTTGTAGCGGGACAACCCTTTTAATTATATAGAGGGTTTTTTTCAGTTTTGCACAACAAAAATACTTAAGTAAAAAATTTAGTCTGCGTGCCTTTGTATTCCAAGACCTCAAACTGTTTTATTTTTTTGTTGACAGATCTGTGTGAGGGCTTATTTTTTTGCAGGATAACTTTGTTCTTATTGGCACCATTTTGGGGTTCATAAGACTTTTTGATTACCGTACTATCTATTATATGTTTTGAAAGGAAAAAGGCAAATTGCAAATTTGGCATTTTTTGCTTTGTTTTTTTACACTGTTCATCGTGTGATAATTCTATAGTTATTGCTGCAGCAATACCAACCATGTATAGGATTTATTAGGATTTTGTTATGGAAAAATAGACATTAGGTTTTTTCATTTTATTTCTTAAACTTTTTTTTTTTTATTACTTTTTAGTCCCACTATGGGACTTCAACTGATGCAATCATTTGATTAGTCATGTACTACATAGGTATAACAATATAATACACGCCATTACCTGCCAGGCATCCTACTGGAACCCTATCTCTTGCAGGGCCTAGAAAACATACACAGAAGGCAGAGTTTTCAATAGGTCCCCGGCTACCGCATAAAAGCATCAGCTCCCTGGGGTGCTAATAAGGTGAGAGGGAACCCCTCTCTAAAATCACTTACATGCAGTGGTCACTATTCACTGAGGCATCTAAGGGGTTAAGCAGCTTGGATCAGTAGTATGGCATCTTTCCTATTAGAGCAGGTCATGGCTCACATCAGACACCTGAGCCCCTGCTTCATCCAGCACAGGACACTGATGCCAGCTCATTTTTGCCCTGGAGACGAAAGATGTATTGTGGTTCTGAAGGGGTTAAGTACATGTTTAAAACCCCTTAAAGGGGTTTTGCCACGATGTAATGTTGCTGTCGGATCCTCCAAAATGGGTATTTAATCACTTTTCTAAATATGTGATTACAAAAAGTGAAGCCTCTGAGAGCTACAGCATTTCTCAATCCCCCTTAGTTACCTTAAAGCTTGCATTAGACACGACCAAGGAGCTGACAGGCTGCTCTTGCGTGAAACACTTTTTATCTGATGACAGGGAAAATGAATGAGCTTCAAGGGGCTGGGGAGAAAGAGCAGTGTATGAGCCTGTGTCTTGCTGTATAGAGAATCACTGTTGTACTGGTATTTTAGTTAAGTTTTGAGACGCTCCCTTATTCCTCACTCCTTGCTCATCCCCTCCCTCTCTCCCCTGCAGCCTTCATGACTCAGCATGATTTGTTTATATTCTACTTTGTGCTGATAAGGAGGTAAGTATCTCAAGTCCTGGCAAAACCCCTTTAACGACCTTGGACGCATGCATACGTGCTGGCGGGCAAGCTGCGCATGATCGTGACATTGGACCAGCGGTATATTGCCGTATCACCCGCGGCCGGAGTGAGCTCCGGCCACGGGTGATTAACGCTTCATTGTCGCCACCTGTCATGGATAGGTAAGTGTCAAAAAGTTATTCTCACATAAAGTGACATGTCAGATTTCAAAAAATAGGGCTGTGTCAGGAAGGCCAAAACTGGCTGGGTCCTTAAGGGGTTAAAGCTATTCACTGTGGTGAGAATGCCCCTTTAAGTGTATCCCTCTCGGAAGAAACTGCAGCACAGTGTACCTCGTGTTGCATCTCATATTTGCCTGAGACCATAAGCTGGAAAAATCCCGTTGTGTGTTGCAGAACGCAGCCAAAACCACATACACAAAGTATGTGGTTGATGTATCACTTTCTCTTACTTCTCAGATTCACTCCTCATATCCTATTCAAAATAGGGTGCTCTAATTTCCTCTTCAGTGGAAGACGCTGCCAGGAGTTACTGCGGATGAACACAGTGACCGATGCATGCGATGACCCCTGTGCAGAAGTAGTTGGCACGGGTGTCAAACTGCGGCCCTCCAGCTGTTGGGAAACTACAACTCCCATCATGCCCACTGTTATAGGTTATACATATGCATGATGGGAGTTGTAGTTTCCCAACAGCTGGAGGGCCGCAGTTTGACACTCCCCCTGAGTAGAGGATAAGACATCACTGTTGCTATTATGCTTGACAAAACCCCCATGGCCTGTGGCAGGACCATGCATGACATATTGGCACTGTGGGGACGGGGAAATAAGTGATGCTAAGGGAAGGTAGCAGGATAGACCCCTGTCATACAGTGCAGGCTTGATGCCCTTTCCAGCTCCCTCATATTTGTTATATTTCTAGGGGTCTGTCCTGAGTAATTCGGGACAAGGAGATTTAGAATATCTTGCTATGGCTCATTCCAGTCATCTCATTTATGACTGTATACCTGATATGGATGTGTGGAGCTGGTATCCTTTTAAGGCTATGGAAATAAATTGGTTCAAATACATTTATGTTTGCATAGTTTACTTTTTATTTTATCATATGTATTTCGGTAACACTTTTTTTTTTTTTTTTTTTGCCTTTTAATAAAAAAATATATTTTTTAAAAAAGACAACTCCATCTTTGGAATTTGGAATAAAAGCTAGTTGTGTACGGTAAATGGATCAAATACAATTTACAGTGAGCCCTTAGGCTATATCAGGGGTTCCCAAACTCCAGTCCTCACGCCCCACCAACAGGTCATGTTTTCTGGCTTTCCTTAGCATTGCACAGGTGATATCATTATGCTGCACAGGTGACTTCATTATTGTCAGTGCTTTCTGCGGGAGATCCTGAAAACATGACCTGTTGGTGGGGCGTGAGGACTGGAGTTTGGGAACCCCTTTTCTATATGAATCTTATAGCTTAAAAGGATTGTCCCACACTGCAGGTTTAAGTCTGAGGCTGACTTCTAGAGCGCTGTGAGCTGGTCTCTTGCTCATCTGGATTGGGAACGCCTTTAGAAATGAACGTAGAGAACTGCACAGGCACCAGCTCCCCATTCTGAGGTCGGCTCGGTGCAAGCTTGCCTCAGACATAAACTTATAAGATCGGACAGTCCTGTAAGGGTGCGTTCACACGGCAAGGGACAAATACCGGTCGGTTGATCTGACCGGTATTTGTCCAGTTTGTGTACCGCGCACACGGCCGCAGGAGGGGCTTTTCTCCGTGATGAACCATTCACAAGCACAGATTCCGTCCAAAAACCGGACTGAAGAATGTGCTTGTAGAATGTTTTGCGGGCGGAAAACCTGTGCAGTGGGGACATGCCCTAAGTTATCGCACTAGTTATCTTTCTAGCCTTTCATGTTTTATATATATTATATTATAATATTATATTTATATATATTTATATAATATAACATATATATATTTATATATAATATATATATATATATATATATATATATATATATATATATATGCTAAAAGGAAACTTTTTTGCTCCGCCCCTCCCCCCCACAAGCTGATTGTGGGGGGAAAAAATGACTATCCTTACCAATCCTCCAGGACTCCTGAGGCAAAGCTTCCCTGGTCCATTGTGGATCCATGTTCTTCAGTTTAGCTTATTTGTTGCAGAGGTTTTGTCAATGTGTCAGTGGTGAAGGCAAGTAAACGGAGACCTGCTGAAGGACCACTGTGGCAGCACCAGAGGATTAGTAAGGGGAGTACAGTGGGCTTTGTTTCCATTTTAAAATTTTATATCCAAGTTTGGTTTTTGCTGCACAATTTCCTATGGCTCTGCGGTAAAATCCACAACACAAGGATTTGATAGCAGCTTATATTTCCAGATTAGGCTGGGGCCCCACATGTGCAGACAAAGCAAGGGCAGCATAGGTTTTCAGGTGACACCATTGTTTCACCGGCAAACTGGCAGCCATGTTTACCCTTGTGTGTGACCCCCTGCCTTTAAATGAAATGGGGAAAATGAACAAGAAATTCTTTTCACAGCAGGCATAGACAGGCCACAGACATTGACCTGCAGTGTAGATTCTACGTGGGGAATTTTCACTGTAGATAAGCGTCCAATGTAATGAAGAGGAAACAACAATAGTCAATTAATCCTGATTCTTTGATTAGTGAATTGAAAATATGAAAATGAGACATTTTAAAATCAGGGAAGGTAGAACAACCAACAAGTGCATTGGAATACAGACACATAATAAAATATTTTTATCAATTCAGAAGTAGGTTGACATACTCCCCTTGAGGGAAAAAAAAAAAAAAAAAAAAAATATAATATAATATATATATATATACTTATTTTTACCCCTGAAAGGGAATATATCAACCTACTTCTGAATTGATGACTATAATCCTAGCATGCACATTCAGTGGAATTGCATATACAAGATAGAGCCAATAGTCTAGTTTAGTGCATACAATGGCCAGAAATCGGTGCCACATAAGATGCAAACTATGTCACTACACAAGTATAGTCTAAGGGTGCAAAACCATCTGCCATAAGTTCTGGTATATAACAAAAGTGTAGTTCTATCTGCACCAATCCCAGTAACTGACCAGTATCTCAAGAATAATTCACTAGAGCATGATGTAGGCGCATAGAGAGGTGTTCTATAGGCTTTTTCAGGGGACTGCATACATAAATTGCTGTAAGTGTATGTTCACACGGCGTAATCCCAGCATATAGCTGTGCATGCTGCTATACGCTGGGCGTTTTAGAAATATGCGTTGACCGGTGTGTACTAAAGCGCTCTGCACCAGCCCCCCATGCACTCTCATTTTCCCCAGCGCGTGAATGTTGGGAAGAAGTGACCTGTCACTACTTTCTCCCAACCTATACTCAATGAGTGCTCTGGTTTTACTGTGTTTCCGGGACATAGTTTTTGCGTGTTGCAGAACAATTCTACCCCGCGAATACGTCTAATGAACATACCCTAACTATATTCCACTGAAGACTTTCCATCTGCATATGCAGACACCGTTTGCAGCAATTATTTGTGAAGTTTACTGCACGTGTGTTATACAGTATAAGGCTATGTTCACATGATGTACTTCCTTGTGTACAGTACATGCCGCAGTACTTTGTGTGTTTCGGGAGCTCGCGCAAATACGTGTGTACTCACGCAGCCCACCGGCCCCATAGACAGTCATTTCTCGCAGCGCGATTTCGCCGCAAATAATTGACATGTCACTTATCTCCCCTATCTCCCCGCGCGTACAATACGACCGTATTGTACGAGCGGGGAGAGGAGGCGTAATCCATAGTTCTCTGAGAACTACGAATTACCGTACTTATGGGGCACATGTCCCCGCATATTAAGCGCAGTACGTGGCGAAATGCACCCCAAAATAAGCCGTGTGAACATAGCTATCTAGAGTTGCCATGCAGGGATGAACACTGCTTAGGTCATGTTCACACAGCTTAAAATGTGATGTATTCCAGTCCGTAATTGCGCGCCGGAGTGCGCAAATTACGGCTGGAATCCGTCCCAGTCATTACAGTAATCCACAGTTCTCATAGAGAACTATGGATTACGTCTCCTCTCCTCCTCGGCGAATCTGCTGCGGGGGGAGATAAGTGACCGTGAATTACCACGACGTATACGCGCCGCTAGTAATGATAGTCTATGGGCCGGCGAGGTGCCGCCCCCGTCCACACGGCGTAATTGCAGGGCATAATTATGCCCCGCAAATAAGCCGTGTGAACATGGCCTTAGAGTTAAGTATTTCCCTCCTTACCCCTGGGAAAAACATTGCTCACTCCTTCAGTATGGTCACTCCCTTCTGCTTTTCTGTGAAACTGATGCCGCCTCTCAGTACATGGCGCGTTATGTTCTGAACATCCCTACAAGTCTGGTGCCCATGAATACCTGGTGGTACTTGATGGCCTAGGGTCTATTGTTTTATGTTCATGTTGGGACATTGTAATGAATGTTCTGTTTCTTGTCCTTGCAGTACCTTCCTGTATCTGAAGTTCCTCGTTGTCTGGGCCCTTGTGTTGCTGGCAGATTTTGTCCTGGAGTTCAGATTTGAATACCTGTGGCCATTCTGGCTTTTCATCAGAAGCGTCTATGATTCCTTCAGATACCAAGGCTTGGTGAGTATATTAAGTTAGCCCAATTCTATTTTAATATAAAAGCTTTTGATTAGTAGAGCAGTTTGTAGTGAAGTTATTTGAAGGAGCAGGTTGTCTCACCATGCTGTTGCACAGAGCCACCGGAAGCTTCAGTTTCATAATTCCTCACACTTCCTGTTTAGGCTGTGGGTAGTTCTATAACGTCTGAACGGACCCAGACACGCATCAAACAATTAGCAGTGTGTTTAACACTGCTGGCAATGACGCACGCAGCGACGTTCACATGAGTGATCACCAATGCGTATTTGCATCGCGTCTGTCCGATGCACTCCAAGCATTGACATGTAATTTCTTGCAGCGCAAGGCAAATACGCATCGGCGATTGCTCATGTGAACGCTGCTGCGTGTTTCTCATTGCCGGCAGTGTTAAACACACTGCTAATTGTGAAATGCGTGTCGGGTCCATTCGGACGGACCCAGACACGCATCACAAAAGCGGATGTTCACACGGACCCAACATGCCGTGTGAACATACCCTTACCTCCTGACTCTGCGGTGGGCAGATAGTCACATGATTGACAGAGCTGCTGACCTTTCATCTGCTCTGCATTCCCTGTCTACTTCTGTTCGTTCTCAGGTTGAGCCATAACAAAGCTTTCAGCTTTGTCCTCTCCTGCTTCTAAGCTGTTACAAAATGATACAGCTCTGTGTTACAAGCGCTTCAGGGATCCGTCTTGGGGTCCACTCTGTCGGTCCCCAACAATTAGCAGGGAGATTATCACGGCTGTCTATGCCAAACACGCAGCGGCGTTCACATGAGGGAACGCCGCTACGTGTTTCAGAAGCGCAACACGGGTCCGTCTTGAAAAGAATTGCATGTCCAACACGCAGCGGCGATCCCTCATCTGAACGCCGCTCCGTGTTTGGCATAGACAGCAGTGATAATCTCACTGCTAATTAGACCCTAAAAGCGCTTGTAACACGGAGTGTATACTCCGGACTTACACTGTTCTGACTTGCATCTGTCCCCTAGTTACAAACGGAGACTTATGGGGAATGCTGGCACTTGTAGTTCCATGTTCCACAGCAGAGAGTAGCTGTGGAACGACAAGTTCCAGCAGGCCACAGCAGCAAATTAGGTGAAAATGAGGTGAAATCTTAACAGGAGCAAAGACAGCAAAACAAACGTACAAACCCTTCCCTGCACTATCCAAAACGAAAAAAAAAAACACCTTTTGTGCTGGAGTTGCATTTAATACATATACCTGTTCTGACTTGCATACAAATTCAACTTAAGAACGAACCTTCAGCCCCTATCCTGTTCGTAATCCGGGGAATGCCTGTATAGACCCCACACTTTGAGACCACAGATCTAAATTGACACTGAAATAGTTATGTTTTTTAATTTTGATACCATCACGATCCCAACTTGAATTTTGGTACAGATGTGGCTAGGAGCATAGAAGGCACATGTGCATTTTTGGAAATTTTTCAACAAAATGTTTTTTTCGGAAATGCGTTTTAAAATTTTGCGTTCGCATGGGTAAAATATTAACGAAGCTACTCTTGTGACCTGTCTGGTGCCTGTACAGTTCTCAGTAGAATGGTGTTTTTGTTTCTCTATCTTTTTTCTAGCCTGAGTTATGAGGAGAAATGTAAAGGCAGGCAACACCGAAATTCGCACTTTTTCCGAATCAATTTAAAAAAAATAAAAAAAATCTAGAAATTTTTTTTCTTCACATTTTGTATTCTCTGACACACTACTGCCAAATAGCAAAATCTCAAAAGAATTAAAAATCTAGAGGTAAAAATCATTGGTTCACTTGACATTGAATGACCCGGTGGCACACTCGCTTTGAGTGATACCGTCCTTGCTCTCCTGCCCATCCTTCATATTGGGTGTGGAGCAATGCAACCCCACATTGGGCAGTACAGTTATTAAGGAGCAAAATTTGCTGCAAGCCATATAGTTGCTTTAGTAACTGTATCGCTCAGCATGCTATTGCACATTTCTATGGCTGAGTAGTAATGTCAGCAGGACACTTTAAAGAGAATCCGTGACCTCTTCTGGTAAGTTTGTTTGTAGTAATACTTGTGTCCCCTGTTAAATGTGGAGCATCTTCTCTTAGAACTCTCTGTTGTGCCGTCCCTCTGTTATTCCCTTTAGAAAGGTATTACTCAATCTGTCAGCTGGGTGTTACCATTCCAGATTTCAAAGGGGTGTATCCCTGTTCACACGGCTTATTCAAGCCGTAATTGTGGGATGGATTTTGCCCGCAATTACGGCTTGAGTAAGGGGCGGGGGCGCTGCCCGCCGGCCCCATAGACATGCATTATCCACAGCGCGTATCCCACCGGGATAATGAACATGTTACTCTCTCTCCGCCTGGCGGATTCGCCAAGCGAGCTGGAGAGACGGAATCCATAGCTCTCTATGAGAACTGTGGATTACCGTAATGGCTGGGACGGATTCCAGCCGTATTGGAACGCAGTATGGTGCGCAATACGGCTGCAAGCTGTCCCTGCAATAAGCCGTGTGAACCAGCCCTAAACAGTCAGGACTAATTGTACAATTTCACTGTGCAGGGACACGCCCAAAAATGGGAACACCCAGTTGACAGGTTCAGTAATACATTTCTAGAAGGAGTAAGAAAAGAACAGCTCAATGCAGGGTTATAAAACAAGCTTGTTTCACAGGGAACACAAGGATTTACTTAAACAGATATATCCACCGACCACAGGTCCTCTTTAAACAGCATGGAATACACTTCTAAATGTGGCTGTGACAGTTGTTTCCGTAAGACCATGCACAATGTTGCAGGCACACATTTCAGTGTCATTGCTTTAACATTAACATATCCCTTCACTAGTCTGAAGCCGCCCAATTCACACCATGAAGAAGCACTGCAGTCTATTACATTATATTTGTCCGAGTTGTAGACCCTTTCCAGGCGAAACCTAGAATTCTCCTCCAAACTGCTGGATACTGACATAGAATGGCCTCATCTCCACTGCACTGGTTTTTGGTCGGATTTTTAACCAGATTCGGTATTTAGAATCTCTGTAACCAGTGCCCATAGACCTCAATAGAAAATATGAGCTGTTGTCTACACAGCGTAAATTATGGATTTTCCATTCTGATTTTTATTGAACATGTTCTATAATCCGCCGTGTTACGGCAGGTTCTTGTACAGTTCAATATATTAAGGTGGCCAAAATTCGAAAACTGTCTGTGGCTATTGGCGCAAACCTGAGCCAAAAACCGCAGTACGGGTTAAATTGTAAAATCCCCTGTCCTTTTTCCCAAAATGGTATTTTTACTTTTTCCCGTTAAAAACCCCAAATTCATGGAAAATTGGGTGTAAATAACCCGTGCCTTAGCAGCCCCCTTAAAATGTTTGGCAGGGAAAAATAATTTGGAGGGTTGGGGGGCCCAAAAAAAGCAGTTACTGAAAATTAAGAAGGATTTTTTAATGCCAAAATTTGTTTTTTTCCCCCACTTGGGGGAAACCGCCAATATTCGGGGCTGTGTTAAATAGCCCCTTCCACTTCAAAATAAGCCCTGGGTTTTATGTGTAAAACCCTTTATTATCCTGAAAACCAGTATGCGGGGGAAGGGTGTTTTTTTTGGGCACAAAAAAATTAACCATTGTTTGTTGCAAAGGAAGGGTTCAAAAAGGGTTTAATTTCAGCCGCTTTCCCCGAATATTTGCCTTTATCCGGGGGATTGCGCAAATAAGGGTTAAACCCCAATAGTTCTCATAGAAACTATGGTTTAAACGCCCCTTTCCCCGTTAAATGAAAAATTGTCCCGTGTGGGGAGATAATTGACAGGCCCATTACTTCCGGGAAAACCGCCCGATTTAATGTTTGTTAAGGGGGTTGGCCCTGCCGCCCCCCCCCCTTACCCCTTTGCTGAAAAGTAATCCCCAAAGGGGTTTTTCCAGGGAGTACCAAAAACACAACAAAGATCTGAAAGCCCCCGCAGCCCAAAGTGTAAAACGTCCCCTGGTAGACCTAAAATGGGGCAAAAAAAAGAACAACAAAAACAAAAAAAGAAATGGTAAAAAACCCTGGGAAAAAGAAAAAAACAAAAAACTTTTAATAAACTTGGGAAAAAAATTTTTAAAAAATAAAAATTCCTTATCTTTATCACCCCCAATAAAAATAATAGCAAAAAAAAACAACAATCCCTTAAAAACGTCTACATTGTGGGGGCCCCTTTTTACATATTTTGGGACCACTTTATTAATTTTACAAAATTCTTTCATTTCCCTTTAATGGGGCAGTAGTTTATGCAAAAATTTTTCCCTGTCTGAAAATATCACCTGTAAAAACATTTTTTCCCGTTTTCCCCTTTGGAATGAACCCCAAATGATTTTTGGTGGGAACGCGTTGGAATAAAGGAATTTATCTTTATAATCATGGGGAATGATATGGGGCCCAATTTTTTATTAAGTGTTTTTGTTTTAAACAAACAAAAAATTTTTATGTCACTGTTTAAAAAAAGTGAAAAGTTTTGGGGTTTTGGGAAAAAGTTTGGGTTTCTTGGTTTGGGGAAAAGCCCTTACCCCTTTTTTTTGAAAAGGGAAGTTTATTTTTTATGGAATTCAGGAATTGGTTCTTTTAAATTGCTTATTTTATTAATTTAAACAAGGCCCGATTCACCGGCCCCTTAAATGCATCATTCCGTCCCCCCCGGCCCCCCTTGCACCCGTCCCCAAAGTTACAAATGGAGATTAGGGGAAAAAAAATGGGGCATTGGTTTTCTTTGCTCCCCCCCCCGAAAAGTGCTGTAAAACGAAATTTTCCCAGCATTCCACAGCACACAGGGGGTTTGAAAAACGAGGGAAATTTTTTTTTAACAGGGACACAGAAAAGGCAAAAAAATTTAAAATTTTTGCTTTTCCAAAAACCTGAAAAAAACCCCTTTTGTGTTTTGGAGTTAAAAGTAAAAAAATCAACTTTTTTCCGGACTTCAAACAAATTAAATTTAAAGAATTAAACCCTAAACCCCTATCCCGTTCTTTAACCCGGGGACTGCCTGTTTTGGTGTTGATTTAGATTGAATTTGTGGGGTTTTAAAGTTTTTTTTAAACCTAAGTTTTTTTAAAAATTTTAAGTTTATTTTTTCCTAAAATTTTATCCTTTTCCCTTTTTTGTATTTGGGTTTGGTCTATTGTTTTTGGGAATATCCGGGGCCCTTATTTTCATGGGAATGGGAAGGGGCCCTGTTTATCCCCCCTATTTTTTTCAAAATTTTTGTTGTGGGGTGAAAAAAAACAAAAACAAATTTTTTAGGGGGCAAAGTTTTCCACCTTCCTTAAACCATAAAAATTGAGTTTTCTTTAAACCCTTTTTAATCTTTTTTTAAAAAGAAAAATGCTGTTTTTTTTTTTTACAAATCCCTTTGGGTGGTAGATAAAGCTTAGCTGTTTTCACTGGTGTGAACAAAACCTTCTTTTTCTAAGGGTTTCACGGGAAGGAGCGTTTTTTTTCCCAATACTTTTAAATTTGAACTGGGAAAAAACGGGTCATCTGTACTTTTTCCCTTGGGGAATGTGTTTTTGCTGGTTTTTTTAAATGTTACTTTTGGGGGAAAATTGGGGAAAATTTGAGAGGGTTTTAAGAAAATAATCTCGGGGGAAGTCTAACCTTCCTATTGTGTTTTTTTTTTCGGGGCCCTTCTTTTTTTTTTTTGGGGTGGGGTTGCATTAAACCCCGATATAAATTTTGCCCTCCTATTTTTTTTACCGTGCAATGGTTTTTTTGAAAACCAGCCCTTTAACGTTTGGGTTTCCCAATATGTTTTGGCACACGGTAACGTGACCCATTTTTTTTTGCATTTTTTTTAAAACGGGAAAAAAATTGCAACAGACTACATGCCCGTGATCTAAAAGTAAAGAAATTTAAAAAAAGGGAATTTTTGGCCCAGCCCCTTCCAAGCTTTTTAAAAATTTAATTCTTTTTTTTTCAATTTTAAACCCTATCCAAATACTTACATCACATCAAGTGAAAAATCCAGGTAAAAAAATTGCGAGCAGAAATCAAAAATGGTTTTTGGCTGACGCATTTCAGCCCCAAATTGGGTGTTTTAAAGGCTTTTTTTTTATGGGAATCGATGGGGAATGCCATAAAAGTTTGATTTCGGTTCCCAAAAACCCAGGGGCCCCCAAAATTTCTCCATGCAAAAAATGGGATTTTAAAAAATTGGCCCTTGCTCCCTTTCCCTTTTTTAAAAAGGGTCGACAAAGGGGTGAAACTGAAAGTAAATTTTGAAAGGGGTTTAAAAGGGGGGTCCGCCGGGGGTGCGGGGGGGGGGTCAACCCCCCCCTTTTAAATTTTTTTTTTTTTTTTTTTTTTGGGGTTCATAGGGGGAAAACCCCCGCCCTTTAGGCATTTATTTTTTTTTTCCTATTATTTCCCATAAAAGGAAAATTAAAAAACAACTTTTTAAAGCTTTCCAATGACTTCTGAAAATGCTTTTTGGGCCTTATTTACCTTATATTTCCCGCTTTCTGCAAACAAATTTAGATAAATATTTATAAATGTGTGTTTAATGTCTGTTTAGAAAATTTTTTTTTTTTCTTTTTCCTTAAAGGGAAAGGGTTTTGGGGAACCCGCCAGTTGTTGGTTAAAATTTTTGTTGGAATTTTTTGTTTTTGATAAAGTGGAGGGCTTTTTTTGAGTTCAGTGGGGCCATATTTTTTTGGGTGGTTCTGTAGGGAAGAATACAATATTCGGGGATTTTTTAACCAGGGTTCCAATTCTTGTGGGGCGGGAAAATTATTTGGGGGCCGTTTTAACAGCCCAATAGATTCTTTTAGAATATTTTGATCATTTAAAAAGGAAGGCTATTTGACATTTTTAGGGTTGGGCTCTGTCTAACACTGCAGTGGAAAAAAAACAAACCAAAAAAACGAATTACAAAAACGTTCATAAAACTGTTTTTTTCTTTTCCCACTGCCTTCAAAAGAAAGCTAAAAAAAAAGGGGTTTTTTTGCCGCGTTTTGCTTTTTTTTTTTGGGGTTTTTTAAGCCCAATTTTTTAATGTAGCAAAAAAATTAACCTTTTGGAGAAAACTCCACCCTAAAAAAAGGGGAAAATTTAAAGAAACCTTTTTTGCATTTATTTTGGAAACTTGAAATTTTCGTTTTTGGGAATTTTTTAAAGCAAAAAAAAATTTTTTTTTTTTTTTGTTTTTTGTTTCTTGGGCTAAAAAATCTGCTTTTTTACGTTTTTTTGGACGCGGTTTAAGTTTTTTTTGGCTTTTGTCCCCCAAAAAAAAAAATTTTTTTTTAGGGGTTTTTGGGGCCCCAAATATGAAAAAATTTAAACGATTTTGGGCAAAATCCTTTTTTTTTAAAAGTTGGAACCAAAGCCTTAAAAAAAGATAAAAAAGGGGTTTTTTAATTTGGTTTTGTAAAAAATTTTTTTCGGTTTTGGAGAAAAACTTTTTTTTTAAGTTTGCAAAAAAGGCGGGATATTTTTTTAAAATTTAATTTTTAAAAAATTTAAAACTGAAAACTTTTAAGGGAATTTTTTACCCTTTTGGTTTTGGTGAAAACTTTTCTTTTTAAAAAACCAAAAAAAAAAAAAAAAAAAAAAACTTTTTCAAGGCCCAAAAGAAAAAGAAAAATTTTTAACACCAATTAAAAAAAATTTTTAAAAAAAAAAGGGAAAACCCGTAAAAACCAAAAAAAAAATGATTTTTTTTCTAAAAAAAAAAAATGTAAAATTGCGCAAAATCTTTTAGCGCCAAAAGCGTAAATTTTTTTAATTACAAAAGGGATCCCAAACAAAAAAAAAAAGCAGACATTTGAAAGCAGATTTGAAAAAGGTATAGCCTTTTATTTAAAACACCCACTATAGGTGGGCCCTTGGGGGTCTCCTAGGGAGGGTTTTTTTTTGAAAAATCGCACCAAAAAAACCCCGGGGGAAAAAGGAAACCAAAAAAAAAAGGGCCCCGGGGGTTTTTTCCCCTTTAGCTCCGGGTAGAAAAATTTTTTCTCCCCCGGCTTTTGGGGGTTTTTTTAGAGAAATGTTGCAAAAAACCCCAAGAAAAAAAAGAGCCAAAAAAAAAAGCTATGTGGAATTTGAGGGGGGTTTTTTTTTAAGTCTAGGGGGAAAATAAATTACGTGGGTTTTTCCCCCCCGGTTTTTTAGCAAAAAACGAAAAACGTGAAAAAAACGGCCCCCGTTTTTTTGCAGGGGGGAAAATTGTTATTCCCCTATGTTTTTTTTAAATCTACCCCAAAAAGGGGTTAGATATGTTTGCATATTAAAAAAAAAAAAAAAAACTTTGCAACCAAACGCAAAGGGTTTTTTTATTTTAGCTATAGTTCCGGCAATTCACGGCCCGTTTTGCCAAAAACGGTTTTTTTAAAAAAACGGGTAGTAAATCACAAAAATAATGAAGCCGTTTCTGCTGTGCCAAATAACCTGGCTGTGTTTTCCCCGCACTTACCCCCCCCTGTGCTGGAATTTATTCCCCCCACACTTCCTCTACCCCTTGGGGCCATTTAAACCCTGTAAGGGTCCTAATTTCCCTCCTTCCTGCTGCTAAAGAGGGTTCTTCTTTAAATGTGTAACATCGGGATTGTTGCAGCTGTGGGATTGTCGCAATAAAAAAGGGGGAAGAATTTAAAGGGCCGGGGGGCCCCCTTAAGCTGGTTTTATAAAAGTTTTTTTATGAAATGTTGTGCCAGTTGGGGGGTAGGGGGGTTTTAAAATAAAATACCCCTTGTATTAAAGGGGATTTTTTTTTTTAAAAACCTTTTTCCTTAAACTATGCGGGTTTTTCTTTTGGTTTCCTTGTCAGCGGGTTTAAAACTACTTTTTAATTTTTTGGAAAATCCCCTACCCAAAACGGCGAAAAAAGCAAATTTTTTGTTTTGGCCCTTTTTCCCTTACATACAGTGGGTTGCAAACATTTTCATACCCCTTGACCTGTTCCTGATATTTAAACATTACAGCCACAAACTTTAATGACTTTTAATATTTTATATGATTGTGCAACACAAAGTATAAATTTTTTTTAAAAAGGAAAAAGAAAATTTTTTTTCCCTTTTTTTTTGCAAAAAAAAAAAAAAAAAAAAAAAACTGAAGAGTGGCGTGCATATGCATTCAGCCTACCAATCATTGATACCCCTAAATAAAATCTATTGTGACCAACCTGTCTTTTAAAATTCACCAAAAATTTTTGTAACTGGGTAAATTTGCATGGGTTTTTTCTCTTTTAAAAAATTTACGCAATTTTGGTAAAGGCCCTCAAAGGGTTTTTTTGAAAAGAACATTAGTGAAAAAACCCAAACATCTGAAAACCCAAAGGGAACACCCCAAGACAGTATGGGGTTTAAAATTTTGTGGCAAAAGTTTATTGCGGGGTTGGGTTTTAAAAAAAAACAAAAAAATAGCCCAACCTAAACATCTCTTGAAGCACGGGTTGTGCCATCCCCCCCTTTCCCAATTTACGGTTTTGGATACAACGCTAACCCACCAAGGAAAATGGCCATCCCTTTAAAATGAAAACCCAGACCCAAACCGGGGCAAATAATTAAAGATGCCCGAGGAGCTACAGAGATGCACAGCTAGGTGAAAAATTTGTCTACAGGACAATATTTTGGTAAAAACCCCAAAAAGCTGGCCCTTTGGAAGGGGTAGCAAGAAGAAAGCCCTCTTTGAAAGTGAACCATAAGTTCCAATTGCAGTTTGAAAAAAGCTACATAGGGACACAGCAAAAACGTTTTTGGGGAAAATATCACGGACAAAAAAAATTCCCGTCTTTTGGGATTTTAATATTTAAAAATCGTGCTAAGGAAATTTTAAAACCCTTTTTTTAAGGGGGTTTCTCAATACAAGGTTTTTTTTTTATGTTAAGATCTTGAAAAACAAAATCACCTTTGCAATTTTATATCCCCTTTTCCGTGTCCTAACCCATTCCCAAATCCCCTTTTATGGGCTGCATCACTTTCCCCGGGTCGCTTTTACCCACAGACCTGTTTAATCTATCCCCCATAGGGTGCCAGCAATGGTTGCCCTTTTTTTACAGACCTGGGTTTTACGGGGCCCAAATGGAAGCCCAAATAAAAAACCCCCAAGGGAAAAAAGAACTTTAGGTAAGATGAATAGTGTAGGTGAGACAACCCCTTTTTAAAAAATAAAACCCTTTAAAACCTTTGGGCCAAAAAAAATTACCAAAAAAAAAAAACCATTAGAGTGAAATAAATTACATTAATGGGGGTTTTTAATTTAAAAATTTAAAAAAATTTCAAAAACCAATAAGGGATTCCAAAAGGGGCAAGTTTTCTAAATAAATTTTCCAACTAATTTTTTTTCCGGGGAGCAGTCCCCACTTCCAAAGGGTTTTCGGCCCGCGGTTTTTTTTTTTTTAAGGGCTTCTGGCGGGAAAGAAAAAAATTAAAAAACAAGGGTTTATTCTTCCATCCAGTTTTCGGACGGAATAAAGAAATTTAAAGTTTAATTGGAGGGGCTTTTCCCTTAAACCCCCCCCCAAAAAAGCTATTCCCCCCCCTGGCGGAGTTTTCCCCCAGGGAAAGGGAAAAAAAGGGACCGAAACCGTTCGGATTTTAAAACCGGAAACCGGTATTTGTCCTGGGGCTTTTAAAACACCCCTTTGTCTTCCCACTTTTTTTCTGTGATGTAACGTTTCGCCCCCCCCCCCCCTTTATATTTTTTTTGTCCGAATACTTCCCCTTTTAAAGGGGCAAACGCCAAATTCCCGAAAAGGGGTGTTTTTTCCCCTTTAAAACCATTGTTTCCCGGTAAAACTAAAATTTTTGGTTTTAAAAATTTTAGTTTTTAATTTTTGACAAATCCTATGAAAAAGAAAAAAAATTTCATATAAAAATTGGTCCCCACTTTTGGTTTAAAAAAAATTTTGCTTTGGCCCGGGGAAGACTTTTCCCAACCCCAGCTTTGGGTAATTATCTTCCATAAAAAACTCTTTAATAAAAATAAGTTTAAAGACCCTAACGATTTAAAAAAATTTTTTTCCCCCCAGGGGATAAAAAAATTTATGCTAAACCAGGGGTGTAAACGGGCCTTCCCCCCACCCAAAAAACAACAACTCCCATCATGCATTTTTTAATTATAACAGTGGGCATTTATGGGAGTTGCGTTTTCCCAACATGGGGGGCCCCGTTTACACCCATTTTGCTTGACCATAAAGGGAAAAATGAAAGCAAATTAGGGTCATCTTTTTCTGCAGGGAGGATAGGTGAGATGGGGGTTTCTAAATACTTCTTATTGCTGATCATATTTACACCTGTTGGACCAGAGCTGACCAGAAAGAGGGACCATCAAGCAATCTCCCCACTGCTGTGCTATCAGAACGCGCAGAAGTGTAGTGAGAGAGTAATACACGTAGGGGAACTTTAAAAAAAAAAAAAAAAAAAAAAAACAAAATCTCCATATAATAGTCCCATATTGCTTGTTAATATGTGAAAAGGAAAAAAACTGATAGTAGTGTCCCTTTGAGGATAGCTTCTACTAATGGAAGCAGACCATATAGGCTGTAGCTGAAGGGTCAGTATTGGACTAGGGCCCACCATGCCATCGTTCGGAATATAATGGAAAGTTTGCATGGAGACCATTGCAGGCAGGAAGTGGATGAAGATCTTAATGGTCAAACTTCAGACATATGCTGTGGAGGAGTTCACACATGGTGCTTACAGCGCAGTCTCATCTATGTGGTTTTGCAGGTTAGCAACGGGTTTACCTACAAAACTGCCCAACAGTTAACGAGTACTTTGTAAAGCATACCAAATTGCAGTCCATCTGTCACTATAGTTTTTGGCCACACTGTGGTCAACTGTATGTGAATGTATTTATAGGGGTTCCCCACTATAGACCTTTACTGCCTTTCCATGCAGCTGATGGCGATAAAGTACTTTGGCCAGCGAATTACCCCATTCCCAGAAACGATGGCTGAAGCAGCAGTGCACGTTAGACCACTGCTCCATTCAAACATACAATCACAGGACACTCAGAGGTGGTGGTGGAGCTATTTGGGTGATTATGGTCCCAGCGGTCCTGCAGTTATCACCTATCCTGTAGGTTCCTTGTGGAATACATTCTGTAGGGAAACTACCAAATCCAGCAGGTTTTGAAGGTCTGCAGCTGTCCTCATAAGCTAGGAGTTCTAATTCCTCCAGGAGGGAAAAGATGATCTGCAATTTAATTACCTAGTGAGACTTGGACCCACACACCGCAGAGGGGGGAGTCATTAGAGAGAAAAGTCTGCATGCTGAGAACCATATTGTCATAGAACTTAAGTACACAAGAGACTGTTTTGTAGTGGTCACCCACAGTACACTAATAGGAGATGCCTTCTAGCTGCTGGCCCTTTCCACTGCCTGTGATCTTCTGTGCTGGTGTCTCACTCCACAGTAATGTAAACTTGGAGCTCACATTCCTTTTTTGTGTACCCTGCAGAGCGGAGGAGTGCAGTTACAGCCTCTTATAAGAGAACAATCTTTTAAAGCCCTGAGACGTTTCCACCATAGTGTGGTGATTCCCGAGCAGCTTTCTAACTTGAAGCTTCTGTGTACTCCTTGGTAATCATGATGAGGAACTGTATTCCTCCACTGTTCTCTGAAAGGCTAAGATGTGGTTTATTTTCTTCGCTTGGCCACATCCGTTCCTCTAATTTCCCTTATTCACTTGTGTAATTTGAATGTTGCTATGGAAAGTTCTTCCAGGGAATATTCGAACACATTTGTATACATGGAAATGCTTTTTATCATTTGAATGTGTGTAGGGAATACGATCTGTCATATCAATTTTGTTTTTAATGACCTAAAGATCACACATAAGGAGTCTACCTCCCCCTAGGTGGCAAAGTGTCAATATTTTGTATGGCCACCATTCCAGCACTGCATTAACTCTCTTGAACATGGAGTTCACTGGAGCTTCATAGGTTGCAGCCACTTGAATCCTCTTCCACTCCTCAATGTTGATGATATCATGGAGCTGGTGGATGTTAGAGACCTTGCGCTCCTCCACCTTCCATTTCAGGATGCCTCCCAAATGTTCAAAAGGGTTTAGGTTTGGAGACGTGCTTGGTCAATCCAGCACCTTTACCCTCATTTTCTTTAGCAAGGCAGCGGTCATCTTGAAGGTGTATTTGGGGTCGTTATGTTGGAATACTGCTATTAAGCCCAGTATCGGAAAGGTTGGGATCATGCTCTGCTTCAGTATGCCATAGTACATGTTGACATTCATAGTTCCCTCAATGAACTGTAGGTCCCCACAGCAGACAGTACTCATGCAGTCGCAAACCATGAGACTCCCACCACCATGCTTAATTGTAGGCAAGACACACTTGTCTTTGTCCTCCTCATCTGGTTGTCGCCACACACACTTGACACCATCTGAACCATATATCAGTTTATCTTGGTCTCATCAGACCACAGGTCAGTTCCAGTAACCCATGTCCTTAGTCTGCTTGTCTTCCGCAAACTTTCAGGCTTTCTTGTGCATCATCTTTAGAAAAGGCTTCCTTCTGAGAGGACAGCCATGCTGACCAAGATGATGTGGTGCAGGGTCTGAGCACTGACAGGCTGATGCCCACACCCCTTTATAACCTCTACTCATACATCTATTTTGAGAAGACCATCTCTGGATAGGATGCTGAGCACATGCTCTCAACTACTTTGGTTGACCATGGCAAGGCCTGTTCTGAGTGGACTGTCTTGTTAAACCACTGTATGGTCTTGGCCACCTTGCTGCAGCTCAGTTTCAGGGTGCTGGCAATCTTCTTATAGCCTTGGCCATCTTTATGTAGAGCAACAGTTTTTTTTGTTTTGTTTTTTTATTCCTCCCTCCCCCATTCTCAGATAGTTCTTTACCATGGGTTACCATGTTGGATTTCCAGTGACTTCTAAAACGCTCTGTGTCGCCTTCCATAAGAAGTGACGTCACTTTTTTTCTCTTGCCAAGCAATATATGTGGGGCGAAACGGCAGGTAATCCTAGCTCTCAATGAGAGCTATGAATTACTGTATTTGCAGGGCATACTTCAGGTGGTGTTGCTGAGCAATTACTCACTGAAGTACACCCCGCGAATACAGTGTGAACATTCCCTTACTGTTGAAATGTAACTTTAATTTCCTGCATCTAGTTGCAATATTTAGCATTGTACCATAGCTACATTTACAGGAAATCTGTTTTACGTTCATGTTACTGTAGAAAATAAAGTTCTTAAGTTACCCTTTAAAGAATTTTGTGAAACAGTTTTTCTTGGGATCTGGGAAATCCTAAATTGTAAGTCCATGGATATGAGGGATATAAGAGGGTGGGGTGTGTCGCTGAAAATGTAAGCACGCAGAAATGTTCAGTTGCTAGAGCTATGAAGTACATCCAACCCTTCTATATCGCTTGGCAATCTGAGTGAATGACATGTCTAAGCAGCACTTAAGGAGTGGAATGCCTTTAGTGAAAAAAATGCCACCGTTTAATCTGATAATTGGTGGTGGCCTGATTTCACGGATAACTATTTATTCTTCATTTGCATAGAAGCTAAGTTGAAGTGTTTCGGCTTCATAGGTAAATATAGTGGGGATATATATAATTTTATTTAGTCTCTGAGCAAGTCTACATAAAGCCATCACAATGGTGAAAGCCTTACTTTTCCTTTATTTCTAATGGCCTCTACTTTTCCTTTTGCAGAAAGAGGAGTGTGTTTACCGACAGTCTCGCTGTGGATTCTCTTTGTGTACATCGAAGCAGCAATTAGGTTTAAAGATCTGAAGAATTTTCATGTTGATCTATGTCGTCCATTTTCTGCACACTGGTAAATCTGTTTTTAGGGTATTGTGTATAGACAGGCAACACTTTTTTCACATTATGTAAAACAAAAAAGTGTATATAAAATAAGAGTTCTCAAATGCCCTATTAGGCCCCATTCACATTTTCTTATCATGAAAAAAAAATTGTTAGGGCTGCAGCAGGGCCATAGGGAGTGATAGTTTCTTTTGGACTTTAACTCTATTTCTGATCCCTTTCCGTACCAGACCACACTTTTTTGTATCCAGCATGTAAACCACCTACTGATGGGCAATAAAGCACTCTGTTTGCTCTATAGATTCCTATGGCTCTGCCACAGTACTCTTGGGTAGGCCTTGGTATCCTAACAGGTATCTGCAAGTGTGATGTGAACCTCATTCTCGAAGTAGATTAGGATCCCAGAGATGGGACCCGCACCCATCAGACACTTACGGCATATCTTATAGTACCCACACCCTGGTTATGATTATGGTATACCCGATCGATGTGCCATAAATATTTCATATGAAAATTCCCCTTTATTGTTGATTCCTGAACTCCACGTTTATAGGCCCTGTTAATTCTTTTTGATCCACCACTACCGTGTTTCCCCGATAGTAAGACAGCGTCTTACATTCTTTTTACCCCCAAAAGTCCCACTATGTCTTACTTTCGGGGTTGTCTTATATAGGGCAGGTATAGGGCCGGCTGTAGGCAGGTATTAGGGGCCCGGGATGTAGGCAGGTATGGGCCGGCGAGGCAGGGATAGGCGGCTGTAGGCAGGTATGGGGCCGGCTGTAGGAAATATAGGGCCGGCTGTAGGCAGGTATAGGGCCGGCTGTAGGCAGGTAAGGGCCGGCTGTAGGCAGGTATAGGGCCCGGGTGTAGGCAGGTATAGGGCGGCTGTAGGCAGGTATAGGGCCGGCTGTGGCAGGTTTTAGGGCCGGCTGTAGGCAGGTATTGGGCCGGCTGTAGGGGAGGTATAGGGCCGGCTTTTAGGCAGGTATAGGGCGGCTGTAGGCAGAAATAAAACCTGGCTCCCCGCTGCTCCCGGGCCTCCCGGCGCCATCCCGGCACAGGCAGTGAAATCATCAGGCCGCGCTAGTTTACTTTCGGGGTACGTCTTACATTAGGCGACCTCCCCAAGACACTGCTACGTCTTACTATCGGGGGTGTCTTACTATCGGGGAAACACGGTAGTCATCACGGTTTGTTTCAAGAACAAGTATGGAGCGTATAACAAGACAATAGCGGGATGCCTGACAGAAAACTAAATGGTATTTATATGGGAGTTTATTTGATGGCACCTGGATATCGATCATGTGTTTCATAGATATATAATATTTGCACTAGTAAACTTGTTCATAGGGGTTGTCCACCTCCTGGGAAAAAAAAAAGGCTTCTAGGGCCCCATAGTAATACTAATAGTCATAATAAAAAGCACCTTCACCCCCTTCTTTGTTCCAGTGCTGTCTCTCTCCAGTCTTTGGTTTGTAGTCTACTACTTCTGAATGGGCATGTCATGCCTCAGCTTGCATTGCCATTCTTGGCTCTTCCCTTTGGAATGGTGATGTAGGTAATGACATATAACTATTGCAGTGGTGACATGCCGATTTGGGAGTATCAGAGTATCAATGAAAGACTGGAGAGACTCTGCGCTGGATCTGAGGATCGGGGGTGGACCAGTGGTGGTAAGGTTTTTTTTTTTTTTTCCCTTCTCACCCCCCCCCACACCCCCCACTCCTCCTCCTTTCAATGGGGCCCCCATGAGAATTTTATTTAAATGGATTTTGCATCCAAGTTTAAACCCCAGCACTGGCCGCTTCCAGTGAGCTGCAGGCAAACAGTGTAAGTCGATGATGAGGGCGGCGCTAGTGGCCATCCTCCTTCACTTCTATAAGAGCTATCGAAGATAGATAGCAAAGTGTGTGCGATCAGCTATATTCGGAAGCTCATTTAGAAGGGACTAAGGTGGGTGCAATTGCTGGCCTGCCCTTCTGCATACACAGACTGCTGGCAGGGGTTTTTACTTTGTCATAAAACCCCTTTAAAGGGGTCGTCTTGCTACAAGAATTGCTTTTTATGTTAAAGCTCATGCAAAAAACAAGTCACTTTGCAATATGTGTCCAATAACGGTGTCCTACCTATTTTGAGATATCCCCTCTTGTATGGGCTGCCTCAGGTTGCTATAGCTACAGACCTGTACAATCTCTCCTGATAGGCTGCCAGCGCTGGTTGCTATAGCTACAGACCTGGCTTCTACTGCAGCCTAGTGGAAGCCTGTAAGCACGCCCCTGAATTCAAAATGAAACCCAAGAAAACAGGATTGAGGTAACATGAACCAATGTAGTGAGACAACCCCTTTAAAGAAGGGGAAAAATCTTTTAAAAGCAAAAATTTAGTTTGACAACTGTAGCCCCTTAAGAACAGCCATGAATAGTTCTTCTTAATGATGACTTTTTTTGTTTTTGTACAGTATTGGGTATCCTGTAGTCACTATAGGCTTTGGAATCAACAGCTACGTCAGTTATAAGATGCGGTTAAGAAAGCAGAAAGAAGTCCAGAAGGAGAATGAATTTTATATGCAGCTCCTGCAGCAGGCACTACCCCCAGAACAGCAAATGTTACAGAGACAAGAAAGGGAAGCAGAAGAAGGTAGGTACTTGTGCCTGCAGTCGTCTACAACTTGCTGACCTTTACCTGCACAAGTTCCCTGTACAAGCTGGGTTATGTGGGAGCCGGTAACCCTGTTCCACTTTCTTGGTGTGAATCCATTCCATTAGCGGTACGTATGGCCAGGGTATTTACCAGGGTAATGACTCTTCTTTTTTTTTTTCTAATACTACAGCCGCCAAGGGTTTATCGGAAATGGATTCTTCAATACTGTTACAGCACAACGGACTTTCATCGAATAAAAAAATTTCCAGTACATTACCAGAGCTGGAATATAAAGAAAAGGGCAAAGACAAGGATGTGAAAAGACACAATTTGGGGATTAACAACAACATCCTGCAGCCCACAGACTCTAAATTACAGGAGATTGATTATATGGAGAATCATATCAACAGTAAACGACTAAATAATGACTTGGGGAGTACAGAGAACCTTTTATAGGATGACATGTGCACTACTTCCTCTAAGAACTACAAGAACACCACAGGGACAGCAAATTCATCTCCTCGGAGCCACAGCTCATCTAATGGGACTATCCCTTCGTCAACGTCCAGCAAGAATGACAAGAAGAAATGCACTAGTAAAAGTCCAAGCATGCACAAAGATCCAACTGAGAACTGTATTCCTAACAACCAGCTTAGTAAGCCAGACACATTAGTAAGGTGAGTAATGGAGCGTTTTCATTAAACTGTGGGTATAGGAAGATCAAAAACACGATCTGAAAAATTTACTAAGAGTAGTAAATGCTTGGAACAAACGTCTGGCAGATGTGGTTGGATAATCAAATGTAAATCTGTATCTATCCAAAGATAAAAACATTAGGGCAGACTCGATGGACCATGTGGTCTTTCTGCTATCGGTTTCTACCCTGTTTCCCCGAAATAAGACATGGTGCATTTTTTTTTTATGTAATTCAGAGTTTGGCTGCTTCTGCTGATGTTTGTGATGAAATCACTACAATATATTAATACAGGTTGAAGTTTTGTTCAACAATAAATGTGAATTATTGTTCATAGAAATATAACATCCCCTGAAAGAAGTCTTTAGGAGCAAAACTTAATATGAGACACTGTCTTATTTTCGGGGAAACACAGTATGTTCCTCTGGTTCAGCAAGAAGCCTAAAGCAGACATGGTGTGTTTTTAGCAAGGGGAAACTTGAAACTTAAAGATCTCCTCCAGGAACAATTTAAATTCTTGCAGGAATAGGGAGTGTTGTACATTGTGTTAACTTTGGCAAGTAGGTTGGGTCATTATTTTTTACCACAGGGCACGGTCACGACGTTTACACGCAGAAGCTGATCTCATTACTGCTTAAGACACTGAACGGCATTGTTTAGGAACGGTCTTTGTTTTAGTTGACTAATCAAGAGAACATCCACACACTATTTCAGTGCCAAGTTGGGTGATACAGGGGTACGAAAGATCAAAGGAATTGTTGTGCATCAAAATACATGGAAATTGGCATGTGGTGTATTGGTAAGCTTTGCATTTGCCATTGAAAAACAATTTCATGAGGTCCTTGCTTATTCCCAGCTGATGTCTTAGTCATTAGAAACAAAGGTGCAAATCAAAATTTAGGGCCACATGTATGAACCTGTTTAGGTCTAAAACACTTTTTGCCCATAGGTTACTATGGGCAAAAGAGTGCGTTTTAGACCTAAACCGTTTCATACATGTGGCCCTTAAAGGGGTTGTATCATTTCATTGAATGGTCTTCAGAATAAGGGGACAGTGAATACAAGCAACTTTGCAATTGGATGTCATTAGCAATCCTTTCTTGTATTCAGTTTTCCTTATCTTCTGTTTCTGTTTACACTGATATCCAGTGCTGGTCGAATCCCTCCTCCTTGCATTTCACTAGCTGAGAGCTCATTTACATTTTGTTCATCCTCTGGTCGACTGTACTCAGAGTTTGCATTCCTGCCTTTCACTCAAAGTAAGGGACCGGCACATTTTCACTCTGCACAGCCAGAAGAAACAGAATAACACTGCAGGGCTTCTATAATCAGAAAACAACACAATTGTGCGACTGTGCCTAAACATAGGAGCATTAGAGGCCGAGAGCATTTCACTCTGCACAGCTCTGGAGGAGTTTATACAAGACTTGATTCATTTGTAACATGAATGCAAGCCTGTGGTATGTAAACAGCTCTATACTCTGCATAGGGAGAGACACAGTGACATGGGGAGGGGGGACACACGGAGCCAGCATGAACAGTGAAGGGGGGATGATGTCATCCCTTCGGTTAAGAAACACCCAGCTGGGAGGGGAAGAAACGCCCCTGAATTTCTGTACCTGAGAGGCTGTGAGAGCAGTGAAATAGGCTTACTGACGAAGCGATACATCTCCTTTAATCTCTTGATATGGAAAGAGCCAAGTGGACCACAGGATGTAAGGGTAAAGCTGGACAAAGCCTGCTTTTGCTCATCTATCGATGCATTTAGACACTGGGGATGCCACCAAGTGTCCAGTACATGCAGCTGAAGGATTCACACAGAAGAAACATCAAGTGGCATTTTAGGCCAGGCTGAAGTGCAGCTTCTATATATTTTTATGTTCTAGGTATCGAACTCCTTTTTACAGAGGGAGCATCACCATTCTGGTTGCTCTCAAAGGATGTGGAGAGTGCCTGTGTAGGGAGGTCAGAGTTGTGCCACTACCTATGAGTTACTGAACAGAGAGGTTTGGTGGAACTCCAAATCCAAGATGGGAACGTGCTTCCTGTGCTGGCTCCACTGCATTTGCCAAGTGCAGGCTGTGTCCTCCAGAGAAAATGGAGAACTGGATCCTTGTGCATCCATGCTTGGTTCATCTTGGTTCTTGTAAAGAAACTGCTTAATTCAGTATCCTCCTAAAATGAGCGTGTTTTACAGGTTTTCGGCAGTAGACAAGCAGTTGCTTGTGTTTGAGGCAACAACTACCCTTAACCATAGCATGTCTGCACTTGTGAAGTGCTTAAAAGGTATATAATATCTAATTGGATGCAAGATAGAGTATCGTGACTTAAAGGGAACCTGTCACATAGGTTGTGCCCCCCTTGCTGAGGGCAGCACAAGCTAGTGTCAGACCTGCTGTTCCCAGCACTGTGCCCCTTATTCCATAAGATGCTGTAGTTTGAGTATTTACCCCTCAAATCTTATTCATGAGCAGGTGTTGGCTCCACCCACCAAAGGCTAGCTCCACCCACTGAGTTATTCACCTGTTTCTACCTATTCAAAGTAATGGGTTTATCAGTTGAGGCGGGCGGGGCTAGCCTCAGGTGGGCGGTGTTTGAAAAAACTGACTCTTCGAATAACTCTTCTGGCTGAAAACTGCAGATTTGATCATTAAATACACGAAAACTACAGCATCTTACAGAATAAGGGACACAGCGCTGGAAACAGCAGGTCTGACACTGGCTTGTGCTGTCCTCAGCAAGGGGGGCATAATCTATGTGACAGGTTCTCTTTAATTTATTTAGATGTTTGTGTTTTTATTATAACTGAGAGATATAATAGCTCAAAATACATATGACTATTAATAGAAGAATACATTTTGAGGAGAAAATGCAGTAAGTCTGGCAACTGCGGAGCGTACGTAGATGATCTCTACCTCTGATGGGAAGGGCAACTCCATGACTTGGAATGTTAAAGAAGTGTCCCAAGAATGAGCTGAAACTGCAGAAACTTGTCAAGAGTGAACATCAGAAAGATGACAACGCACACTTACTTTGATCCTGCGGAATGTAGTGTTGCAGATAATTATATTGCATAACTTGTGTTACAATTTAAATAGAATTTGACATATGTTACTTGTTGCCATTGATGTAAACTGTTTGATTACATTAGTAAACCTGTAACATGTACATCTAGAATATGCACATTTAACTCCTTAACAACCGCCCACTGTCTTTTGGCATCGGGCATTTCGTGTTGTTCGGCTACAGCGACATCTGTTGGCGTCACTGCAGACATCGGAGTTTCCGGCGCCGCAGCAGCACTAAAAACAGGGCTGTACTACATGGCCCTGATCCCAGCGCAGCACCTGTAAGCACCGGGGTGTAGGGGAACTTTCGCTCCCCGGTGCTTTAAGCCTTTGATTGCGGCGGTTCATCACCGCAGCGTAATCAAAGGGTTTCCCTGCTCTGTCGGGTGATCGGAGCACCCGGTGACCCGACAGAGCCCGGGGAATGGCTGCATAGTCAGCCCTGGGGACCTAGAGTGGCCCCAGGGCTGTCTGTGTAAGAAGCCAGTGTAAAAAGTAACACGCTTCTCCCTTCATGGGATTTAAAAAAAAAAAAAAAAAAAGTAAAAAACATAAGTGTAAAAAATAATTGTGCATAAATTACGCACACAAAAAACCTACACATTCGGTATCCACACGACCGTAATAACCTGTAGAATTAATGTAACAAGTGTGAAATGTGAATGGTGTAAAAACAAATTGAAAACAAATTCTGCAATTATTTATAAGTGAACTTAAACTATTCCCCCATAAAGTACAACTTGTCTCGAATAAAACGAGGCCTCACACACTGCGTCAGTGAAAAAATAAAAAAGTTACAACTGTTGAAACGCAAGGAGGCAAAAACTAAAAAAATGTTCTGGTCATTAACTACTTTTCAGCCGTTCGGCTTAAGGGGTTAAAGCAACCTAAATGAATAATCCAGGTTAGTTTCAACATGTGCAATTCAGGAAGTAAAGTTGGAGACCAAATATTCCCCAAGGTGGGAGCTTTTCTTGGGACACCTTTGCAGTCTTGCTAAAGAACCTGATACAACGGATTGTTATATAAAACCGGTAAATGTCTGTAAGAGATCCAAGAGAAACTTTTTAGAGGGCTTTTCTCACCATGTAGTTTCACAGACCACTTTTCTTTTACTCTGGTCTCGTCTGCCTGTGGGTGGTTCTATAGCAGTGATTAGCGCATTTAACTTATCTGTGACTAGATGAGACATTACAAAGAACAGTACAAAGGTTAGGACATCTAACCTTCAATCCACAAAGCTATACTGGGCAGTGAGGAGTGAAACAATTGCTTATCTGTAATCAAAAGCTAATATTGTTAGAGATAATGGGCCACATGTATGAAAACTGTCTAGGTCTAAGACTTTTTGTTGCCTACATCAGATTTCCCCTTTCATTTCATATAGTGCTTTGAAAAACTGAAAATTGTTACAATAAATGAAGCGGCTTGAATTAGAAAATGTTCAAGTGAATCGGTATAATTACTGTACATATCACAAATCCACAATAGAGCTACTAAAGCTAAATCATGTGGGATCGAGGTCACATCACTTGTAACCCAAGTGTACTCTGACTGCCATGCAGAGAAGAAATATCCATATGACAAAATGGAGGAAAAGTGGATTTTTTTTTTTTTGTGTATTCTAGAAATGAGTGGAAAATTGGAGTAACAAGAATATGAACTGAAATTTAGCTTGTTTCATGGTAAGAGCACAACATTGAACACCGTAGTTCATTGAGATGTTGGTATATTGGAGTAGGGTTAGCCGGTAATTTACAGTGCCTTTTATGAATCATTTAGCATTTGCCTATTCTGCTGAATTTATAATTACCTGTCCAATACAACAGATCCATCTTTGTCCACTCATCGAATTACAAAATCAGAAATTGTTTTTAGATGAAGTTGTTTTTTTGGTTAAAGGGGCTCTCCTGCACCATCTTTTAACTTGTTATAGGGCTCGCAACTGTATCAAACTTTGTAATTAATACTTATTAAAAATTATTTACCTTCCCTGCTACCTCATGCAAGCCATGTGACATTCATTGTTCACATCGCCTCACTGAAGGTTACATCACTCTCCGTGGATGTGCTTTGAAGTCGGGCTTAGCTCAGGAACACTCCCCTGAAGTGGGCATGACCTGAGCAGAGAATTCAGGCTACATTCACTCTTGCCAGCCTGTAGTTTGCAAGTAAATAGCAGTAATTATGTTAGATTATTTACAGGGGAGGGAGAACAATTTGTTTATCTTTGAGTCCTGTGGACAGGACTTACTAACAGTATTGGGAGCAGAGGACAACAGTTCAATTCTGGAAGGTTGTGTATCGCCATCATGAAAATGACTGCAGCTCTTTATAGTTTACACAGTGACTCATGAGTTCTAGATATTATCATGACAACAAGTACAGAGGTGGGGGGATTATACACCAATGTTATCACGTAGAGCCTACCAGTGATGAAGGTTGAGGGGAGTACTAGATTGCAGTGCAGTCTGGGAGTTGTAGGAAAGAGATTTTAGAGAACTACTAACACTCCCACAAAGCAGGACGTTTCACTGCAAAGATAAATAAGGAGGCAAAAGAAATGAGTAGAAACACATTAAGGCGGTGGAATATCTTTATCCTTTTCAATACAAATGTGGTCTATAGTGTTCCATGAAATCTTTAAACTCCCGAATAACTCCTTTAAATTATAACTCTAATTCTCAATATTTGCACGGAACATATATACGAGTAACTCAAGTTTCAATAATCTCTTGGAATCTATCTGCAGCATGAGATTGGGAATGAACTGGATAAAAAGATGTTAGAGGTTTTGAGGGATGGGAAATGGGTTACAGTGTCTTGACTAGAATAACTTCTCAATAATATGTAAATCTGATTGAGAAACCTGTACAACAAAAGAATATATAGGTATTGATGTATCACATGATGTAATGAGATCATCATAAATAGTATTAGGGCATGTCCCCATGGCATCAGTTTGCAGCCGTTTTTCAGCTGTTTTGCTGACAGTTTGTGGCCTGTTTTTCAGACTAACACACCGGGCCCTATGGAGAACCCATACAGCTATGGGAACGGCACTAAAACAGGACAAATACCGGTTGGATAAACCGACCGGCATTTGTCCAGTGCCATGTAAACGGGCCCTTAAATGTATGAAAAACCGTTCCAGCTAATACAGGATCATCCACACTTAATACACCAATCAAAAAAGGTTGGTGGTGTGTTTTTTATATATAATATTATATAATATATATAAAAATATATATATAAAATATAAATATAAAATATATATATATTATATATAAAAATAATTTTTATATATAATATATATATATTATATATAGTGAGTTGACTAATCCATTCAAATCTATAATGATCTGAAATAGATTAAAGTGACAAGTGAAATCTGATCACTAAACGGACAAATTTATAACTTCGGATTCTGCGTTCTGGTGTATGATCATCATAGTTGTCGCTGCATTCAGCGATTTTGACCGGTGTTTTCAAATTTTTTTATTTTTTTCAGTCTCAAGCAGATTGACGTGGTTTTGATAAGGAACTTCTGGGAAAATTCAATAAAAATTATTTCTGCCCCATTTGCTTTAAATAAATGTACGGATAAAATTTTATGTAAATATTGATTGTCATATGTATTTTGAGCTATTATATATCTTCAATTTTAGTTTAGAGGTTTATATATTTGCATTATGTCACATGATACACTGGTATCGGATTGGATACTCTTTTTTTTTTTTTAAAGGGATTGTCTCGCTACAAGGATTGCTTTTTATGTTAATGATCTTGCAAAAACAAGTCACTTTGCAATATGTGTCCATTAACAGTATCCTACTTATTCTGAGATATCTTCTCTTGTATGGGCTGCATCAGCTCCTCAGGTCACTATAGCTACCAGGGCTGTGGAGTCGGCAAGCCGAGGCCCCGACTCCAACTCCTCAATTTCCCAAACCTCTGACTCCTGACTCCCTCATACACGGCGCATGTTTAAGTGAGAACTTTACTGTAGTAAAATAGTAACATCAGGCTGTTTATCACCTTATGATACAATAATCAAGCTATTTAGGTAGAACAGACACTGACAACAAAAGGGTAACAATGTTTTGATCTTTTGAACACTTGTGGGGGGAGTTGAAGAAAAAGCTGTATTTATTTTCCAAGTCCAGTCTGGGACCAACATTGGGAATGTGTAGAAGAATCTGGGATCAATTTTGGTCAACACCTGCTTGAATCCGATCCAAGCCCAAAGGATTCAGGCAGTAATTGAAAACCAAAGGTGGATTTCCCAAAACTAACAAAATAATAAAAATTAACACTTTAGGAGCAAAATTGTAACTAGCAGATGCAAAATACTTGCAAGTCAAAATTTATGTAATAATTAGGGTCAGATGACTGTATATAAAATTACAGTAGCCTCATGTACAAAGCCGAAAGGATGGTGAATATGAAGCCTGAAAGTCACAAGCTAAAAACCATTGTTACCATTTTGCTTGTCAGTTGTAAAATATTTTTTATTGATACGACTTTTAGAACACAAAAATTTGTAAATATGCAAAACACTGCAGGAACATTCGTGAGTCCCTGAATTTGTTCTGAGAAATAGTATTGCCTCCATCAGATCCTGCATACATGACCTCACATCCGGATCTCATTATTTCCAGGCAAAGAAAAACGGCCTCTCTACACTAACTTGGGTTGGGGGCAAAGCAGCGACACAGGGGGCAACATCTCAAACCCAATGTCAGGGTATAAAGGAATTGCCTCAGCCACAGTCAGTTTTGAATGAATGGTTTTGAACTCTTCTACTTCTTTTGAAAGCAGGTGAAAAATTTTGCTGAAATCTGTTTGCTGGGGGAAAGCGGAATCTTTTCCCCTGAGGCACGTTGCCTGCTCCATGTCATCACTTACACTCCTCATGTGATAAGCTGAAGATAGGGGAGCAGTAGCACCTGGCCGGACCCAATTCCTCTTGCTCTTTGAAACTGCATCGAACTAACTGGACCAACTAATTGTATATTTTGGGAGTCTGAGTCGGTCCATTTTATGACGACTCCAACTCCTGCAAAATAACCACAGACTCCGACTCCACAGTCCTGATAGCTACAGACATGTTCATTCTCTCCTGATAGGCTGCCAGCAATGGTTGCTATAGCTACAGACCTGGCTTCTACTGCAGCCTAGTAGAAGCCAGTAAACACGCCCCTGAATTCAAAGTGAAACTAAGAAAACAGGACTGAGGTAGGATGAATCAATGTAGTGAGACAACCCCTTTAAACATTTCATATGTGCAGGCAGTCATGCTATAGTTGAGGGCATTAATTGCCTAAAACGCATAAATGACTGCTTGTCTGTCTACTGCTGATTTTTAAATGTATGGAATAAACACTGCATTCTATAAGGATGCTGGATTAAGCTGGCTATTCAGAATTTAGTTGGTGCACCCAACTTTCCGTGCACCCTCTGACAGGTGAGCTGGTGATCTTATTTTTATACTTTTAGTTCTTGAGGGCCAAATAAAATGATGTGGCTGATTCGGCCCATGGTGTTTGACACCTTATTAATATAAAGCATCACTTTCTTCTTGGCTGGTTTGTATGAACAGCAGATCATTGCTGTCTCCTAAAACTGACTTGAAGATTTGTCTAGCCCTCATGAAGCACTTATGAGGTGTGTAAGCTTGAGGGTTGAAATCATACATGCAGATTTTTGGGGTAAAGTGATTAGGGGATTCTGAAAGAAAAGGCATAGAGCAAAAAACTTTGCTTTTATTTAACACAAAAAAAAACCCCCCAAACTCCCCAAGATAATAAAAAGGTAAGGGAGAATACCCTAAATAAATATACCCAGTATCCCAAAATATATATAAACAAAAGTACAAAGTACAACCCGTTTCAAAAAAGGGTTAAATATAATAGAACGTCATTTCTACAGAAAAAAACAGGGAACAATATGTCCCTTTTTACACCCCACAAAATAAACCCCCAGCAAGACAAAAAGGGGTTACTTGCCCCCAACAGGGGCGACCTAAAATAACCCAACCTAACACCCCTCAGAATTTTCCCAAAATTACTGGTAAAATACAAAAAAAACTATACAAAAGTATGTAGAAAAGCACCACTCGGTAATAGAGATAATCAAAAAGATATATACATATAGAAAGCATACCAATGCATATTATGGACCAGGGAGGCCATGCAATCACCAAAATACATCAATTCCATAGGCAGCAAGGCAAGCAAATGAGAGTAAAAGTAAACATGTTCCGACGCGTTTCCCCCATAAATGTCATGGGTTCATCATGGAACAAAACATGCCTATATAAAAGACCAAAATAAATAGTGGGGAAAGTTAAGGGCCTCGTCAAGGCCTTTTTCGCCCAAAGGAAAATTTGCGGGGCCGTATTTTACGGGCCCCAAAACCCTTGCGAAAAAAATTTAAAAAAAAAACAACTGGCCGTTTTTACATTGATTTTAAGGGAAAAAGTGTCGGTTCAGCCGACACTTTTTTCCCTTTCGGGTTTTGCGGCCCCAAAAACAATGTGCAGTGAATTTTTTTCCAACGATTCCCCAACTAAATGAAGGGGGGTGGTAAAAACCGTGGGGAAAATTTCATTACAAATCGTGCCAACTTAGGGGGACTTATTGGAAACTGATTTGCACCTGATTTCGGAACGTATTTACGTTCCAATAAAATGAAAACTTCGAAATACGCCGTGTGAACTTTGCCTTAGGCTATTTCACACGGCTTATTCACGGGCTAATTCGGGGAGGGGATTTCGCCCGAATTACGCCTGAGCTGTCAGCGGGGGGGCCGGGGCGCTGCTGGCCCCACGATTTTCTTACCCAGGGGCGCGTATACCGCCGTAAAAATAACATGTGTTTTTTTTTTCCCCCGGCCACCGTATTCGCGACCGGAGAGGAACGGAATCCATGTTCTCTATAGAACGTGATTACCATACTGACTGGGATGGATTTCACCTGTTTGCTCAGTACGGCGCACAATACTGAAATCCATCCCAAAATAAGCCGTGTGAACATGGCCTAAGGATGGTGGTGATGGCGACAGGTCCCAGTATATCCCAATGGATCCTGCATAAATGATGATGAGCCTGCTAAATGGGTAGAGGTAACATCAGTTTTGTTCCCTGACGAACCCATGACCTTTTAGGGGGTTATCTTTGTAGGGGTAATGAACATTTTTAGTTCCCTGTTTTTTACATGTAGAAATAGACGTTCTAGTTTATATTTATCCTTTTACCTGAAGGGATCTGGTTGTACTTTGTAGTTCTGCTTTTATTTATTCAATATGTAGTCTTGGGTTTTGCACAGCAAGTTTAATTTCAGCCTTAAAGGGGTTGCCCCTCTACAAGGATTTTTTTTAAAAAATTAAAGATTTTGCAAAAACAAGTCACTTTGCAATATATGCCCCTTTAAGGGTGTCCTTACCTTTTCCCAAATACCCACTCTTGTATGAGCTGCTTTATGCTTTCTTAGGTCGCTTTGCTAAAAGCCTTTTTTGATCCCCTGTAGGCCCAGCACTAGTTGCATACCCTACGGGACCTGGCTTCTACTGCCCCTGGGGGAAGGGCCAGAAAACCCAACACCCCTGCAATTCAAATTTGAAACCAAAAAAAACCGGGGGACTAAAAGGTAAGATGAAAAAATGTAGTGAGGACATTTTTTTTTAAGCCGGGTTTTTTCCGGCTCCGCTATTTTTCCACCAATGTATTTGCGGCCCATACGAAACCGCCGCAGTACATTGTGGGGTCTGGGGGAGCTCGTGCCGATCTGCGTGTACATGTCACATATCTCCCGGGCGCGTCAAAACGTTTCATTTTGGGTACGACGGGGGAGAGGAGGGGAATCAATATTTTCTTGAAAACTATGGTTTTAACGTCTTTTTCGGGGGCAAAATTCGACGTATTAGAGCGCAAATATGCAGCACCGAAATTTTCCCCTGTTTGTACTACCCCTTTTAAAGGGGAACATCGTCCAAAGGGGTTTAAATTTTTTGGTACCGCACAAAATGGCTCCATTCACTTTAAGTTGGGGGAGTTTCCCAATCCCAAAAACCAAGGGGACACGTGCGGTGGTTTGGGAAGAAAGCAGCCATGTTTTTGTAAACCTGCACAACCCTTTTCTGATATTTCTTCGTGTTTTTGCCTCTCCTCTTATTTATTCTTTAGTGACTTGTTTTAGAAAATTCCCCTTTTTGAAAACCACCCTATGAAAGTTTTCTGTAAACTCAATGGGGGCTATTCGTTTAAACCAAAATACCCAAGTCTTTTGGGGAATTTTGATTTTTTTTAACCCACAAACTTAAATTGGCTTTACTGTGACACATAACAGTTCTTGTTTACCGAGCCTTTCCCAAGAGTCCTGTTAACTTACATTTAATACTTTAAACCAAAAAAATAAGACCCTGTACATAAGAAATTTATAAAAACAAATCCCCCCAAAAAATGTCACAATTTGACTTGCAAGTAAAGGGGTTTACCAAAATTACATAGGCATTTTCCCGCAAATTTGAGCAGATTTTTTTTCCCTTCCACGGGTTTTTTTCCCAAATGGCTTTTTAAAATTTGAGAGATATCAAGTAGTTGATATTGGACACTCCCCCTTTAACGTAAAGTAAAGCTAGCCATACGCTGGGGAGTTTATTAAGGACCTTTCGGCCGGGCCCTTCTTTTTTAACGGGCGGGCGTCAAAGGGGCTTGGTTCAAAATTTAAAAACCCCGGGGCCTTTTTAAAGGTATTTGTAAGAGATCCTTTTGCCTTTCTGTTTGAGGGGGCAGTTTTTTCCCAAAAGTTTTTTGTGAATCCCATCAAACAGGAAGCCCGGGGCAAGAGATCAGCCAGTGATCACCGAAAAAAAATTCTTTTAAAAAGGGGTTGGGGCCTTGAACTCTTTAGGGCCCCTTTTTAAACAAAAAGCAAAAAAAATGGGGTGGGGGTTTTTTTTCGCGGTTAGCCCCCCCCCTTAAATTCATTTGTTCTTTATTCCGTCCAAAAACTGGAGGGAAAAAAAACCCAAGTAGAAAAAAAAACCCGGCACCGGGGACCTCTGCACTTTTTTTCCCCATAGACCCCCCATGAAAAAAGTTTGCGGACTGTTTGCAAAACCCCCAAAAACCCCTTTTAAAAAAAAAAACGGCCGCAAATGGGTTTCCCGGGGGAAGGGCCTTTTGGGGCCTTTTTTGGTTGAAAACCTTTTAAAAAGGGGGTTTCCCACAAAGGGGCAATTGCTGTGGGAAAAAAAAATTAAACCATTTCCCTCCTTTTTAAAGTGTTGGCTTGCTCTAGGGGATGTGACGTTAGAACGGGCTCCTGAGCCCAAAGGCCCAAAGGTTCACACGGCTTTTTTTTGGCCCGGGTGGGAAGGGACCAAATTTGGGGCCCCGGTTTTTTGCCTGCAGTACGGCCCCAAATCCCCCCTGCCCATTAGGGTTTAATCCCATTCTCATAGAAAAGGGTGGATTCTGTCGCCCCCTCCCCGCTGGGAAAAATTTCCCCTGCGGGGGGAAAAATTTTGGGAAAGCCCCAAATTTTTACCCGCGGACGCCCCGTAAAAAAATGCTTTGGTCTGGGGGGCCGGCAAACAGCCCCCCCCCCTTTTATTTAAAAGCCGAAAACTGGGGCCCGAAACCCGGGCCCGCAATTACCCCTTGAAAAAGCCGGGGTGAAAGGGGCCAAAATATTGTACGAGGGGGAGCACTTTCCTGAAATTGGTCAATTTCTTACAAAGGGCTAAAGTCACCTAGTTTAATCTCCCCTACACAATTTTTTCCCAAAATGAGAACGTTTTTGCAGGGTAATGAAATTGGGCATATGGGATTAGCTAGGGGCCTCTGAGCCCTAAAAAACCCTAAAACCCTTAAATTCAAACGTATATTACTGAAGTCAAAGTTTTTTTTTGGGTTTAAAAATCTTTTTTTTATAAATAAAAATTTTCAGAGCTCGGCATTTTTGGGTTAACACAAAATATTTGGGGGGGCCGTACTTCTTTAATTGCACTGCAATGCCCCCCGAATTAGCCCCGAAAAAAGGGTTTGAAATCCGTTTGCCATTTTTAAAACCCTTGCGTTTTCCCCAACCCCAGTACGAAACCCATAAAAAGAAGTGACATGACACTTTTTTTTTTTTTTTTTTTTTAAGGCGACGGGGGATGCTAAACTGAATAGGAGGCCAGGCCGTAGCGCTGTTGAAAACTTTTGCCCCTGCCCAGCTTTGACTTTAAAACAGCAGGAAATTTTTGCAGGGGCACACACAGGTATCTTTCCCAATTCCCTGGTTGAACTCCCCCCTATAGTTTTGGGTTTTAGTGCCCCTTTTCGGGGATCCTAGGAAAAAAATTCCAAAAAAGTCTTTTTTTAAATTTTATTTTAATCCCCTCTTTTTAAATTTAAAACATGTAAAATAAATAAATATAAAAATTTTATTTTTGTTATATTTTTAAATTTTGGGGATAATAATTTTTATATTAATATTTTTTTTTTTTTTATTTTTATTTATAAAATAAAAAAAAAAAAATTTCAATAAAAAACCCCCCCCCCCCTTTTAAAAGTGGGGGGACAAAAGATTTCCTTTTTTTAGCCCCCCAACCGGTTGTTTGGCCCTGGTTCGGCTCCTTTTTGCGTTTTTTTTAAAATTTTTAAATTTTTTCCTCAAAGAAGGGGAAAAAAATTCAATGCATGTGGCATTGAAAAGGTAAAAAAAATTTTTACCCACTGGACTACAATTTTTTCCACACTTCGTTGGGGGGACACGGGGCGAAAATCGGGCTCCTGATCATTAAACATAGCAGCGGAAACCGGGTGAATTAGTAAAAACCGCCTTTTTTGTCCCACCAAATGCTTTGCGTTAGGCTGTATAAAAAATCGCACCCCGTGGGTTAATTTACCCCGGGGGGGTACATAATTTTAAAAAAAAAATTAAAATAAAAGTTCAAATTACCCCCCTTTTGCCATTTTGCAAATTTGAAAAAAAAAAAAATTTAAATTTAAAACCCCATTTGGTATACGGTGCCCAAAAAAAGAAAAATTTTTTTAAAAAATAAAAACCCCCAATTTAAACCCCTTTGGAAAAAGAGAAAAATTTTCCAAGGGCCAAAAATTGCGGGGTTTTTTTCCGCCCAAAAAATTGGGTTAATAAATTTTTAATCAAAAAAAAGTCCCATGTTTTCCCAAAAAATTTACCAAAAAACGGGCCCGAAAAAAAAAAATGTCCCCGGGGGTTAGCTCAAGCCCCGGGTTTTGGTTTTTTTGTACAAAAAATTTAAAAAAACCCATCAGCATAACCCCCCCAAACTCGAATTCCACTTTCCTGTGAATCTATTTCCCATTTTACAAAAAACCTGTCCCTTTGCTCGCATACAGGCCCCCAAAAATTTTAAAAGGGGTTGGTATAATTTCATTAAAGGGCCCTTCAATTAAGGGGACAGTAAAAAAATAACCCAATTTTTGAAATTGGATGTCATTTGCAAAGCTTTTTTTGTTTTCCCCGTCGGGCCTTATCTTTTTTTTGTGAAAAACCCCCAGTCCCCGAAATTTTTGGGGTTTTGGTCAAAAAAGAAAAATTTTTTTTTATTTAATTTTTAATTTTTTTTTTTTTTTGGGGGGGGGTTTGTTTTTTTTTTTTATAGGATGTAAAAAAAGGGGGGGGTGGGGGGGGTTTTTATTAAAAAAGGATAAGGGGGGAAAAAAATTTTAAAATAAGAAATTTTTTAAAAAATGAGTTGATTTAGTTAAGGGAAAAATTTTTGGAATCCGGGGGCAAAATTTGCTCGGCGTGTAAGGGGGGAAAACAATTTAAAAATTTCTATACGCTAGCTCCCCCTCAGTGAACAAAAAATCCCAATCAAATCAAAAAACAGCAGAATTTTTCCCCTCAATCCCTTGTGTAAACATAGAAGGGGAAAAAAGGGGATCTGTGCGGGTGGAGGAGTTCATAGAAGCCCGGGATTAACTGTAAAAAACCCCCCACCTTTTAGAGAAGAAGAGAGCATCTCTATTCATAAAAGGCTTTTCTAGACTGAATGAAGACTTGGGGGTATTTAAACACCCTTCTTAAAAAAAAGACTGCAAGGGAGGGGGGGACAGGGACATGTGGGGGGCCCCAAAACTCGGGGCGGGCATGAACAGTGAAGGGGGGAGGGTTTTTCACCCCCCTTCATTTAAAAAACACCCAGCTAGAAGGGGGAAGAAAACGCCCCTTGATTTCAAAACTGAGAAGCAAGCTTCAAAGAAAACCCCAAAACTGATAAGCGATACATCCCCTTGTGGTTGTCTCACCACAACGATCATGGTTTAAAATGAGGGGACCAAACATCTAAGCATGCATGTCCTTGGTTACCATTAGCAAGGTGCTATGGTTTATGAAAACGGGCTGCTTCATTTGTGCTTGGCAACGGAGTTTGAGCCCAGGTAGGGTTACGCCTAGCTAAAGCATTACTGGCTGTCAGCTGAGTTCTGTCCCGCCCAGATAGGACGAGAACGCGCAGGCAAAGGCTATGCACTGAACAGGTCACTGACGGGAACGAGCAGGGGTGTATGTAGAAGCAGCAGCGTGCATGAACAAGGTGTGTGTATTGGTGGCAGCAGCACGGGAGAGATGTGTAGTGGCAGGAAAGAGAACTCGGCAGTCCCATGTAAGATGTGCAGTCTTAGGCTATGTCTACACTGCATTGGACAAAAAACGCCCTGAAGCAGCCATTTTTTTCTCCGATGCAGGACCGCTGCTTTTGTCACGATTTGTGCAAAAACCGTGGTCGCTTCTCGTTTTCCCGACGTTGCCCATACAATAGTATTGTACGGGAAGACGGCAAGAAAACGAGAAGTGCCGGCGTATTATACAACATGTTGTATTATACGCCACTGCCGAAAGACGGGCAGAGTAAAGACGAGCTGTGTAAAGAGCAGCTCATCTTTCCTATTGCCGTCTATGGGGCTGCAGGAATGATTGTATCTTTGGCGCTTTTAAAAAACGAAGAGCGCATAAGATACGATCGTTTTCCTGTGCAGTGTAAACCTAGCCTTACATTGCCGGACCCACGTAAATGTCATGTGCAGTCCCACATAAAAAACTTCTGTGGGACAGATGCGAGGTCCCACGTAAGGCACTTGTAAAACAGACGTGCAGTCCCATGTAAACACAAACAGATAAAGCATATAGTTTTGTTCTGCAGATCTGTGGAGGTCCGAGGTGTAATAATCTGCAGGCTATATCACTGTATGAGAGAGCGCGACGGGGAAAGAAACCCACCCATCTTTCTCAGAGTCTTGAGTGTCAAATGCCCATTCTAGTTACCAAGTATGTGGAGAGAGTGAGAAATTTAGATGTACACTATGGAGTTACACTTAGCTTTTCACTTCCAATGATTGCAATGACAGCTGAGAACCTCCCCCTTTCCCCAGCTCATACAGATTTAATCCTCACATGCACACTTGGGGGGCGTATCTGCAGAGACTGAAGATACACGCTGCTGGGAGGAGAAACACGCCCCTCCATTTCACAAGCTATACTTGGCAACCAGTATAAAAGGAGACCAACTGTTGTAATGAGACAGCCCCTTTAAGGGATGGAAAGTGCCTGGTTAACACACGAAACCCAAAACAAAAGTTTGGAAACTGTCAGGATCTCTCTCAGATTGACACGATCACAGTTACCCCACACACCGAGCGTATAACAGCTGTTGCTACATCTGGTCTCCAGGGGTTGCTAACCACCAGCTGTAGGATCCTGGCATCTTTCCACCTCTCCATATGCTAACCAGTTTACATGCAAGTTTCTCACCATTGGGCTCTGAGCCAACAGCATCTTGTAGCTCACCTGTGCATACCGGTACTTTAGGGGCACCGGACCTCTATCCCCTGATGAAGCCAGTTAACTGGTGAAACATGTTGGGGAGGTCAGGCGTGACATTTTAACTTGTGATTTCCTACCTCTTTCTACTGTGTTACCCGCTGCAGAGGGTCTCACAAGGAAACCTTATATGTTTCATGCCCATTAGATTAGGGATGACTGCCCAAGTAAGATGTTTTGGATTCCTTTTTGGAGTTAGCAAATCACTGTATATACAGTACAGGGTTTCCCTGCTAATAGGTGGTGTTCCAACAGACTTGATAATAGAAAAGGAGTTATTCCTTTACAATTAGAAAGGGACAAATTGAGAGGTTAGAAATCAGGTTATTAAATAGTGTGTATAGAGGTTAAATGTTATATATAATAAAAGTTTTAGTACTTTATAGATTGAGAACTGATAGTTTAAGTTTGCCTATGGCAAAATAGTAAATATACCAGTACTTTAGGGTCAGCGGATGCGGGCCTCTCCCAGCTCACCTGTGCATACCGGTACTTTAGGGGCAACAGGTGCGGGCCTCTCCCAGCTCACCTGTGCAAAACAGTCCTTGGTGGCAGGAGCTGCTGCAGTGCTCTCCCCTTCATGTTCTCCGAGGAGCAGATGCCTCCCACATGTGGTAAGGCCTATGTTGGTTAAGGTCTAAGCCTATTTTGGACTTAAGGACCAAGCCCTTTTTTTCAAATCTGACATGTGCCACTTTTTAATACTTATACCTATCCATGTGATTCAAAGATTTGTTTTTTCGTGACACATTGTACTTCAAGTTAGCAATTTAATTTTGGTCGAAACAATTCTTGTTTGTGAAAAATATCAAAAAATTTTGAAAGCTTGGAAAACTTTGCCATTTTCAAAGTTTAAAAATTTCTGCGTTTAAGACGGTCACACCCAACAAAACAGTATACAGTCATGGCCAAAAGTTTTGAGTGACACAAATATTTTTCACATGATCTGTTGCCCTCTGGTTTTTGTGTGTTTGTCAGATGTTTTATCACATACAGAAATACAAGTGCAATCATAATATGATTAACAAAAGCTTTTATTGACAGAATGAGTTAATGCAGCAAGTCAATATTTGCAGTGTTGACCCTTCTTCTTCAGGACCTCTGCAATTCTCCCTGGCATGCTCTCAATCAACTTCTGGACCAAATCCTGACTGATAGCAGTCCATTCTTGCACAATCAATGCTTGCATTTTGTCACAATTTGTTGGTTTTTGTTTGTCCACCCGTCTCTTGATGATTGACCACAAGTTCTCAATGGGATTAAGATCTGGGGAGTTTCCAGGCCATGGACCCAAAATCTGTTTTGTTCCCTGAGCCATTTAGTGATCACCTTTGCTTTATGGCAAGGTGCTCCATCATGCTGGAAAAGGCATTGTTGATCACCAAACTGCTCTTGGACGTGTTGGGAAAGTTTGCTCTTGGAGGACATTCTGGTACCATTCTTTATTCATGGATTGTTTTTAGGCAAGACTGTTAGAGAGCCGATTCCCTTGGCTGAGAAGCAACCCCACACATGAATGGTTTCTGGATGCCTTACAGTTGGTATGAGACAAGACTGGTGGTATCGCTCACCTTGTCTTCTCCGAACAAGCTGTTTTCCAGATGTTCCAAACATTCGGAAAGGAGATTCATCAGAGAAAATTACTTTACCCCAGTTCTCGGCAGAATATCAGTCTGTCCCTGATGTTTTTTCTGGAGAGAAGTGGCTTCTTTGCTGCCCTCCTTGACACCAGGCCTTGCCCCATGAGTCTCCGCCTCACAGTGCATGCAGATGCACTCACACCTGCCTGCTGCCATTCCTGAGCAAGCTCTGCACTGCTGGTAGCCCGATTCCGAAGCTGAAACACTTTTTTTAAGAGACGGTCCTGGCGCTTGCTGGTCTGTCTTGGGCGCCCTGGAGTCTTTTTGGCAACAATGGAACCTCTCTACTTGAATTCCTTGATGATGTGATAGATTGTTGACTGAGGTGCAATCTTTCTAGCTGCGATACTCTTCCCTGTTAGGCCAGTTTTGTGCATGCAATGATGACTGCACGTGTTTCTTTAGAGATGAAACCCTGGTTAACAGAAGAGAAACAATGATGCCAAGCACCAGCCTCCTTTTAAAGTGTCCAGTGGTGTGATTCTTACTTAATCATGACAGATTGATCTCCATTCCTGTCCTCATCAACACCCACACCTGTGTTAATGGAGCAATCACTGAAACGATGTTAGCTGGTCCTTTTAAGGCAGGCCTGCAATAAAGTTGAAGTGTATTTTGGGGGAAAAAGTTCATTTTCTAGGCAAATATTGACTTTGCAATTAATTGCTGTTAAGCTGATCACTCTTTATAACATTCTGGAGTGTATGCAAATTGCCATTCTAAAACCTGATGCAGTAGACTTTGTAAAAATTAACATTTGTATCATTCTCAAAACTTTTGGCCATGACTGTAAAGGATCTGGGCAATTACGGAGTCTCTAGCTACTAGATTCTCTCTCCTCCCCCACCCCCACATCTAAACAGCTTTATACACTGCTAACCCTCCTCCCCTCCATATAACACAGCCTTATACAGTCTGAGATATTTCCTGCTTGGTAACAGAGGAGGAGGGAGGGCAGCGTTCCTGTCTCACACTTCTTTCATCAGTTCAGGCTGTATGTATAACGGTTTACAGCAGTACAGCTTGTGGAGCCTGGAGCTGAGAGCTCTGCAGCCATAAGAACATTGCAGGAGTTCTGCAGAGCTGACATCCTCTCCCTTCCTCTGCTAACACAGAATGTCACCAGTCTTCAGTGCGGGAAGACACGCCTACTGGGAGGAGAGAATCGCCCCTGAATTTGAAGCTGTAACAGAAACGGCTCAAGTCTATGAAAGCTTCAAACTATAAAACCGCTTTAATTTTTACAAGGTATCCTGGGAAAAAAGCATCCCCAAGTTTTTATTACAAAATTTCTTCCAAATTTGGCAATACCCTATATGTGGGTGTAAACTGCTGTTTGGGTGCATGGCAGCGTTTACAAGGGAGGGAGCGCCATTTGGCTGTAGGAACACAGATTTTGATGGGTGCCATGTACCAGAACAGGTGAAAAGTCGCCCCGTTTTGGATTCAACACCTCTCAGGGAGCTCATCTAGGGGTGTATTGTGCAATTTGGGTGCACAGGTATTCCAGAGTGGTGTGTTTTTTTTAAATATAAAGCTCAGTGCTTAATTTTTACAGCATTCGCTGTGTGGTATAAATGATGGGATAACTTTACGGGTCGGTATAATTACAATGATAAATCTTATATAGTTTGGTTTGCTACTTTTATACAATAGAAATTTTATTTTTATTTTTTTAAATTTCGTTTTTATGTGGTCATAGTCTGACAGCCATAACTTTTGATCTCGCTTTATTCCATTTTATGTTGCAAATCTGCCCTTGTTTTTTTTTAGAACATTTTTCTTTATGGTTTTCCCAACATTAAAATAACATGAAAATTTTCGGATGGGTTTAAAAACACGCGCCGTTTTTTTGAGTTTTTTTGGTATTTGAAAAGGGCCAGATGTGTCTTGCTGTATTTTTATATATATATATATATATTTTTTACACTTTTTTAGGTTTTATGTATTTTTTTTTTCACTTGTCCCACTATGGGACTGTACTCAGCGATCATTAGATTGCTGGTATAATACAGGACAAAGTTTCAGACAACCCGGATGTCGTTGACTTAACACCGCCCTCCTCCCCCAATTGCCATGACAACCCCCGGAATCCCACAATTTCATTGCTGGGGTTTCCGATGGAGGACAGAGGGCACTCCCTCCCTGTCATACTCCTTTGCTATGCTATTGCGATCAATATTGATCGTGGCGGTTGAAGGGTTAAACGGCTGGAGACGAAGTGATCTCCGCTCCTGATGGCTATTGCAGGAGCCCGGTTGTCGATCACCGCCGGGATCCCACAGCGATTGTGCAGGCACAGCTCCTGATCACCATGTTCCTGTATTTCATGGTGTATTAACAGGCACTACACCATAATGTACAGGAACGTCAAGGTGTGTTTAAAGGGTCAAATAACCAATCTGCTACCATGTATGGCGTTGGGCAAGCTGTAGCAAGAACTGCTACTAGGGATTATTTTCAGGGTAGGGTTTATAATAATAATAAAAATGTTTACCTAAGCACCAAAAATTCCCACACTTACTATTTTAGGAAATATTTAATAAAAACAAACCAACATTACCCTTAAAACTACTTACAGAGAACACAAGGTGTTAGGCCCGCTCGCAAAGCTACAATCTATGAGGATGTATGGTGAATGAAGTGGAGAGTCCCAAATTTACAAATTTGGCCACCCATGTCACATAAATAAAGAGGAGTTAATATAAAAATGGGATAACCTGCCACCAAAACGCATCATAACGGGGTAATACCCTTTGAGGCCCAAGTGCGGGGAAAAGGAAAAATTGGGGAAAACAAAAGGGATCGTGTGGGCATGCCAAAATGTATTCTCAGGGCACACAAAAACGTGAGGTAGGAGTTTGCCTGATTGTACAGGATGGCATGTTCCAAGAACTGTGCAGCATTAAAAAAATCTTGGAGACGGGCAGGGGAAGGTTTGGATACTGAGGTTGAATCTCAGATCACAGCAGAGTTGAAGACCGGGGTAGGGTGGTAGACAAAGGAGAGTAGGGGGTGCAGCGCTGTGGGAGTTTTATGGTTGCGAGTGATGAGTTTAATTTTTTCTGTACTAAATGGGAAATCATTCAGTGACGACACGGGGTTAAGGCATCAGTAAGGGGCAAAAAAGAGCGCCGCTGCTGCATTAAAAGACAGATTAGAGGGGGAACAATAAAAAAAGGAAACTTAAAGTAGCAAATGGAAAAGTATAAAGCAATAATGAGCTTTTTTCCACAGTAAAGAAAGGGGGTTGGGGAGTGTACGGGCAAGGAATTGGAAAAAGGGGTGAAGACAGATCAAAATCTAGTATACCCCAAGACAGGGGCCTGCTGCGGATTATGGTGGGCCACACACTAAAACAGAAATAGAGATGGGGGTTGGTTAGTATTTGGGGAAAGACAAAAAAATTTCTTTTCAGGAGGATTAGCTCAATGTAAGCCAAAAAGCAAAAACAGCGACAGTCACTGGTGTTTGTAGCAAGGGAGGGGTGATTCAAGAAGTGTGTAATTGAGGTAGAGAGAATGGTACTGAAACCAAATCTGCTATGGTTGTCCATTTTTGGGCGTGTGATTGAAAAAAGGAAAGGACCCCAGAACCGTCCCCAAAGGGAACCCCAACACAAAAGGAAAAAGGGGGAGGTGGAAAACCCGAAAAAAGACTCGGAAGGACGGTTTACCGGGGGCCAATGGCAGGAAAGAGAAGGGAAATGGCCAAACCGCAAGGACCAGAAAAGCAACGACTAATAGTCGCCCTGAGATTTAGCTGTGATGAGGGCCCTAGAGACTTTAAACTAGACACTTTTAATTTTTTATAGCTTTAAATATATATATAAAATTTATTTTTTCCTTTCTTTTCTGGTATAGTGTCACAGCTTCTATCATTCATTGTACAGCTGATCTGGGTCTGCAGAGGCATAGCAGCTCCTGCAGTTAGCTGGCAATCAATTGTTTTGGAAGTAGGAAGCATCACAGTTGCCTGATAAACTGTGTATACAGAGAAGGCGATGGTAAGCCTTCTGGCTGTCACTGACAGCTGGGTCTCCCCTCTTGCAGCTAAACATTTTCCATACAGCTGAAGTCTCTGCAAGGCCAGTTGAAACCTCTGAAGAGTATGTCAGACAGGATCTTTTAAGACATTAGGGGGTCTACAGGCAGATTAGACTCTAGTTGACACTGGTCATTGTTGAACCAATTACTTTTGTAGCTTGAAGGACCACTTTAGGATTTTCAACTGTAGGCCTCTCCAGTGCCTTTTTCAAAATCCAACCAGCCTTGGAAACAAATTTGGGAAAAAATTTTTTATAAGGGTTGAATAATTTTGATTGCAGTTGTGTATAGGAAGCATTAAGCATGCTTTATGTAAAATCTGTGCAAAGCTGATATGTTTGTAGGTGCTTGTGAAAAAAGAAAAAACACACTCGAAAACCCCCAAAGAAAACTTTTTTGCTTTTTATCAAACAGAAAAAACTTGAGACTCCGGTTCAATATCTTATCAGAACATGTTTAAGCTGCCCCACATTTTCAACGTGGTCCAAAGGGGGCAGTCCCTATCCTTCTTTACCCCCAAAACGGCCAAATCAGGCCCTCACTGGTCCCCGACCCCATTTTCAAAGAAAAAAAAAAAAACACCAACCTGAAAAGGGCTGCCCTTTCTTATGCAGCCTTTAGAGTGGGCGGGAAGAAACCCAAAATAAGCACCTTTTCCCTTCCCAATGGGTTAAAATAATGATACCAATAACGTATTTTTGCACACAAAAACATTTCTGAAAAACTATAAAACCTGGGTCCCCATGGCGGGGCGCGCCACTGAAATTATACGAAAACACAAACCCCCGCCACGCCCTCTCACAGCGTCATAAGAAGGGCAGCTTTGCAGGTTGGTGTTTTTTATTTTTTCTCTCGGGAATAATGGAGGTCGGTTGACCCAATGAGAGGCCTGATTGGCTCGTTTTGAGAGTAAAATAGGTTTGACTGCCCGATTTTGAAAACCACGTTGAAAGTCGTGGGCAGCGTAAACATGTTCTGATCAAGATATGTGAACCGAGAGTCTCAAAGTTTTTTCATGTATGTGAAAAAAGAATGGCACAAGATGTAGCAGCGGAGGAAGTACATAAAACTTCCAATCTTATTCCAGAAAATGTTAAAATCCAGATAAATAACCCAAACACATATGGCTGATGTGTTTCAGACATGCAAAGCACACTATATTTTGTATTGAACATGGGACCAAAACTGTTTTTGGGCAGTCCCAGTATTGCTGGCATATTGTGCTTGTTCATTCGCTGCTGTCCCCTTTTTAGGCTAAGTCCTGCCATTTCACTCATTTAAGTCCTTGGCGCACATTTATTAAGGCAACTGCGGACAAATTCTGGCGTGATTTGCTCCAAAAAAAAGCTGGTGTACATGCTTTATGCCACATTTGTGTTTTAGACCAATTCTAAAAGGGGGCTGGCCTTGGTAAAAGGGGGTGGCTTATCAGAAAGACGTTTAGCATGCAGTTGCCAAAATTTGGGTGCAGTTATTCGCATAAAGCAAGTCAACTAAGGCTATGTTCACACGGCAGATTTTGGGACTGATTTCAGTCCGTACTGCACGCAAATACGGCTGAAATCCGTCCCAGTCATTACGGTAATCCACAGTTCTCATGGAGAACTATGGATTCCGTCTCCTGCACATTATCCCGGCGGGATATGCGCCATGGATGACGGTCTATGGGGCCGGTGAGCTGCAGCCCCCAAACCCGCCCCACTGCCGTACTCACGCCGTAATTGCGGGCGAAATCCATCCCGCAATTACGGCAGGAATAAGCCGTCTGAACATAGCCTAACGGAAGGTGTAAAGTTAGACTAGACTGTCTAAAACTGCACCAGATTGATCAACCCTTTGATAAATAAGGCGCAGTATAAGACATCTAGTATAACTTTATGCTATATAAGTGTTAGACACGACTGCTAAATCTGCCATATTGTGTCCTTTTGCCACCAGGACTCAGGTAGACTTGTGCTCTAGCCAGTTGTCTTCAAGCCAGATATGGGGAAGTAAGGAGAAAGGGATGATCTGGCTAAGCATCTGATACTGCGAGTGAGCATTAGACCCAGACACATCCTTGAAACAAATGTATGGAACGGTTTTAGGCAAGACCTAAGAGGCTGCCACAATCAGTGGTGTACTGTGGCCCTGACAATCAGTTGATTGTTTCGGATGCCTGGTGTTGGACCTTTGCAGTTTGATATGGAAGGTCTAGGGATAGACCCTCAAAATTAAAGTCCTGAAAAACCCATTTACATCTCTGTAGCAACACCTCCCATCTCATCCCAGGCACCCTTGGAGACTGTACCCTCTTGTGCATACATAATACTGTCATTGCACAACAGAATGTGTATGCTTTCTCCTTCCAACTGCCAAGACCGCAATCTGGTATATCAATAAATATATATCCACGCCACAACAATATCGCATAAGTGGGAATTTATTTGTGAGGCTAAGAGAATTACATAGAGATACTGCAGTAAACCAGATAAAAGTATCTCTATGTAATTCTCTTATCCTCACAAATAAATTCCCACTTATGCAATATTGTTGTGGAGGGCTGTGGATATATATTTATTGATTCACGATTAGACCTTTTGGTCTTTTTCCACTTGAGCACCCAGTTTTCATTGAAATAGGTGTACATGACCATAACTCATTACTAGCGCAATCTGGCATAATGCCAACAAGGGATTTCTGCACTTTTTTGGTGAAGTTTCAATTCTACATTGAAACTACTTTACACCCCACCAATACCACCCTACTCCCATCTTGTATTTGGACCATCCTGCTGTTTCCTAGTTGTCCTGCTTCTATGACCCCACATTGAGTAGCTCTGAGCTGTGAACATTCAGTTCCTTGCAACTCCACCACATGGTAGAAATGCCACACTGAAGGTTGAAAATAATGGCCTGCTTGTGGAATGCAAACAGGATGGGTGCTCCAGAAAGCAAGAAACACTCATTGTAGCCACCCTCCGCTATGGCTGGTTAAAGGGGTTGTCTCACTACATCAGTTCATCTTACCTTAGTCCTGTTTTTATGGTTTCATTTTGAATTCAGGGGCGTTTTACTGCTTCCACTGGGCTGCAGTAGAAGACAGGTCTGTAGCTATAGCAACCAGCGCTGGCAGCCTATCAAGAGAGATCAAATAGGTCTGTAGCTATAGTGACCTGAGGAGCTGATACAGCCCATACAAGAGGGGATATCTAGGAATAGGTAGGACACTGTTAATGGACATATATTGCAATGTGACTTGTTTTTGTGAGATCTTTAACATAAAAAGCAATCCTTGTAGCGAGACAACCCCCTTAATGGAGGTCCTTGTAATGGTCCATTTCACAGCAGACTCCTTTATGGTCTTAGTCACCAGAACGGGTAAGGTGTGTGTGGGGTTGTGTTTTTTTTTTACTATTATTATTATAAAGGTGATGGTCACCTCTGACATTGGTGGCAACTGACCAAGCACAGTAAAACATAGCATTGCAGATGGTTTTATTCTTCACATGAGAAACTATGGAATCTGCAACAGATAATGTGAATGTAGTCTTAACATCCTAAGATGTACTGTTGCACCATGAAGGTGTTAAGGATTTCTGGAGTGGGCTCTTGTACATACATAAATACAGCTGATAGCAGCCAGAATCTGAGAACTGTAATGCCAATATGAGTACAAGGTGCCATTCTTTTTGTCATGACAAAAAAATTATAATAATGAGGGAGATAGTTTAAATCAGTACCAATAAAAACTTTAGCCTGCCAAAAAGGAGCCGTTCTACATGGAAAAAAGTTATTGGCCTAAAAAGAAAAGGCAAAGCAAATGAAAACCTTTTTTTAAAAAAATATTTTTTCTAAAAGTAGCAAAATGTAATAAAAACCCCAAATATTAGATATTGCCAGAATTGTAGTGAGCAACAAAATAAAGATAATGCTATCTGTATCACATGTGAAATGCAGCAAAATAAACTCCTTAGGGTGCCTTCACACAGTACGTTTTTTTTTTTTTGTTTGTTTTTTTGTGCAGAAAGGCAAATAAAAATAAAAAAAAAAAAGCACCCAAAAAAGTACTGTGTGTAAGCACCCATAGAATAATTTTTTTTTTCATTTTTGGGCCCGTGAAGTTTAGGGCGTTCTATTTTAATTCCACGCTACAGAGGTGTGTGTTTTTTTTTTTTTTTTTTTGAGGGGAGCGGATGGGATGTTTTTGTTCCCAATTCATCATATGGTGTAAAATTTGGAACCACTAAAGTACGACTTGTCCTGCATAAAAAACAAGACCTCATACAACTATGTGGATTGGGAAAAAAAAGGTTCTGGCTCTTATAAGGCAGGAATGGAAAAACCAAATAAATGAAAATAGCGGCGTTCTTAAGATGTTGATGACCCTTCAGCCACTCGGCATAACACTCTTCTACATGTGACAGTTATTTGTATTGGATAAGTTCTTGGTGTTCATCCCGTTATTTTCTGGCTTTGTCCTCTCCTGTGGCAGTATAACATTGATCTTGTCCCTTCACACATCATTCTTCCTCTGTTGCTTAAATGCACAGTCACTCTAGCTCATCCCTCCCATCATTAAACTCTTCATGACAGATTTACATTTCCTGCCAGAATCTACGGTTTCTGCTTCCTTCAAATTGTGCAGCTTGAGCACATGCAATACCTTGTGGCCTGGACACTTGTGCAGATGGTAATTTGAAAACTATTCTTAGAAGAAGCTATGACCAAAATGACCAGGGTCTGTTACAAATCCATACTGTGTTGTTCATATAAAAAAAAATGAAAATGTAATGCCTGATTTGATAGCTGATGTATTCTATATTATGTCCGAAAATAATGTAAAGCAAAGACCACTAGGTCTATTGAAACCGTTCTTAAGAAATAAGGTGCTGCTCTTGAAATCTGACATAGTGATATTTAGAATGGGAAAATTCGATTTTTCCAGCAGGCAAGCCAATAAAAGCTGTGTTTCAGCAACACGGTGCTCCATACATGCTTTATTATTAACGTGCCCGGTCTTTGTTTCCCATCGTAAACCAATGTTAGATTATGTCTACACGGCAGAAGTTAAAATGCCGTTAGAAATCCAATGGTGTTTTAATTTCGCTGGATCATGGTTTTTGGCACGGGTTTGTGCTAAGAAACATGGTCAGTTTTTGCATTTCGGATGGCCCAGTACATAGAAGTTGATATGGATGGAACCTCAAAGGGGCTCTACATCCTTGTGGGGTCTCTAAATTAGCCTAGGATTATAAAGGTGCACCAAGAGAGAGAAAATCACAACATGCCCTGTAGCTGTGAATACACTGTCTTTATTCACAAAATGGCAGGTTTTTATACTTTTGAAGGTTAGTGAGATAAGAAAGCATCACATGGACCTAGCTGTTAGTCTCTACTGGTTTCATCCTTAACTGAGGTATACTCCCCATAGCTCAGGAATGTCCGAACATTGGGCATAACCTCAGAGGAGGAGCCATCTTGCATTATACGGTGGTGATCTCTACAAGCACATTATGTGGCGGCCATTTTGTTAACACACTAGAGAGTGTATAGTTATACAGGCAGCTTTTACGTGCCATAATAAAGGCATATGAGGTGTTATACTAACTAATCCGTTAAAATGGAGACACAAAGGATCACATATATATAACCTTTGTTCCCATACACAACAAAGTGTACTGGAATCCGCTGGAATTTAGAACATGGTCTATATTCCAGCGGTTTAGAAATCCGACAATAGAAAATCCGTTTGTGTAGGCTACAGCTTGGATTTTCTATTGCAGTTTATGGGGCACTGGTTACAGTCAGATTTTTGGCAGATTGTAAATACTGACTCTGCCAAAAATCCGACCAGAAACCAGTGCTTTGTAGACATGGCCTTAGCTGGCCTCCCCATTAGTCTTTTAATGCATCTTGCAAAATCAGTGACAATTAATCTGAGGTTTCTGTTTAATAGTAAAATAATGGCGCAGAAGTATGAAGGACATTAGACAGTATTAAGCAGCAGTGTAGCTGAGAGTCCAGTGCTGAGGTGAAATTAAAGGGAACCTGTCACAAAGTTTATGCCCCCTTGCTGAGGACAGCACAAGCTAATGGCAGACATGCTGTTTCCAGCCCTGTGTCCCTTATTCCATAAAATGCTGGCGTATCAGAGCATTTTTAATTTTCCAATCTGCAGTTTTGAAGAATTCTTCATGAAGAATTCTTTTTTTTTTTTTTTTTTTTTTTTTTTTTTTTTTTAAAAAAAAAAAAAACCTGTCCACCTTAGGCTAGCCCTGCCCAAAAACTGATAAACCGGTTACTTTGAATAGGTAGAACCATGTGAATAACTGCCGGGTGGGCGAGGCCAACACCTGCTCATGAATAAGATTTGAGCATTAAAGGGAACCTGCCACATAGGTTATGCCCCACTTGCTGAGGACAGCACAACCTAGTGTCAAACCTGCTGTTTACAGTGCTGTGTCCCTTATTCTGTAAGATGCTGGAGTTTTAGAGCAGTTAATGCTCAAATCTTATTCATGAGCAGGTGTTGGCCCCGCCCACCAAAGACTAGCCCCCACCCACTGACAGTTATTCACATGTTTCTACCTATTCAAAGTAATAGGTTTATCAGTTGAGGTGGGCGGGGCTAGCCTCAGGTGGGTGGGATTTGGAAAAAACTGACTCTGACTCTCTTCTGGCTGAAAACTGCAGTTTGAGCACTAGATACTCAAAAACTGCAGCATCTTGCAGAATAAGGGACACAGCGCTGGAAACAGCAGGTCTGTCACTAGCTTGTGCTGTCCTCAAGGGGGCCATAATCTGTGACAGGTTGCCTTTAAACACTTCTGCTACCCCCTCACCTCTCCATAGCCTTCTACAGGCAGCTGCAACCTGGTCCTTCAAAGAAGCTGAAGTAGTATACTGTGCAAGATAGATTCCCTTAGTGATTTGTGAGTAAGCAGATAAGAAAATGGAAACCGAACGGTCATAAGTGAAGAGATTTTACAAAGCTTCAAATTTTTCCTTGTACAGTTTTATAACATTTTATAATTGGAGGTTTGCTTTAAAAGAAAATCAGATTTATTTAAGAATATAATAGGTTTTGTTTCCATGAGGATACAGGTATGTAGACATGTGAATCAATTTATTAAAAATAATTATGCCTTTTATAGGACAGATGCATGGATATGTTTTTAGAAGGAACGGACTAGATCTGCTTTTATAGATTAGACATTTGATTGAGTTATATGAATGGCCATAAACAACATGTTTCATAGTTTGTAAGGCCGAAAAAAGACAAGACATCCATCCAGTTCAGCCTGTTGTGCTAAGGTGTTGATCCAGAGGAAGGCAAAAGACTCCAATGAGGAAGAAGCCAATTGTCCTCATTTTAGGGAAAAATTCCTTCCTGACTCCAATCTGGCAATCAGAAAAATCCCTGGATCAACGACCACCCTCCAGAATCCTAGACACTATAACTTGTTATATTATCACGCTCCAGAACTGCATCCAAACCCATAGTGAATAAGTAGATGACTAAAGACAGGACTTGTAGATCTGAAAGCAATTTAAATAGGGAAGCAACCAGCTGTGTGTTACTTGTTTTACCAGAGCACCCTTCCTCGTTTTTCTCGTCAAATTCCTTACAAGCATTTGCTTCTTGTTAAAGGCATGTCAGACTTCTCTTTTCTGTGTTCTTTCAGGTTGGAACAAGATGTCAAGAAATTAAAAGCAGACTTGCAGGGCAGCAGACAGGTTGAACAGGATCTCCGCAGTCAGATCAATGTACTAACAAGTACGGAGCGGGGAATTCGAAATGAAATAGGGCAGCTCAGACAGGAAAATGAGCTGCTGCAAAACAAGTAAGTTTCCAAGAAAAGATGGCCGCTAACAAAGCAATGGTTTCTTATTTTCCATACCAATGAAAGATATTATGTTGACCATTAGATTACACAATGCTGTGCAGATGAAGCAGAAGGACAAGCAGACTATAAGTCAGCTGGAGAAGAAGCTGAAAGCAGAGCAAGAAGCGCGAGCATTTGTAGAGAAGCAGCTCATGGAGGAGAAGAAAAGGAAGAAATTAGAAGAAGCCACAGCAGCAAGAGCAGTCGCGTTTGCTGCAGCTAACAGGTATGTCCGTGGGTAAAATCGGACAGGAGTGATGGCATTAGTAGTCACAGGACGTTTGGAACTGACACTGTCCCTCTTCCCTTTCCATCAGAGGTGAATGTACAGAAACATTAAGAAGTCGAATCCGAGATCTAGAGAGTGAATGTAAAAAGTTATCAATAGACATGAAACTAAAAGAAGACCAGATAAGGGAACTGGAGCTGAAAGTTCAGGTATGGTATCTTCTGACGTCGCGACTAGGAGAAAAGCTAGTGGTAAACCTGTTTGATGCATGGGCCACACGACTAGTTTGATTGCACAACGATGAGATTACAGGTGGTAATTCTAAATGTGGTCATGTTGCATGACTGCAAACCCTACAAAAAAATGTAAATCCTAGGAATGTGCCAGAATATAGGTCACTGTAAACTCTGTGGTTTAGTTACGTAGTTAACGTTGGAAAAAAAGACTCAGTCCATTGAAGTCCACCTATTATCCTACTGTGTGGAGTACCTGTGGTGTGAACTGGGTTCATCTCTGGAAGAAGCCTCAGGCTCGTGTTATCTCAATAGTCATATGAATATTTGTTTAGATTCAGACAAAATATAGTTAAAAGACATGTCCGTCAAGTTCAACCAAAAGTAGGGAAAAGATGTGCCTAAAGGGAGAGGTATAGGGAATGTTAGAACTTTATCCCCTATTGATCCAGAATATGGAACCCATAAGGTTTGAACTAGTCTACCCTAAAAGGAATATTCCAATCCTCTCCAGAATCATGAGCAGAATGGATCTATATTCTTATAAGAATGTTATACATCTACATAAGTATTAGTAGTATTTCGTAGTCGGTAGTTATCTAAGCCTTTCTTGAAGCCCTCAACTGTTCTTGCTGTGACCGGCTCCTGAGGCAGGCTATCACAAAAAAGTTGTTGTAGTCCAGGCGGTTTGTTGCCTCTAGAAATTGAACCTTTTCTGACTTCAGATGTAGGGAGTGCTCATTTGTTTTTTGACAGGGTGTTACATGAAATAGCTTTTCACCATACTTTTTAAAGTGGCTGTTTATGTACTTAAACAAATTAATCATGTTTTGACGGAGACGTCTCTTCTCAATAATAAAGAGGGTTTTTTGTTTTTAAACCTTAGCTTGTAACAAAGATCCTCCATGCCCCTTATCAGTTTGGTTTCTCGTTTCTTTAACTCGAGTACAACCTTTCTATGCAATGGTGCATGGAACTGAAGTGTGTATTCCAGATGAGGTCACGCTAATGCTTTATATAGCGGCAATATTACATTCCTGTCCCAGTTCTTCCCTGTCCAGTCCCTCCTCCTTTAATACTTGACAATATCCTGCTGGCCTTAGAGGCATCAGGTTGACCCTACATGCTGTTCTGTTGTGTACAATGAATAATTACGAAATACTTCTCCTTGGATATTGACAAGTTCTGCAGCTGTTATTGCAGCTTATCACTTCTTAGTTTTGCTTTCAATGAGAGGAAACATTCATTCTTTACTTATGGATTCTTTGACATGTGTAAGATGCATTAGGCATTTTATTTTATTGTGCAGTAGTAAAACTGTGTTTCTGGGTGACACCTCAACCTATTTAGTGCTGGACCATTTTAAACCTTAATGACAAATCAATTTATTTTATTTTTTTAATCGTCCCATCCTAAGACCCATAAGTATTTTGTTTCTCTAATCTATAGTTTTTTTTTTTTTGTTTTTTTTTCCATCACAATTGGCAAGCTATAGTGCTTTTTCTTTAATTATCAGGTGACCTAGTTTGATAACGGCTTCTTTTTTTGCAGGAAGTTATATTTCTCACGGTTACTATTTTGGGGTACAGACGTTGACGTTTGATTAATTTTAAAGGGGTGTATTTGTGAAAATGCCAGAATTTTTTTTTCTTTCTACCAGGAGTCCACAATTTGATTGAAGTCCTTTTTTTCTTAAGTTTTTTCTTTATATTGGTATTATTGGGATAACAAAAATAACTTTTAGTTATTTTTGGCCCACTGTGGGTTTTAACATGGAGTTTCTTATTGTTCATGTAATAGACTGCAGTACTCATTTGTTATTGTAGAATAGTCAGAAATAGGGCACTGCTGCCTCAAAGACTTGTGGGGCACCATTGGTGTTATAGAAGAAGCCCCTTTTTTCTGATATACTAGTTAGATGCTGCAGTCACCATTGACCATGGCTACCTAGGAGGTTAAACTGGCAGAATCGGTGTACGCTCCAATCTTGGCTATTGCAGCAGTTGTCATGTTATGGGAGTTGTGCTTAAAACTATGACATACAGTTATGTTGTGGTATGCAAAGGTATTAAGGGAACACTGTTATAATAGTACAAGTTGATTACAGCTTTTTTTATGTTGACACACTTCTTGCATTTGTTTCTTTGTTCACATGCTGTTTTCAGCATTAACCTAAAAGAGCAAGCATCACCTTTAGTAGGCTCTCCGGTGTTAAATTTAGGTGGGGTTAATTACCACTCATATGAAGTTCCTTGCTTTTTTTCCTCCATATGTAGTGTCCCCAAAACCTTTCGTTCCGTGTTACTCTCAATTTGCGAGTAGTGGCGCATGGCTGTACCCGTTAGTTATTTTCAGTGCCATGGTTTTATTTTTGTGAGGGTACAGTTGCCTAATAACTGCATTCAGCAGTGCAGTCCTCTAGCCCAGCTTATAAATCATTTCATCTAAATCCTGTTCTTTACAGAGAAATAATTTGGATTCAAAAATAAATTTGACTTGAAAGGAAAATTGGTTATTCTACTACCATTAGAAACGCGAAATCCAGCATCCAACATGGGTGAGACAATGCCATTTAATGGCGAAAAACATATGGGTCAGCACGCCATCAAGCTTGGCACAGCGAGACCGATGCATTTTGGTAAGTATACTTTCCAAAATGGGTCGGTCTTGCTGTGCCAAGCTTGATGGCGTGCTGACCCATATGTTTGTGGTTCGTGTTTTGTATGTTTGAACACATTGTGTATAGCGACTTTTTCAATTTTAAAGAGGTTTAAATAAAAGACCAGAAGTTTTTATAACGGGCCTTGAGACAATGGGATTGTCTCAACAATATTGGATGCTGGATTTCGCGTTGTTTCTACTAGAGCTCACCGGACGGAGCTCCAGGTAATAACATGCATCCACTATTTGTGCAGCCTCTTTGAAAGAAGTGGGGTAAGCTTAAAATCATTGATCTTTTTATGGTCAATTCTGCTACCATTGTTACCATTATTCCATACTATACTTAAATCATTATAGGTTAGTCAGATATTTTAGTACGATTTACTTGTTGGGGTATTTCAACTCACCATTGGTGCTACTGCTGCAATAATTTTTTTTTTAAAAAAAAGTAATACTTCCCTTCCCATTACTCTGTTCCCGCTCCGACCAGGTCTTTCGTATACTTGCTGTTCAGGACGTTGCATGCCATTTCCTGACATGGTGGTGAATTCTCCAAGCAAAGAGCTCAGGAAATTGCACATGACCGTTGCAGTGTTGTCACTCAGACTGGAAGTAGAAAAAGGATCTGGCTAGAGCATCCACAGTGGCAGCGCTGGAACGGAGAAGAGTCGGGGGGGTGGGGGGGGTGTTCCTTTTTTTTCATTTATTTTATTGCAGCTGTAGCACCACCAATTTACTTTACAATTGTGAGCTGGAAAACACCTGCAATTTGCACTTGAGGGAAAGAATTTGCAAGAAATGTTTCATAACCTCTGCTTTATTATCCGTTTCAGGAGCTGCGAAAGTACAAAGAAAATGAAAAAGATACGGAGGTGTTAATGTCTGCACTTTCAGCCATGCAGGATAAAACACAGCACTTAGAAAATAGCCTCAGTGCAGAAACCAGAATCAAGCTGGATTTGTTCTCTGCACTAGGTGATGCAAAAAGACAGCTGGAGATTGCCCAAGGTAACTGGCATGCCACTGTGGCTGGGTTTGAAATGTCTGAATTGCTGTTCTTTTCTGAGCTATTCTTTAGAGTGTAAAATGTTATGCAGGCATTAGCTAACAGACTATATTGAAATCAGTCCTGTGGCTGTTTCTGACAGGTCTGTTTAGTTAATACTTGTATTACCTGTGAAATACCAATTCTGGAGCATCTTCTCCTATAACTTTGTGTTGTGCTCTTAGTCTGTCATTGATTGTAGAAATATATTACTGAATCTGTCATCTGGATATTACCAATCGGAGGGTTGTCCCTGCACAGTCTCACTGTCAGCCCCGATTGGATAATGTGGGACTGTGCAGGGACAACCCTCCGATTGGTAATATCCAGATGACAGATTCAGTAATATACTGTATTTATACAAGGAATAACTGAGGAACAGCACAACAGTTATAAGAGAAGATGCTCTAGAATTGTTGTTTTACAGGGAATGCAATGATTTACTAAAACGGATGTTAGTTTCTCTTTAAGGTCTGCTGTAAGACGTGGGTTTCAAAATTTATGGATGAGCAGTGCCTTTTTGTAGTCATCTGGTTTATGCAAGCACTCTGTTAGTAGAATCCCTTTGCTAGGACTTCTAGCAATCACCTTTTATTTTATTTTTTTGTAAAACACAGAAACAAGTGTATAGTTTCTCTACTGTTCCAGCACAGGAAATATTACATTTTCTCTTATAATGGTAAAATAGGGGCTGAATAGCAGATAATTCTTGTGGATATAAAGCCTGATCGGTGATCAAGTAAAATGTGCCATTGTAAATCAGATTGGTAACGCTGCTTTATAAACGTGATGTACACCAAGGACAAATGAAATTGAATTATTTTAAAATGCACTAGATGTCCCAACCTATTGACCCATGTAAATAACGCCTATAAATTTATTTCTTGAATGTTTAGATCCTTCTAGTCTCAGAGCAAGGTTTCATATTGCCTCTGCCCTCAATGGGTGGTGAGGGGGAAGCGATGTGAAAATGAAATGGCAGGTTACTTTTAAGTCGGAAAATCTCTTTAGTACGCTATAGTTTGTGTATTTTACTTTTTACTGTCTTTAAGCCATCCATTATTGATTGTAACCACAAATCTGATGAACCCTAAAATCTCTTCCATTATGTTTACCCAGAATAAATATTAAAGGGATATATGTAGAAGTAACCAGTCAGTTTACTTTCATTAGTCTGAATTTTTAGCATTTACACATAAACACAAAAGACAAGTCCTTTCTTTATACTTGTGCTTCTTTTATGACCTGCTTCTGACTTAGAGAACCTGTTACATAGTTTATGCCCCCCTGGCTGAGAACAGAACAATCTAGTGTCAGACCTTCTGTTTCCAGCGCTGTGTCCCTTATTCTGTAAGATGCTGTAGTTTTCGTGTATTTAATGCTCAAATCTGCAGTTTTCAGCCAGAAGAGTCCTTCAGAGTGTCAGTTTTTTTCAAACCTGGCCAATCGGAGGCTAGCCCCGCCCACCTCAACCGATAAACCAATAGCTTTAAAAAGGTAGAAACGTGAATATCTGCCAGTGGGCGGAGCTAGCCTTTGGTGGGCGGGGCTTACACCTACTCATGAATAAGATTTGAGGGGTAAATTCTCTAAAACTGCTGCATCTTACAGAATAAGGGACACTGCGCTGGAAACAGCAGGTCTGACACTGGCTTGTTCTGCCCTCAGCAAGGGGGGCACAACCTATGTGACAGGTTCCCTTTAAAGGGGTTTTGCCACTAAGTAAAATTGACGTGGGAAGTTTGAAAATTAAACATTTTCATCATTATTAAAAATTCTGCACAGTTTGTTTTAGCTGCTCCTTTAGTGATCCATTGTTTACAGCTCATCTCCATGGGATACGACCAGGGCTTTGAGCTCCTCAGTCTTGGTCGCACATGCTCAGACATAATCTCTCCTCACAGGCAGCTACTGAGTGTTCAAACCCCGGGTGCGGTTATTCTACTCCCGTCCTCTGTACTCCTTAGTAATTAGTCAAACAGTGCAAATAAAAAAAAAAAAAGAACCCTCAATGAGTTATGTGTATTGATAAAGAGGGAAAAAAAATCCACAGGTTAAGTTCCTGCAGGGATTTCAACCAAGGACCCTTGTGCTGTAAAGCAAAAAATTTTACCTCTGGGCTACAATGTAGCTAAATAGAATTCTATACATATACAGACCTTTCTTTCACTAGAGAGAGGAAAGGCCTGGTGATGTCATGCTGCTGGGTTACATGATAGGCAATTCAAACATCACACACGCCCCTTTCTGAGCACACAGAGCTGAAGAGCTGGATGCAGGAGGTGTGAAATGAGATTGTGGCAAAACCCCTTTAAGATAATAAAAATTGCAAAGGTGATTCCATCCGAATGGTCTTATACTGCCTGACAAGTGGGATGTCATGACTTACTGAGGTGCCATTGGCTTCCAGAAAACTCTGTCCTTTTTATTTAGTTTTTTCCCTCACTTTTGCAGGACAAATTCTTCAGAAAGATCAAGAAATCAAAGACCTCAAACAGAAGATTGCAGAAGTAATGGCTGTAATGCCCAGCATTGCATACACTGCAGGGACAAGTACCCTAAGCCCAGTTTCCCCTCACTACTCTTCCAAGTTTGTGGAGACTAGCTCATCTGGGTTGGACCCCAATGCATCAGTTTACCAGCCACTCAAGAAATGAATGCCAGCTGCCATCAGCCCATCCAATCCCCCCCAAACCCACCCACAAATTTTGTCTGACTGGAGTCAACATGCAAAAGCATCTGTTGCAATTAAAGGTGGAATTGTATTACAAGAACTGTATTTGTGTTAACTTAAAATGAAAAAAGAAAAAAAAAATCAAAGCTGATAGAACCATGTTGCAATAGGATGAGCGTCTTTTTTTTCTTTTTTTTTTTTTCAGTTAAACTTTTTTTTTTTTTTTTTTAAATAAACCTCACAGAATTTTGCAGTTCATCCTATAGCAAATACATATGTGATTCACTTGGGTTTAAAGCATTGAATGCCTGTGCATTTACTGTGCATAATCTGTAATTTATGTCCTATCGGTCATTGATGAATTTACAAACAACATAAACTAGGCTTCAAGGAATAGCTAGTGGCGATGGAGGGCTTTGATTGAAAACTGTAGTTAAAATGCAAACAACCATTGTAACGGTCACAAACCTGTTTAACGGTTTCTGAAATTAACAGTACTTTGTTCCATTCCCCCTCTGAGACTATCTTAAATTGATTTTTATCTGTACTTTCTGCCCTAGGATCAATACACAATCTTGGGAATACAAAGAGAACCACAAATAAATCATTGTATTTCAGCTGCAGATCCACACAAAATGAATACATTAGGATGGTCATTGGCCCAAAATGAATGCTCGATAAGTGGTTATTTCAAAACTGGCATTTTATGCCCCTCCAGTTTTTGTTTCATCTTGAAAATCCTTCAAGTGTTTCTTTAGTACTGTTTCCGTCTATAAGGGCTTCTTAGGTGAGAGATGCCAAAGGCGAGATCCTCCCATCATATCAATATTAACGAACCACAGTGCTTAGCCATGAAAACATTTGAGTGATTAAGTTTTAGTAACTGACCAGACATTTATATTTCAGGATGTCATTTGGAAGCAAATCATGTTACGTAAAAAGAATCTCTGACCTAATAATTACTATATAAGTACTTATGTTCCATGTGAAATAACCATTCTGAGCATCTTCTCTTAGGCTATGTTCACACAGCTTATTTTGGGGCGCAGTTCGCCTCGTATTTCGCTAATACGAGCGAAATGCGCCCCAATCATTATGGTAATCCTTAGTTCTCATAGGGATAACGCCTCCTCTCCCCACTCGTACGATACGATCGTATTGTACGAGCGGGGAGATAAGCGACACGTCTATGGGGGCGACGGGCTGCCGGTCACCCCGCGTCGCGGGAGTACGTGCCGAACAGCGCGACTCCAGAACACCCAGCGTAATTGCAGGGCGTACTGTACACCCCACAATTAAGCATTGTGAATATACCCTTATAACTCTGTTGTGCTGGTCCTCTGTTGTTCCTTCTAGAAATGTATCGCTGAATTTGTCAGCTGGTTCTTACCAGTTCAGTTTCTAAAGGGGTATGTCCCTGCACACACTGACCCTGTCATCACTGATTTAGACCATTTCAGACTGTGCAGGGACACATCCTCAATTGGTAACCCACAATGACAGATTGGTAGTAAATTTCTAAGGGGGATATCGAGAACCATACCACATTGAAATTTGAAGAAAGACCTCACCAGAATTATTATTTAATGGGAAATACTAGTACTTACGAAAAACAGACGTGTCAGAAACGGGCACCAGTTCTTTCATAAAATATACTGTACGTTTAGATATGGGGCAGAAAATGGCAATGTCCACATTTCATTTTTTCTGTCTATAGTCTACACTGTAGTTGGACAACAAGAAAGCTTTGTCGGATTTGGTACATGAGGACCAGTAAGTATTTTGCTCCCTTGCCTTGCTTGTAAGCAGTACAAATGATGTAGTAAAGCTTGGTTGATTTTTCTTTTAATTTTTTTTTTTTTTTAAGTATTTGAATTGTTTTTGCTAAACTGATATTCTTTAGAAACGCTTTATTAAAAGTCTGGATCCTGGTTCCTACTATGCAATAACTATTTAATGCTGGTCTATTAAAAGAAAATACTAAATAGTTTTCTGGATTCAGAGTTGCCCTTTTATGTTGTGGTAATTACAGTATTGTCGTCCTACTACCAGTAAAAACACTGATACTAAAATCAGCATTTTACCAAGTTAGCAGCCTATGAGACATTTTGTCTTGGATTACTTTTCTTTCCTCACTAAGATTTAAAATCTTTATTTTGTAGCAATGGTCAATTAAATATTATGTGAATACTTATTACTCCATGGTAGGTCTTTGGTTTATGGTTCAAAACTACCTTGATTTCTACATTTTATGGCAATCTGGAATGAAGAGACTACATCACTATCTATTTGCTTATTTACATGGTACTACTGGTTTTTTTTTTGTCTGTTTCCTAACCCTTGCCCTTCACCAGTGAAAATCATGACACTCATGAGAACTCCATTCGATCATGAACATACAGAAAGTTTGTTTCAGAACTGCAGGAATGGATAGATTTTTTTATGTTGATCAGAATAACATTTCTATTGCTTCTGCTAAAGAGTTCTTTAGTAGTTGCAGCTAGAAATTCAGAAATATGTGAATATTTTCAACAATATGTAAATGTCTTCAGTCATTTCTTTTCTGTAACACAAGTTTTGTTTTTTGTTTTTTTTTAAATTTACCCTCCATGGTCTTAGGTGTAGTTAAGACCACTCCATAAATGAAATTTGCCCTTCAGACATTTTCATGGACAAATCCAATAAAGGGAAGCAAATTTAATCCTAAAATCAATGGCTGTATTTTCTGTAAGCAGCATGAGTTGCTAAATGTGTTAATGCCATTCATGTTTGTAGGGTTTTTTTTTTTTCCCACTCTGCCCCACTTTAACAATTACAACAGTAAATGCTGCACACTAAAATGGCAAAGCATTTGAGATGGGCAGATGTCTTGGGCACTAAAGCAGGATCTGGGGATTATTGAGGAGAAAACTGCAACAATTGTTTGCCTGCACTTTATCCACAACCAAATCTCTACTTGTATTTGAAGGCAGTAAATTTTAATTTTGTGCTACTCTTAGGCCATGTTCACACGGCTTATTTGGGCACGTATTTCAGCCCGTAATTCACGCAGTACTGCGCGAATTACGGGCTGAAATACGGCCCAGTCATTACAGTAATCCACAGTTCTCATAGAGAACTATGGATTACGTCTCCTCTCCCTGCTCGGAGAATCCGCCGAGCGGGGAGAGAAGTGACATGTCAATTACTAGCGGCGTATACGCGCTGCTAGTAATGAGTCTATGGGCCGACGAGGTGCCGGCCCCCCGCTCCGCCCCATCCACACGGCGTAATTGCGGGGCGTGATTACACCCCGCAATTAAGCCGTGTGAACATGGCCTTAGCGCCACAGAACACATTTTATAAATGTATCCTTGTATTATGTTTCCAGTGAGGAAAGTTTGAATGATGAGGAACATTTCTGAAAGTAAAAATAAGAAAATGCAGCAGAAACTTTCCATATACAGGTCATGGACCAAAAACATAGCTACTGTGGATTTAGACTTGGTGTGAAGGGGAACGAGATAGTGATGTTCTTACTTGTTAGTAGATATGTGAAGTATTTATTGGTGTTTCTAGTGGAATGGGTCTCGTTCAGTGCCTTGAGAATAGACTGTTATGGTGCAAAAAGATTAGGGTCTGGGATTTACTTTTCTTCCTTATTCTGAATCCTAACAGGCCATAGGCCCCATGTTGTAGATTAGGTGCTGACCAATGCAAATGTGGCTGGCTGACCCATGCAATAAAATATTTTGTGTTCAAGTATTCTCACCCATTTACTATCAAAGCGCATTGGTCACTCGGAGGAAACCGTTTCCTTCTAGAAGCCCAAGAACTCATTCTAAAATTTTGGAAAGCATCCTATTCCAGTCCTAATATACAAATAAAATGGTGTTCAAGCTACAGATACATATTTCGTTTCTGCCTCCTCAATTATAGTGCAGATATTGAAGTAAAAAAGTGGCGTAGTAAACAAGGAAGGAAGATTTTATATCAACAATTGTGCCAATTCAGAATTTGCAAGGAGACCTTTTATATAACATATAGTACACAGTCCAGTAAAAAAAATTCAACAAACTAGAGGACATGATTTTAAAATTGTAATGTCATTTGAAGGACCGTACATCTGATTCTGCTTAGCCTTCTGTATGGACATGGGGTCCTCATTTCAAAATAAAGTAGAATAAGCAAATCCATACAATAGAAGTATCAATAGAAGTATTCCATTTTTTTCATCCTAGTTTTAGCAGGATGTGTATGTTGCAATGATTTTGCATTTTTCACCATCTTGTATTGCTGTCAACATTGAAGTGTTATGCGGATATGTCTCATAGTTTTCTTCAGCTTTGTGCAAAACATGAAAACTCATTCACTGACTTTTGTGTTGAAAGTTCCTCTACCATTTGCTGCCTTTATGGCAATTTTTGTTAATTATTTGGTCTTGGCTGCAATTCAGCTTTTTTTCTGTGGGGTTTACAATGAATAAACATTTTCTTGCAGATACATTGAATTTTGTGATTTTCTTATGCAACTGTGTTTAGACAATTGGTTTTTAACCTGCAAATCTAAGGTATTGTGCAGGCAACCATGTGACATTCTGCCTTTGAAAATGCTATACAAAGTAGAACCAAATTATTCACGTTGCCACCCGGTAGTCCTTAATGAAGTTTCAGTCCATGAACTTCCCTCTACAAATACTAAAATTGATGACTTTAGAGGGAGTAGTATATGTGAGAGAGATATGCACCCTATGCTCACAATTATGCAAGAATGTATTTTGATCATAAATTTTATGCGGATTTTCCAACTCCAAGCTTCATACTTAGATTGACACATATTAGGTGATTTGTGTATTTGTATAATGAGGGCGTGTGGTGAAGATCAACACCCTATATAAAGGTGTGCAAAATTACTAGGTAGCTTGTTTTTTATGCCAGTATTGGCCAAAAAGGATTAAAATTACTCAGAAAAGTCAAAAATTGTTTAACCCCCTTAAGCTGAACGCCTGAAAAGTAGTTGATGACCAGCACAATTTTTAGTTTTTGCCTCTTTGCATTTCAACAGTTCATAACAGTTCATTTTTTTTTCCAATGACCCAGTAGTATGAGGCCTCGTTTTATTTGGGACAAGTTGTACTTTTTGGGGGAATAGTTTAAATTCAATTACTGCAGATTTTTTTTTTTTTTTTCAGTTTTTACTCCATTCACATTTCACACTTCTTAGATTAATTCTACAGATTATTATCGTCGTGTGGTTGCCTAATGTGTAGGATTTTTTTTGTGTGAAATGTATGCACAATTTTTTATTAAATATATTTTTTGCTACACTTATTTCTTTTTTTCTTTTTTCAAACCCCATGAAGGGATAACTGTATTGCATTTTTTATACACTTAGTAGTGTATTAGCATAATCTTTTATATGTTGATACATTATAATCGCTCAGTTTGACACAGGCAGCAGTCAGGGCACCACACAGTCTGCCCTAATTGCTGGCTTCTTACACAGACTGCCCTTGGGGTACTCTTGGTCTCCAGGGCTGATTGTGGATACGCTCCCCGGGCTCTGTCGGGTCACCGGAGTCCCGATCACCAGCCAGAGCAGGGGAAAGCCCTTTGATTATGCCGTGGTTGGTGACCGTGGCAATGAAGGGGTTAAGCACAAGGGAGTGGAGGATTCCCTGCAAACTCCGATGTCTTCAGCGATGCCAAGATGTTGCTGCAGACAAATGACCTGAAATGCCTGCTGTCAAAAGACAGTGGGCAGTCTTTAAGGGGTTAAAGCCCTTCAGAGGGATGTAACACTCTTGACTTTTCTAAGATCACATCACCACCAATTGCTTTGTTGCAAATAGTCAACAGGGTTGCAAGAAATGTGTTGAAAAAAAAAACATATTAAATGCCAAATATTTGAGACAAATGAAATGTGAAGCAATAAGAAACCCATTAGCCTCTAATACTGTGATATTCCAGGACTGCAACCTCCCTTAGGTGTATAAAAGTCAAAGATGTACAGCACTCAGAGACATGGCCAAGGTAAGGAAGGATGAAACTTGACCTGCACTGAACAAGATACAGTAGTTGAAATGTAACGACTGGGCAAAGAAATATGTTAAGACAGTTTTTTCATACGTTTTATGGACCAGATGAGTTGGCCTGTGACTGGATCAGTAAATGACACATCTCCACTTCAGCTCAGACGCTACCAAGGTTGAGGTGGGGTACTAATATGGTATGACATTATTAAAGATTAGCTGGTTGGTCCGTTTTGCATTGAAAATGAGCTCAAATTAATCTATCAAGCCTACTACCAATTTTTAGGAGACCCTTCTTAAAGCAGTGGTACAGGAGAGTCTGCATTTTTCAAAAAAACATGATTTCTATGCAGGACAGTGCACGTCTTAAACTACTGCACTGTGTGGTTAGTAAAGGTCTTAAAGATTAGGTAATGGGTCCCCTTACTTACGTGACCTAAACACTGTTGAGAATTTGAGGGCCTTCTTAACTGGGAGATATATGGTAAAGGAAAACAGTATATTTCTTTGAACAGCATCTGTGAGATTGTGACTGCTACAAAAAAAAAGTTGATCATCGACAGGTTAAGAAACTGACTGACTCATGGATGGAAGGCTTAAAGGGGTTTTATCATTTCATTAAATGGTATTCAGAATAAGGGGACAGTGAAAACAAGCAACTTTGCAATTAGATGTCATTAGCAAAGCTGTCTTGTATTCACAGTATTCCTTATCTTGTGTTTTTGTTTACACTGATCTCCAGTCCTGGTCGGATCCCTCCTCCTTGCATTTCACTAGCTGAGAGCTCATTTACATTCTGTACAGCCCCTGGTCATATTCATGGAGCGAGCATTCCTATGTCTCTCCCTCAGGGACCGTCACATTTTCACTTTATACAGCCAGAAGAAACAGAATTACACTGAAGGGCTTAGGCTATGTTCACACGGCTCGTTTCGAGGCGTATTTACGGACGTATTTACGTCCGCAAATACGTCCCGAAATACGTTTCAAATACGTGTCACAAAGTGTGCCACGTATTTTGCGTCGTATATACATTCCCCATTCTTTACTATGGGGATTTACGTGGCAAAATACGCCTCAATATGTGACAGGGGACTTAATTTTACGATCGTATTTACGCCCGCAAATACGTCGCGAAAATACTGCCTCGTGTGAATGACGAGGCGTATTTTACATTGGAATCAATGCTAATCTAATTGTTCATTATTTGAAACGTATTTCGGGACGTATTTGCGGACGTAAATACGCCCCGAAATAAGCTGTGTGAACATAGCCTTACACAATCAGGAAACAGCACAATTTGTGTCGATCCCTGCCTGACTCAGAGTTAGGGGCCGTAGCATTTTCTCTCTCCACACCCAGCAGAAACAGACTGCAGCAGATTCTAAAATGAGAAAACATAACGGCTTTGTCCCGGTGCCTAACTCTCCTGCATAGAAGTGAGATCTTTGGCATTCATAGAGCTGTAACACATCAACTGTAACACATCTCCAGCTAGTCTAGATTGAATGCAGCCTGTGGTATGTATACAGCTCTTACAAAATAAGACTGATAGGGAGAGACACAGTGACATGTGGACTCAGACAGAGAGGGGGGTGGACTCTGAGGGCCAGCAGGAACAGTGAAGGGGGGGGGGGGGTGATGTCACCCAGCTGGGAGGGGAAGAAACGCCCCTGCATTTCTGGAGTTGAGAAGCTGAGAGCAGTATGAATCAGCCGAACTAAGGAAGCGATACATCCCCTTTAAAGGGGTTTTCTCTGTACAGGCTTTTGTGGGCATCTTTAGCTTTCTCTCCAGCTTACGGCTTCAAATCCACGGGCATGCCTCTCCTCCCCGGAGGTGTGTCTTTACTGCGCTGTCCTGAGCCGCCGTCATCATTCTGTGTGAGCAGTGGAAGGGAGGGGATGTCACAGCTCTTCAGACCTCCTGCACTGGTCTGTTCTCATGCCTGGAGAGCTGTTACCTCTAACATATAGAGAGTCAGTAATTGCCCAGATCCTTCACCTAGCGCTATCACTGGGAAAGGAGACAATGAGAACGTAGACAGCAGCCAGCACAGAATGCACTCGCTTTCCTCTGAGCTGTGGGAAAATGAAACTTGCAGACAGCCAACCACAGCACAGGGGGCGTTTCCTGATCATGGCTGAACTAAATAACAGGCAGCCAATCCCAGCAAAAGGGGAATGACCCGACCACTGCTTCAGATTTAGCTGTAGACACTCGCAGATTCGCTCATAGGTGCTATACTAAATGATTTAGGTAATGCAAACCAATTGCAAAAGTTCTTATTTTTACTGTCCCCCTCATTACAGATCTGATCTTTGTAGCGAGACAGCTCCTTTAAGACTTATTTAAAAGGTTGGCTATATTGGCTACTGACTTTTTTTCCCCTTGAAATGTCAGCACTGTTTATTTGCAAATTTTTAATTTGGTTTATTAATCTCTAACAGATAAAAGTGAGAAATGTTCAGTTTTTTTAGCTGCATAATAATTCCGCACATGAATAGTTGCCCAATAATTATGCACACATAGATATTTCCTTTAGATAGCCAAAATTGCACTTACTTTCCTACATATTCAGGTTTGAGATTTATCAATTTGGATTGACAGTACTGTAGTTGTACGATATTAAAATTAATACTCAAAAATAAAACTTGCCTAATTATGCACACAATCTATAGTACAATTGATGAAACATGGTGAATACACACATTTTTTTGGGATTACAAACTTTTCTAATGGGGCTTGTTGACAGATGTATTACCTTTTGTTTAGGAGGAAAAGTCTAAGTCACTAGACAACATATTAAAGTACTGCCCATCTGTACGCATCCTATAGTACAACCTATTACAAGGGAGCAATACATATTCCTTTGCCTTTTTAGACTATGTGCAGACTGATTAATGTTTGGCAAAAACTTCACTTAATGCAGAAATTATGCATAAAATGCTTCTCATCCAAGTAAGATTTTTTTTTTTTTTTTTTTTTTTTAGAAATGTATGTTTTCATATGTGCTGTCCTATCCATCACAACTTTTATAGGCAAAGCTGAAGACTATATCAATCGACCACATGCTTTAAAACCTACAATCAAAATAAATATATACAGTCTAATAGGAAAACAAGAGTATATTTTATCACATACTCGAATGAGGTCAAAGTCAATACCAAAAAATGGAAATGCTAAGAGTTTGACCTTCCCTGTTAATATTGATGGCCTATCATAAAATAAAAGAATGGAAATGATAATTGAAGGACTTGCACTTCTTTTTAGATCCATTTCTGGCTTTAAACCAAAAAACTAAAGAGGAGCAACAAAAAAAAAAAAGAAACTGCGGTGTGTACTTAAACCTTTTTAGCAGTGGCTAACTGTAGGCACTATTGTGGTCTTTATCAAGTGGTGGTGATGTTTGTTGGTGATGTTAAAGGTATATACTAGGACCTCTCTGCACACAAAGCACATATATCTTTGCAATGTGATCACAAACGTAAAAGGTGAGTGGCAGTGAACAAACTTTTTCTAATCAAAAAGCGTAAAAAAAAAAAAATGTTCAAAACCTTATAAACACCACAGTCATCATATAAGAAAAAACATGCCACATAGCTCTCTATCTGATGATTTATTTGTGTTTTACAGAGCCAGACCAAGTTTTTGTATTTTTTTTTGTTCATACTACCAGTTCAGTCCCTATTTTTAAGGGTAGTGTAGTTGGTGCTTTAAATGTAGTATACTAAACTAAATGATTGTTCCCAAATTAAATTTTACAGATTCTAGATTCTTAAAGGTATCTTTATTTAGATCAGATATAACATGATTTGTATTGAAGGTGGGAGTAAGATAAAAATGCAGCAACAAGGGGGAAGTACCAGGTGAATTTGTGATCAATATTAGTGCTTATAATGCATCAGGGTATTAACTAATCCCTAAAGGTTGAAGTGCATAAACACATTACCTGTACAAGTGCAACAACAAACATTGTAAAATAATCACCATAAACAGTATAAAGAAAAGCAGTGTATGTGAGTGAAAACGGATAAACAATTATCTCATAAAGCCCTAGTATTACTCCTAATAGGCACGTGTTTTGTCTATCCTTCGTCAGGAGACGATCTCCACCACCCTCAGATACACATAGTAGGCATCTAATTGATTTAAATATAAATCATGTCATGTATGTGTTCTATATAAAGATATATTTATTTATATTTTTTTCTTCCGTGATTTTTGTGTATTTGTGGTATGGTATTTTCTATTGGGATATACAGTGGTGGCCAAAAGTATTGGCAGCCCTGCAATTCTGTCAGATAATACTCAGTTTCTTTTCTTTTCTCAAAATGATTGCAATCGCTAATTCTTTGGTATTATTATCTTCATTTAATTTGTCTTCAATGGAAAACCACAAAAAGAATTGTCATAAAGCCAAATTGGATATAATTCCACACCAAACATAAAAAGGGGGTGGACAAAAGTATTGGCACTGTTTGAAAAATCATGTGATGCTTCTCTAATTTGTGTAATTAACAGCACCTGTAAGTTACCTGTGGCCCCTAACAGGTGTTGGCAATAACTAAATCACACTTACAGCCAGTTGACATGGATTAAAGTTGACTCAACCTCTGTCCTATGTCCTTGTGTGTACCACATTGAGCATGGAGAAAAGAAAGAAGACCAAAGAACTGTCTGAGGACTTGAGAATCCGAATTGTGAGGAAGCATGAGCAATCTCAAGGCTACAAGTCCATCTCCAAAGACCTGAATGTTCCTGTGTCTACCGTGCGCAGTGTCATCAAGAAGTGTAAAGCCCATGGCACTGTGGCTAACCTCCCTAGATGTAAAGCCCATAGCACTGTGGCTAACCTCCCTAGATGTAAAGCCCATGGCACTGTGGCTAACCTCCTTAGATGTGTGGACTGAAAAGAAAAAATGAGAGATTTCAACACAAGATTGTGTGGATGGTGGATAAAGAACCTCGACTAACATCCAAACAAGTTCAAGCTGCCCTGCAGTCCGAGGGTACAACAGTGTCAACCCATGCTATCCGTCGGCGTCTGAATGAAAAGGGACTGTATGGGAGGATACCCAGGAAGACCCCACTTCTTACCCCGAGACATAAAAAAGCCAGGCTGGAGTTTGCCCAAACTTACCTGAGAAAGCCTAAAACGTTTTGGAAGAATGTTCTCTGGTCAGATGAGACAAAAGTAGAGCTTTTTGGGAAAAGGCATCAATAGAGAGTCTACAGGGAAAAAAAAGAGGCATTCAAAGAAAAGAACACGGTCCCTACAGTCAAACATGGCGGAGGTTCCCTGATGTTTTGGGGTTGCTTTGCTGCCTCTGGCACTGGACTGCTTGACCGTGTGCATGGCATTATGAAGTCTGAAGACTACCAACAAGTTTTGCAGCATAATGTAGGGCCCAGTGTGAGAAAGCTGGGTCTCCCTCAGAGGTCATGGGTCTTCCAGCAGGACAATGACCCAAAACACACTTCAAAAAGCACTAGAAAATGGTTTGAGAGAAAGCACTGGAGACTTCTAAAGTGGCAGCAATGAGTCCAGACCTGAATCCCATAGAACACCTGTGGAGAGATCTCAAAATGGCAGCTTGGAGAAGGCACCCTTCAAATCTCAGGGACCTGGAGCAGTTTGCCAAAGAAGAATGGTCTAAAATGCCAGCAGAGCATTGTAAGAAATTCATTGATGGCTACCGGAAGCGGTTGTTCGCAGTTATTTTGGTTAAAGGTTGTGCTACCGAGTATTAGGCTGAGGGTGCCAATACTTTTGTCCAGCCCATTTTTGAAGTTTTGGGTGAAATGATCAATGATTGGATTTTTGTCTCATTCTGTTTTGTGTTTTTTCATTGCAAGCAAAATAAATGAATATATTAATACCAAAGAATTTGTGATTGCAATCATTTTCAGGAAGAAACTGAGTATTATCTGATAGAATTGCAGGGGTGCCAATACTTTTGGCCACCACTGTATTATGGATTAATACAATTCCACTTTGATTATCGAATATGTTGGTCCTTGATGTTGTAGGTATTCAACACTGTATATATGTGTCCAAATAAACATCCTGCCAAGTTTAATACTAAGAACAGCAGTTCACATACACAATTTTTTGACAATCTGCTGTATCTCGTTTATCCACATGGGGGTGTCTGTGAATCATGTCAGTCTGGTATTCTTTCACTGCCAAACAGAACATTATATTCTTCAAGAATCGCTATGAAGGATTTGACAAAATAGGGCTCCTGAGAAATATGTCTAGGACCAATGCTGTATGTGAACCAAAAGAAATTATCCTCAAGTAGTCTGTACTGAAGTTCCCATCTTGGCAGGATTCCTGTTGTCTGTATATGAATTATTATATGTAATTGACAGAAGGGTCATAAAGAGAAAAGTTATAAAATGCACAGTAGTCCTGAAAGTAACAATATTCGCTTCATCACTCTGTCAATAAGAGCATAAAGTTTTGTCACAGCCAGCATCTTCAGTGTGTGGGAGGTGAGACCATGGCTTGAGGCAGTTTCTCCAGAAACTAGGCTGTGTTTTTATGCCTGCTTGATACACAGGTGCTGATTGGTGCTCCACGTTGTGCTTGGATTTCCCGCTGTGAGAAAGACCTACAAAGCTGCTTCTTTGGGAACAGCCAAACAAACAAACTAAATATGTTATTAGTAAAATAAAAGAAACTGGCAATATTGTGTGGGTCAGAGATTACTTCTAATTCATTTTACATGCAGGGTTTTTCTTTTCCTTATTCTGGGAGATTCAAGAAAAGGCAGTATACCTTGGAAAACAGTGGGTGTGCTATCTTTACAAGGCTTGATATTCCTGGACTATGTAGGGGCGCTAACGGCCTTCGCCCTGTTAAAGTTTGGTTGTCATTTTGCAAGGCTCTGAGTTACATAAACAAGCTTCCCTTTTGTCACGGAAAAAAAAAAAGAATAGGCATGCTGCTACACATTGCCAGCCCTGACTGAACAGCAGGGACTCCGAACGTGTCCAGGGTCTCCCTCATAGTCAATGTCAGTGAGACAGCTGGTAATGCATCTTTTAACTGGCAAAAACTATACCACATCCACACTGAGCAATGCAATGAATGCAACAAGAGACGATCCTCACTCTCCTTACAACACTTCCAAAGACGAAAGCAGCAGCTTAAAAGAAGGCAGCTGCTCTCTTTGTTCTCTGATCTATGTCTGCTATGGAATAGCACGTCTCTGCTAGGCAAGCTGCCTTAACATTGTGGTTGTTCATCTAGTATATAAGCAGCTGTGAGATCAAAATTAGTGGATTTAGTGAGGTAGCTTGCTATGACCTCACAAGGGGATTTCAGTCAGGTAAGCTGCTGTGACATCACAAATGTGCTGTGACCGTAATTGTGAGTTTAATTTAGGAAAGCTACTGTGACATCACAAGTGGTTTTAGTGAGGTAAGCTGCTGTGACATCACTAATATGTGTCCTCTATGTATTTGCTGTGACATCAAAAATGTGCTGTGAACGTACTTGTGGTTTTGAGTCAGTTAAGCTACTACAACATCACAAGTGGTTTTAGTGAGGTAAGCTGCTATGACATCACAAATGTGCGTCCGCCATGTAACAGCTGTGACTGTACTTGAAGGTTTGAGTCAGGAAAGCTACTGTGACATCACAAGCAGTTTTAGTGAGGTAAGCTGCTGTGACATCACAAATGTGCATCCACCAACTGTGCATCCACCAACTGTTGTGACCATACTTTTGTGTTTTGAGTTAGGAAAGCTACTGTGACATCACAAGTAATTTTAGTGAGGTAAGCTGCTGTGACATCACAAATGTGCATCCACCAACTGTGCATCCACCAACTGTTGTGACCATACTTTTGTGTTTTGAGTTAGGAAAGCTACTGTGACATCACAAGTAGTTTTAGTGAGGTAAACTGCTGTGACAGTACTTGTGGGATTGAGACAGATAAATTGTAATGTTATACCTCCGCTCAGGAAAACAACTGCTGGCCAATCTGTACACTGGGATATTCTGAACAGCAATAAATGAGGAGTTTTTTGAAAAATTAAGAAGCAATTAAAGGGGTTTTCCATAACTTTTGAAAACCTCGCTACGACCTTCCACTGCACTTAAATAAAAAATGATCCCATACTTAACTATGTTGTCAGCATTGTTCCAGCACCATCAGTGCTCCAGTGTTCCTTATTGGTCCCCCACTAATGCCATTAAAGGGGTTGTATAATTTCATTAAATGGCCTTCAGAATAAGGGGACAGTGAAAACAAATAACTTTGCAATTGGATGTCATTAGCAAAGCTGTCTTGTTATCACAGTGTCCCTTATCATCTGTTTCTGTTTACACTGATATCCAGAGCTGGTCAGATCCCGCCTCCTTGCATTTCACTAGCTGAGCTCATTTACATTCTGTACAGCCCCCCCCCCCCACCCCACCGTCGTTTTCACAGGAGCGAGCATTCCTGTCTCTCTCACTCAGAGTAAAGGACCAGCACATTTTCACTCTGCACAGCCAGAAGAAACAGAATAACATTGCAGGGCTTCTACAATCGGGAAACAGCACAATTGTGTGTTGATCCCTGCCTGACTCAGATTAATGGGCCGTAGCAATTTCTCTCTGCACACCCAGCAGAAACAGACTGCAGCAGATTCTACAATCAGAAAACATAACAGTTGTGTTTCGGTGCCTAACTCTCCTGCATAGAAGGGAGATCTGTGCCATTCATAGGAATACTAGATTCAACTGTAACAAATTTCCAGCTGTGAGAGGAGACAAGATCAGTGCTCAGTCTAGATTGAATGCAGCCTGTGGTATGTATACAGCTCTTGCATGTATACAGGTATAAGACTGCATAGGGAGAGACACAGTGACATGTGGAGTCAGAGAGGTGGGGGGGAGTCTCGGGAGCCAGCATGAACAGTGAAGGGGGGATGATGTCATCCAGCTGGGAGGGGAAGAAACGCCCCTGCATTCCTGATAGCAGTATGAATCAGCCGAACTAAAGAAGCGATCAGGCCCGGACTGGCCATAGGGCAAACCGGGCATTTGCCCGGCGGGCCGCTGGGGTCCAGGCCGCAGGGCCGGCTCGGAGCGCCTGCTGGGGGGTCGGTGTTTCCCCCCGGCGGGCCCCAAGTGCCGGCGCACGCACGGGGCCGCAATGGCGCATATGCGAACGGACCCCTGTGCCAGGGGCCGGAAGGCCCCCTCGCTGCACGGCCGGGTCACTGACCCAGCCATGCAGCCACCACGGCCGCCGCCCGAAACCGCGCGGTCCCAGGCAGCACCGAGGCTGAACATCTGGGATCTATTGATCCTTTCTGTCAGCTCCCAGGAGGCCGCGGGGCAGGCGCGCGATGTGATGACGTAAATCGCGTGCCTGCTCCCGGCCCCCACTCCGGGTGAAAGCGGCCCGCTCCGGACGGACGTGGAAGAAGAGGATGGAAACCAGGAGTAAGAGTTTTATTGTTTTTTAAACTACTTACTGCCCCTGCCTGGCCTGTATACTGTCCTTGCCTAGCCTGTATACTCCCCTGCCTAGCCTGTATACTGCCCCTGCCTACCCTATATACTGCCCCTGCCTACCCTATATACTGCCCCTGCCTAGCCTGTATACTGCCTCCCCTATATACTGCCCCTGCCTAGCCTGTATACTGCCTCTGCCTACCCTATATACTGCCCCTGCCTACCCTATATACTGCCCCTGCCTAGCCTGTATACTGCCCCTGCCTACCCTATATACTGCCCCTGCCTAGCCTGTATACTGCCTCTGCCTCCCCTATATACTGCCCCTGCCTAGCCTGTATACTGCCCCTGCCTAGCCTATATACTGCCCCTGCCTAGCCTGTATACTGCCTCTGCCTCCCCTATATACTGCCCCTGCCTAGCCTGTATACTGCCTCTGCCTAGCCTGTATACTGCCTCTACCTATCCTGTTTTACTGCCCCTTTGCCTACCCTATATACTGCCGCTGCCTAGCCTGTATACTGCCTCTGCCTCCCCTATATAATGCCACTGCCTAGCCTGTATACTGCCTCTCCCTAGCGTGTATACTGCCTCTGCCTACCCTATAAAACTGCCCCGGCCTAGCCTGTATTCTGCCTAGCCTATAAAACTGCCTCTGCCTAGCTGTATACTGCCCCTGCCTCCCCTATATTTACTGCCCCTGCCTAGCCTTATACTGCCTCTGCCTAGCCTATAATACTTGCCTCTGCCTAGCCTGTATACTGCCTCTGCCTAGCCTGTATACTGCCCCTGCCTACCCTATATACTGCCCCTGCCTAGCCTGTATACTGCCTCTGCCTCCCCTATATACTGCACTACCTACCCCTGTATACTGCCTCTGCCTCCCCTATATACTGCCCTTACCTAGCCTTATACTGCCTCTGCCTAGCCTGTTAAAACTGCCCCTGCCTCCCCTTTATATACTGCCCCTCCCTAGCCTGTATACCTGCCTCTGCTAGCCTGTATACTGCCTCTGCCTACCCCTGTAAAACTGCCTAGCCTATATACTGCCTCTGCCTCCCCTATATACTGCCCCTGCCTAGCCTGTATACTGCCTCTGCCTAGCCTGTATACTGCCCCTGCCTACCCTATATACTACCCCTGCCTACCCTATATACTACCCCTGCCTACCCCCCCCCAATATTCTGCCCCTGCCTAGCCTTTTATACTGCCTCTGCCTCCCCTATATACTGCCCCTGCCTAGCCTGTATACTGCCTCTGCCTCCCCTATATACTTCCAATGCCAACCCTGTAAACTGCATCTCCCTAGCCTGTATACTGCCTCTGCCTTCCCTATATACTGCCCCTGCCTAGCCTGTATACTGCCTCTGCCTCCCCTATATACTGCCCCTGCCTAGCCTGTATACTGCCTCTGCCTAGCCTGTATACTGCCTCTGCCTAGCCTGTATACTGCCTCTGCCTAGCCTGTATACTGCCTCTACCTAGCCTGTATACTGCCTAGCCTATATACTGCCTCTGCCTACCCTCTATACTGCCACTGTTTAGCCTATATAACTGCCTTGCCTGTATAATGCCTCTACCTAGCCTATATACTGCCTCTGCCTAGCCTGTATACTGCCTTTGCCTAGCCTATATACTGCATCTGTCTGTATACTGCCTCTGCCTAGCCTGTATACTCCCTACCCTTTTAACTGCCACTGCCTACCCTATATACTCCCCCTGCCTCCTCTAAGTGGCCCTGCCCGGCTATATACGCCCTTGCCTGGTGATATACTGCCCCTGCCTATCTAAAATATGCCCTGCCTATCAAATATACTGCCCCTGCCTGGCTATATACTCCCCCTGCCTGCCTCTAAGTGGCCCTGCCTGGCTATATGCTGCCCCTGCCTGGCTAAATACTGCCCCTGCCTACCTCTAAGTGGCCCCCCTGGCTATATATTTGCCCCCTGGACTACCTCTAAGTGGCCCTGCCTGGCATATACTGCCCCTGCCTACCTCTAAGTGGCCCTGCCTGGCTATATACTGCCCTGCCTACCTCTAAGTGGACCTGCTTGGTATATAACTCCCCCTGCCTGCCTCTAAGTGGCCCTTCCTGGCTATATCCCTGCCCTGCCTTCCTCTAAGTGGCCCTGCCTGGTTTATATAATGCCCCTGCCTACCCTATAAGTGGCCCTGCCTGCCTACTTACGGCCCAGCCTGGCTACATACTGGCCCTGACTGCTAATTACTGCCCCTGGCCCTACCTGGCTAATTACTGGTCCTACCTGGCAAATTACTGGGGCAGCCCCAGCTACAGGCTAGTTACTGGGGGCAGCCCCAGCTACCTGGCTAGTTACTGGGGGCAGGCCCCAGCAAACCTGGCTATTACTGGGGCAGCCCCAGCTACCTGGCTAGTTACTGGGGGCCAGCACCAGTTTACCTGGCTAGTTACTGGGGGCAGCCCAGCTACCTGGCTAGTTACGGAGGGCAGCCCCAGATACTGGCTAGTTTACGGAGGGCAGCCCAGCTACCTGGCTAGTTACTGAGGGCAGCCCCAGCTACCTGGCTAGCTACTGGGGCAGCCCTTGCTACTGGCTAGCTACGGGGGTAGGCCCTGTCTACCTACCCAATGACTGGAGGAAGGCTCTGTTATCTACCTAATGGGGGTCTACCTATTTACCTGCCACTTATCTGACATTTTTTAATTTCAAATTTTTTTAGGGTCTAACGCTGTTTGGGAATTGATAGAAAGTGCGAAGAGAGAGGAGTCTAAGATTTTATTTGTTGTTAAATTCTACAGGGATGAGTAGTGACCGCTAGAAGAAGACATTGCTTCTGTACCGGGCAGAGAAAGAAATGGAAGGGAACGACTCATCAGGAAGACCGTCATGGAGGTTTGGGCCAGAAGAAGAAAAGGAGAAGAGAACAACTCCCACCAGAGATGACGTCTCCTGTGAGTCTCTGCTGTCAGGGGTAAGTTTACTTCTGTGTTGAATCAGTGCTGTGTTCATTTGATGGTGACCAGAAAACAGGGGATGGGATTGGTGGGGGTTTGTAGGTTATATCGGTGCTTTTTGTAGTGTCAGTGTGGGCTTGTCCCGGATTGTAAAGCAAATGCACACCTGACTCTGTGATGAGGGGTTTCTCTGCACCACTTTTTTTTTTCTTGCTTGTGTTTAGGGGGCTCTTTTGGTGCATTTTTTGATGCGTTTTTTGTGCAGAAATGTACAGCATTAACTGCTCTGCCTTTCTGCACAAAATCGCAGCAAAAATGCATCAAAAACGCTACGTGTGAAAGCACCTTCATAGTGTAGTATATTTTAGAAAGTAGCGATGTGCGAGAACAAGGGAAATTTTTTAAGCGGATATTGTATGTGGGCTGCTGGGGGATTGGTGCCCGGGCTAATTTTTATTCTCAGTCCGGCCCTGGAAGCGATACATCCCCTTTAAGTTCATGTGTCACATAACGCTGCAGACAATGCCTGTATGTATGGCATGTGTCCACAAATGCGAGCACGTGACTGCTGAGGCCAATGATTGGCTGTATTATCATTTGAGTCATAAATGTGATGTCATCTATGAGGGATCAACGGAGGACACTTGGGCTCCAGTAGTTCTAGAACAATAGTGGTGATAGAGGTAAGTAAGGGTTTAGCTTTTATTTTAGGGCAGAGTTGGATAGTAGGGAAGTTTTCAAAAGTATTGGAAAACCTCTTTATGGGGCCTCCATTGATGGTGTCTGTTTCCATCAAACACGTCCTTTATCTTTATCCTAATAATGAATACCTTTGGTGTTGCCGTATGTATATGTAACACGCTGTGCAGATACTAATGGGAAGTAAATTTGGTAACTACTAGATTCTAAAACGGAACCCAGAACTCCTTTTGAAATCAATATTCGAGTTCTGACCACCTCTTTGTTCTCAACAGAGATTTTCGGGGGCCGCTCTCAAGATATCACACTTATAGGATACGCCATCAATGTGTAAAATGGGACAATCCCTTTAAGAGTGCAGTGGTACTGATTTGTTAGAGTATGTTTCACCATGTTGTTTTTTTACCACAGTGCATATCACTGGAATTTTATGACACTTTTAAAGGGTGTGCTAATTTTTCTTTAACAGACTACTCTGCCCCCTGTCATTTAAGGTGTTAGTTTTTTAGTTTCAGTACCATATTCATCTTTAATAGAAAGCCATTTCAGGAACTTTTCCCCCTTAAGCGGTGGTTTTTAAAAATTGAAAGGGTTTTTAAAAAAGTGGTTTGGGAAAAACCCGCGAAGTACCCCAATTGTGCAGATGGCCAGAAAACTAAAGGGTCATAAATTTGCACAAGGATTTTAAACAGAAAATCCCAAGGGGAACCCCAATGAATTTTCCCGTTTAAAAACCATCATGTGAAACCACCCTAAAACGGTTGTACAGCACATAAAAAAAATTTCAAATTTGGTACATGACCCATCTTCAACACTTTGTTCAACTCTTTCTGGGGAAATTTTTTTGGTATATCCCTGTATAAAAAATGACTCGCTTTTTTATTTTTGCTCAGCTGACACTGACCGCGGGGAACAACCCCGGGTCCGGGATTCTGATAAGCTTTTATTGAAGATAATTTAAAAACAGCGGTACAAACATGTAAAAAAACAGATGGTAAAAACCACCGTTTTTTGGGGTTTCTCTCCCCCCCGTGAAAAAATTAGCTGTGAATAAGGGGGGAGAGTAGTCTTTAAAAAGAGCTTACTCAAATGCCGGATCCTGGGTTGTTCCCGCATGTAGTAGCTCAGTGACTAAAAACAAGCGAGCTTACCGGAAGTGTATATCAAATTGGAGCCACAGCGACCCAATGCCGCCCTGAGAAGCTTAAAAAGCAGAAAAAAACTGCCCAGCCAAAGATCTAAGGGTTAGCGTTTATTTGCTATTTTGCATTTTCCCCTAGTAAAAAATACTTCTTAGATATGTTTTTTGATAAAAATTTGCGGGGACGGCCATAATTTTTTTTACAGTGAATTTTTACACCCTCCCCATTGGGATTTCTGCACTTTTTCTCTGTCTGAAAATTTTTGTCGGGGGATGGGGTGTTGACCATGATTTTTTTATTTTTAAATTTTTTTTTTTTTTGTTTTCCACTGGTCTACACGGTTTTTAACAACCCTGCCCCCCCGTTTGTTTCCCCCTTGGCTGACTTTTGTTTTCGGCTCAGATCTTGAAGCTATTGTGATTGACAGTTCTTTCCCCCAATCACTTTCCCTTTCTTATAGTCTGTGATCTGTGTGGTCTGGAGTCATAGGGCCGGCCCAAATTTGCATCCGGGGACTGGGACTCAAAAACCCCATAAGAATACCATTACCCTCACCTTGGTTCTAAAGTTTCTTTGGATTTTCTGGAGTTTACTTTGGGTTGCACTTTTTTTATTTTTGACCTCTTGCTTGCTCTCCTGACCCGATTTTTGCTGATTTTGTACTGCTTTTGCCTGCTTGGTTTCCCAACCTTTTTCGTAAGACTACTTTCTTTTGTTTTTTGTCTTTTTGGTCCCCTGTGTATACTTTTTTGCGTAAGCAGGGAAAAATCTTCCCCTTGTTTTCCGACCCCTTAGGAGTCAACCGCAAATAGGGACGGACAGGTGGGGGGACTTGGCAGTGTTTCCCTACCTACCCCGTGGGCATATTTTTCTAACTTTATACAAACCCAATTTTCTTTTTATTGGTTCTATGACTAAGTACAGGATCTTGCAAACCGGATGGAGTGTTTGGCGGCCTGCTTTCTGCTTTTTGGCCCCCCCCAGGTTTTATTTCTTTCTCAACCAGGCCAAAATGGTTGGGTTTCATCCCCTGTTTCTTGTCCGCACCCACCGTTCCCCGATAAACAAATGCACTCCAGGGTCGTTTTTTTGGGGAAAAGTGAGAAATTTTGGAAGTTCCCGGGGGTTGTGTGTTGCTTTATTTTCAATGAACCCCCCTTTCCTCCCACCCCAAAATGGTGGGAGTTTTTTTAACTCCCCAAATCACAGAAAATAAAAAAGGTTAAAATTCTCTCACAAAAAATATCACTGCTAGAAAAATAATAAGTAAAATACCTTACTTCAATTCTAAAACTGAAAGAAAACAGCCAAAAAAAACAGGTTACATATGTGTAAACAACAAACAGCTACAACTCCCAAAATGACAAAGCATAATTTTTTTGTAAAAAAAAACTTGGGGGGTTTGAAAAACACACAACCTATGGTATGGTCAAAGCACACAAGTTACCCTATCAAACCCTACCTGACTGGGGAACTCCCCCGAAAAGGGCTCCCCCCACTCAAACTTGGCTGAACCCTACCTCCCACTTTTAAGAGCAAGAGTATAGACAATGCCCGCCTTAGGGATTATATCATCAGGGATAGAAATCAAAGGGGCACAGGGGGCCAAAAGGGAAAAAAAAAAACAAACAAATTTTATATAATAGTAACTAAACAAACCCAATGAGATACAAGTATATGAAAAATTTTTTTCTATCTCATATTTTTCCCAAACTTTAAAAAATGAAAAAGCGGGAGTTTTTTAGAGGGCGGGGCGCGATCTTCCCGGTATGCCCATCTTCCCCGGTAGCCCCCCCCCTTCAAAAAACCACACCCTCCACCTAACTGCAAAAAGGGCTTTGGAAGAAACCCAGGTAGATGCCCTTATACCCATATCCCCCCCATAACGGGTAGGCCCCTTACGGGCAGGTAGATCCCCCTGTACCAAGTAGATGCCCCTCTGAGCCAGGTAGGTCCCCCCCTTTGTTAGCCAGGTAGGTGCCCCCCTTTGTTTGGGGTAGTCCCCCCCTCTGTTGCCGGTATGCCCCCCATTTTTTGCCAGGTAGTCCCCCTCTTTTGCCATAGTGCCCCTTCTTCCCAGGGTGATGCCCCTCTGTTCCATTAATGTCCCCTTGTTGCCGGGTTAGTCCCCCTCTGTTGCCGGGAGATACCCCTCGTTGCCAGGTAGTCCCCCTCTTTCCCCCAGTATGCCCCTCAGTTCCCCAGGTAATGTCCCCCCTCTGTTGCCAGGTAGTGCCCCCTCTGTTCCGGGAGTCCCCCCTCTGTTGCCAGGAAAAATTCCCTCTTTTTCCGGGGTAGCCCCCCCCTCTTTTTTGCCAGGTAGATGTCCCCTCTTTTTGCCAGGAGATGTCCCCCTTTTGCCAGGAAGACCCCCCCTTTTTTCCCAGGTTTCCCCCCCCCCCCTTTTTTTTCCCGGGCAGAGCCCCCCCATAGCTAATAAAAAAAAAATAAAACCCACTTCCCTCACCGGGCTCCTGCAGCACGCCCGCTCCTACCGATTCCCAGCGGCGCAGGGGAAGTGAGACAGCCGCGGTCACCCCCCCTGCAGCCGCGCGTCATTTTTCCCCCTGCGCCGCTGCCTTATGTGCGGCGCACACACCGGCCCGCCGAAAAAACAGGGGGGAGGAGGGAGGAGGGACGATCCCCTCCTTTGCCCCCCTCCCTGAAACAGCGAGATCCGGGGGGGTGTGAAGGGGCCCCGCAGCGGCCGTTAACCCGCCTGAGGACGGCCGGAGGCCCCAAGTACCACTAGCGGGGGGGGACCCCAAATGGGGGGCCCCCCCCCCCCCCCCAAAAAGGGAGAGTTTGATGTTGATTTATCTATCTATCATCTATCTATAATTTCCCTATTACTGGAGCGGATTTTACTTGTTGGAAAAGGGGGAACATCTGTTTGAAAACCCTCATTTAAATTTACTCAGGAATTTGCGGTTGGTTCTATTCATACTGATTTTTTGTGACTTTTTGTTATTGAAAACCTGTTCTCTGGTAAAATTTGGGTCGCCTTTTTTTGGGTTTTCATAATCCATCTTTAGATAAACAGCAAGGGGGAAAATTGATAAAATGGGGGCCCTAAATGCTTCCCCCACTGTTTTTCTTTACATATTCAAAATGTTAAATGAATGAAGCCAGCCTCCCCTGATACACTCGATTTTTTGATATCTTTGCCCCAAAAAAATTTGCTGACTTATTACCTCCTCATAGCCCCACGACTGGGTATTTGATCCCCTCCCGGGTCTAAAAACCTTAAAGGAAGGATCTTCAATCTGTCTGCTCCCAACCATGAGGCTATGTGGGAACACAAATGGGATAGTCTCCAACATCTGTCCTTCTAGTTCCCCAATGGTGGCGGGTTTTTTTTTGTGGAGAAGGTCAAAAATCAGTAACCCCCCTTTCCCGATCTTATCTGTTGAAAAACAATTGTGGCCGCCCCTGGTTCTCTAAGATCGATCCCATGGGGAAGGGAAGGTAAAATTAGTAAAGACTACATTTAACAACCCATGGGGACATTTCGAAACATTCTTTGTTATGACCTTCAGGTTTGTGTATCGCATCTGCATTCTTCAACAAGTTTGTTAATTATATCTTATCCGAGATCCTGGGCTTGTAACATTAGTGTGTTTTAAGTTTGATGTGATATGTTTTCTATTATCTTTCTCTCTGGGAGTTGCAGTCGCCACTCATATTGAGAAGCCTGTCAGAAATGTACTTTACAGATTACGTTAAAACCAATTGTTTACTAAGGATTCGAAAATGCCTGTCTATTAGAGGTGTACAAGGGTACACATTTTTTTGTGCGTTGATCATCAGCCCCAATAGAGTCATTAGTATGTATAGGAGACCCCCTAGTAAAGTCTCAGGCTAATTTAAACTGGTAAAGGCCCGCATTTAACCTCAAGCACTCCAGTGTTCTTTCTTGGCTTTTCCAATTTACTACCAAGCATTTTCAGTCCTGCTAACTTTTATGTTGGTATCTCATCAAAGAAAGGTGATGCTGACTTTACCCTATTGGGCCCTGAGACAGCTTGAGCAGCTTCTTAGAGTCCACAATTTAAGAAAGCTGCGCTTTTAGTTAACGAGCCCCAGTGCTGATTCAACCTGTTGTAATTGTCCGTTTATTGAGTGATTTAGATTAGATGCATTTTTCTAAAGTGGGGATTAATGTAGCATGTTAAACGTGCAATCAATCATTCACGACAAGTGTGGTTATATCTCTGATTGAATTCAATAGACCACAGTATGATATGTTATAGACCTGCTTCCTCCTGAAGTAGAACCCCTCTGAAAAAGAAATAGAGCAGATTTAGTTATTTGAGTGGATTTAACCGAGTTTTCTCTGGCAATCACCGCACGTCACCAGTCAGGGTCAACGAGTGACTGAGAGAGATTTAAATTAGGTGACGAAATCTGGAGTTATTCTTTTGACCCTGATCTAGCTGGCTGATTCAAGAATTCACAGTTCTCCTGGGTTTAATGCATGAGGAATAGTGTTTTAATCAACTCCTGCTTCTAAAGACGCCATTAAGTGATTTACTCGTTTTATCATACTATAACGTGACCATTCTGTCTTCTTAAGGAGTTTAATTGCGGTTAAGAGAAAGAGAGGCCAATGATAATTATTGAGATAAATAGTTTGTGTATTGTAATTAAATTATATTTCCCCCAGGGACTAGCCCATCAGTGCTCATCAAAACCCAAGAAAGAGGGAGGACTGCGCTTTCAGCGATTCCACCCTGTACTACCTGGCTCCTAGTCAATATGTGCCACGGCTCGGATTCCATTGTTCCGACAATGCCCATTTGAAATTTGGTACGAGTGCTGTGAAACCGCTGCTTTATTGCTACTACCCACTTAGCAGCCCTACCAGGCTTACCAAGGTTTCTCCTACCAAAACTCGCTCATGTACTGTTCCATTGGATAGCCTCTCACCTCAATATTTCAATCTGTATGTGACGTTCACCTCTAAGATGTCCCTATTTAAAACCAGGGGGACACTGACACCCATAACGGTTAAAACCCGGGAATACCAAAGTGTACATACATTAGCTTATATCCAGTAGACTGAGAGCTTAGGTAAGAGGAGCCTCGACGTCTAATTACTTTCAGCAATGAACTTAACGTTCTCAGACATCGCTAAAACCCTATATTCCGACTTTGGAGTGGGAGTACATTTCGGAACGAAAAGCAACCCATCAAGATTTTACTTACTTCCAGCTATACAAAGTTTCTACCACCACAAGAACAGGTTCAGTTCTGGACCACCACAGCCTCACTCGAGACCTTCGAATCATGGTGCTATGCTATGACTCCCGGGAAGATCCCACACAGCTTTCAAACAATATATGGTTAACTGTGAGTTTCATTGCGGCGTGATGAAAAATTTATTATCTCCTTCCAAAAATCTGTGGAGAAGGAGTTAGGTCGATATAGAGTTTCAGGTGAGGAATTGAGGAAAAGACCTTCACCCTGCCACAAATCTTCCGATCTCCACCAAGGCGCAGTGAATTTGAACTATATAATTAATTACACGCTGGATACAGAGTCCCAGCCCGCTACTACACCTCCATAATACCCTGTAAGCATCCACTATGATAGTTAGTCGAGCTGTAGAGTACATAGGTAAGAGGGACCCTATCACCACATTTGGAGCGATGGAACGCAACCAATATTTACATCACTCCTATCTTGGAGCAGGGTCCTTGACACGTCTCATTCATGTGGATTACGGATGCCTTAGAATAAATGTTGGCACCTGCCGTCCTTTTTACATTAGATTGATATTCCCCCTGCCAAAATCCCTGCTCAGTCAACTCATCTTTTGTCGGTTATCTTGATCCTGAGACGGCAAAATTGGTGATACCCCGCTTGTGTTTATCTATCTGCTTAGCCCTTCTAAATTCCTCCTGGCTCAGATATCCACAATCTTCAACGTTTGGAGGAATCCGAGTGCAGACTTGCTTCTCCCAAACCAGGAATCACTTCCAGACCTGGGACGAATGTTTGCCTTATGCCGCGTACGGACCATTTACCAGCACTTTTATCGTTCAAAGCTATCTCTCCTGAACTCCACACACTTGGAATGTAATCTCGATCTGGTATAGTGCCGGCGGAGTGGGCGGGAGGTCTTAGACCGTAAAGATCCTTTCTTTTTCCTTTTCTTGTTTATTTCACATTCTTTTTTTATACATATTATTTTTTTGAAGTTCGAGGATTATTTATGTGAACAGTGATTATCATCTTCCTACGACTGGGTGCTGTAGTCGGCTGGGTGCTCAGGTGCTGCCACCTTAACATGCTCAGACTAGTGGCATGCGTTTCGTCTGTCCCAAATGAACCAATAGAAAATGTATGCACTCTTGCCATTCGTGGTCACAATGGATACATCACGTTTAACCTTTAGGTCTACATAACAATATGAGCACCATGAAACAAATTTCATATTAGAGTGACATTTGGCTGAGTGTACCTCTGCTACATGGACTTGGTATAACATACTTGAATCTCGACTGAAAAAAAAAGCGATGCTATATTATTCAGTCTGTAGGCAAATATTACATATTGTTGATGTTCCTTTGAATCGTACAGATATATGCTTTTTGTACTGATTGATCACTTACCGTCGTGGCCACTATAAACGATCTAAGGGGATTCTCTATCTTGTAGTTTTTGTTCCAGCAATACCTGAAGGATGTCCTAAACAATCTTGAGAGTCCCCTGGCGCGTATTTCTCCCCTGTGATCATCGACTTTGTTACTTCCTCGCGACTAACAATCTCATGATTCTTGACCAATGCATAGTTCTTGTTAGCAGATATAGCAGAGTTGACCATCATTTAGCCTCTGAGCCCCATACGCTGTAGGAGTTCACTGATCCGTGGTTTTACACACACAGAGTCGTTAGCCCCTGTTCTTTTTATTGGCTGCGAGCGCTTTATACTTGTAGCATGTTAGTCCACTCTCATTGTCAACATAGACCCTGTATCCACTCACAATTACACTGTATCAATACAGCAAATGTCAAACTGTTTACAAAACTCAGCATTCCAGGAAATTAATGCCGCGGCCTTACCGCGAAAGTTTGGCATATCCATTTTGCAACTTTTGAATAAATCGCATCTTATTACTCATCACAGCAACAAGGGGATAGGTGTGCAGAGAGCCTACCGCACACATTAAATACCTGCAAATAACCAGCTCATCGAGACAATGTGACTTACTCTTCATGAGCTACAATGCTGCTGACGATCAAACAAGGAGAATGCCATAATTAATTGACAGTGTGCAGGAAAGAATTATATAAAATCAATGGACATAAGCTCCACATAAATTATGTAATGAAGTGCTAAGTGATAAGGTCATTATAATATATTCCACTCGTATGGAGGAGCAGAAGGCAAATCTAATTCTCCTCAAATTCTACAGAAAAAACACTGTCAATGTCTTGCGTGTATAAGAGTAGAGCATCCAGAAAGTATATAGAGTGGGGGGTCAAGTTGTCATACAATGGCAATGTTCCATGTGATGCTTCTGAATTCCATTGGTAAACTATTCATGTTATAAAAAGGTCTGGACTCTGAGCAAAGACATACATAAGTATGTAAGATTCCTATATGTCTGTAATTCTTCGGAAAGATCTAGGCCTTCTCGTAGCTTGAGGAACTACTGAGGAATTATAAGTTTTATGATCCTAAAAAATTCTAATTAATAACATGCAGAAATAGTGCAATAAAGGCATAAGTGGCTAGACGAGAGAGAGAGTAAGCAGTCATATGAGAATATTCACAAGACCATAATGAATGCACTATTCATGTATCAGTAAAGAACACCCACACAAAAGCGCATTTGAACCGATGCTTATCATCTTGGAACAGAGAGAAGGAGAAGCACTACACGTGACAGTTCACAGGCCCTTTCTATGGTCGTTTAGAATTCTTGTTAAATACCTCCTCTTTATACCTTTTTAGTAATGAGGTCTATCGGCCATAAGACTATAGTCTTGATGGGGCTCCCTAAGCTTAATCTGAACTCATTACAATCACTGAAGCTAAGTATAAAAACACTGATATCCTATTTTTTAACTTGTTATCTAGGTCCACTTCATTATATGGGTATGCCGCATCAATATAATATTTAATATTATAATAAGGCGCTTAATTAAACTCTTACAACCTCTGGTCTGTACACCATGCAACTCAATAAAATCATCTTCAAATACAACCTAGATTGTAGGGGAAGCTACTGTTATAAGGGTGACAGAGTCCCCCCCCCCCACCCACTTACCTACTTGGTACTAACAGAATGAAACTCTTATGGTATGTCTGTCCCTAGAATAGGACCAGCAAAGAACTTCCTTCCTACGATATACTGTTATTAGCCTACATTACATAGTAGTAAGCTACTTCGCAAAAGCAGGAGGCCCCTCACACCTTGGTGTCCTCATTCTGTAAGTAGTTTTTTTAATGTGTAATGTCTGTACTTATACCCAGGTCCATCTTTTCCATTGAGGCACACTAGCATATCTGCCCGGAGCGGACCCTACAAGTATAGGGTGCCAGAGGAGGGGTATGCTTGTCCCAGGAATGAAAAGAAAGCGATACCCATCAAAGCATATTTTACTGTTTGCGGTTCTTCTTCTAGGTAAGTGACAAACTCAAATAAAAAACCATGGGCGGAGAAGGGAGGCCATAGGCCTCCCCCCCCCCCCCCCCTTCCCGGTCGTCAGATCTTTGTTAAACATAAGTGGAGTTGATTAATTTTGGCTGTGCTTAGGATGGCTAGAGGCATACCTAAGGTGATTCATGTATTTGGCGATCAGGGCCCACTGGAGCAGAGCTCAGCCCGAGGTCCTGCATTATGACGGTTTGAGACAGCTCTCTTATACCCTTCTAATATTGGTACAGAGTTGCTGCGGAATATTATGTGCTATAAAACTTGTTGAAGGCCGCAGGCAGGCAAAAGTCTACAATCGGCATGATATATTCCCCAGCCAGGTTCTGCGCGGTACATATGTTACCTGGAGGACGCAAGACCAAGCACTAAGGAGTAATTAGGACTTTGTGAGGAGTGAAAGGCAGATGCTATATAGAGTGGCGGGCAGTTTACAGACAGAGTCCGACATACCATATTTAAGTTGTAAGCGTTCTAGCATGGAATAACCAAGACCATTCCCGGTGGCCTTTCATTGGGAGTATAGCATAGTAAGACAGGGTGGAGGCGTGCTTACTTCCCCTGGATCCACTCCGGGCGATTTTCCCGGCGGTATAATAAGTCAGCAGGTTAATCTTGACACTGCGTCCGGCTGTATCCTCCATTCCTCACCCATTTCAGGCTAGAGACATACACACTTGGAGGAAGCCCCAATTTCTGCTATTGCGCGTCATACAAGAGGTGATAGTGAGGGAACTACAACACGTATAGTAAGCTCTGACATGACTCGGATATACGTACAGTGGTAACTCTCCGTTTGAGGCGCGCCAACTCCTATGGTGGAGGACTTTGGACGGTCCTTTACCAGGGCTCTATTAAGTATTTTAATGTGGTATATTTGATAAAGGTTTTCTCCTCTTACCGGGCTGGAATACCTCTAATTTAATTTTACCATCACTGACCCACTCCTTAATCTCATAGGGCCACTGAAATCTTTTGCCAAAAATTGTCTTCTCAACCGTGGGCACAGAGATACCAGTAACCAAGTCACCTGGCTGGAAACACCCTGACCCTTGCTGATCATGTTTATATACCTCGCCTGTAGGCTCTTGCGCTAGCTGCAGGTTTCTCTCGCACTATAAGGCAGGACGGCTGCAAATTCTGTCCTTGCATTTCCTGAGGCACATATGCTTCGATCAATGCTCCTATGGGGGTATTTACTCACTGCACCCATATTCTCCTCTAGCTCTATGTCAGAGTCCCTGGGCATGTCTACGATAGAGGAGCTGAAAGTCGTCAAGAACTCCTGTGTGACGCTTTGCATACCTCCCTATAGAGAACATGAGGTAGGGTAGTAGTTCTAGCTCCGCATTCTCTCCCATCCTTTTTCCACCACCTTTCTATAAGCATCGTCTTCTTGGGTCCTTTATGAACCTCTCATCAGGCCATCAATGCTAGGGGTATGATACACCGAGGTACGGAGACTGGGTATATATTTTGGCAGGTAGAGGCAGCAGAGTTCTTTGGTCACCTTCGACATAAGGGGGTACCCTGTGTCATTGAGTATCTCTTATGCGGGATACCCGTAGCGTGTGAACATTTTGCGGAACAGCTTCTTTTTGTGTATCCCTTGGATGAAGGTGGATTTCCTAAGCGAGGGTATAGCCTCGGGTAATAGCGTTGTTCGTAATCGAGAACCACTAACAGACATGTGCTTGGGTGTCCCCTGGCTGACTTAGGAGGAGGGGGCCCCTACCGAGTCCATGCCTATCCGCTCCGAAGAGGGGACCTCTATTACTGTGCAGAGGTGATTAGCGGGGCGTCCGAAATGAGCGAGCCTAGGGGTAGGTGTTTATTTGGCACTCCCTCCGGGCAAGAGACTGTGCAGAAGTCCTTCTCAAATGCCCTTAAACCCTCTCTGTTAAATTTGCGCTCTACCCTCTGCGTTCTCGGGTTTTTCTCTACACCTAAGTATACCACCAGCACAAGGGAGAGGATGGGCCACTCCAACACCTTTGACATGTGACCTGGAGCACCACCAATTGCTCCACCAAACTCGTTTGGTCTTCTTTAACTCGATACCACATATTATTGTTTAAACTGCGAAAATGAGGTAACCAGAATCACTCCTGGTTCCTGGGGTTTTTCGCCATCTATAATCTTGACACTTTCCCAAGCGTGTTCCAAGGTTTGCGGGTCCACATCTTCGCTTCGTTACCAAGTTACCCTTTTGACGTGCGGCAGTAGAGGTGAACTACAAGCTCAAGAGAGTGAGGTTTTCCTCTGGGTCCCTCCGCCAGGACGTGAACAATGTTAACCCATCCGGTGCTCCCCGAGTCCCTGTGCAGGACACAATTACTCTTTACCTCATTATACTTCTAGTAACACCTACAACTCCCAGACATGGAAATCATCAGCCTATAATACACTGTGAGGTAGACTCGGGACGACGTCCACCTCCATTGTTTGCGTCATCGGCCGCTCGGGAGTCTCTAGGATCTAATGTACGCGGTTAGGTAGTCTCTTGTGTCACTGATGTGATACAGCCAAACCCTACATGCAGGAGATCGCAGTGTTGTCTGAGGAGTCCACCAGCCTTGCCATGTACCATTGTCACCAAGCTCTGGAAGTCCAAGTAGAGAGCTTGAATGGCGAAACGACCGTGTCGAATTATTGACGTACACTTCCTGTCGCTCACCACCAGCCTTAGCATGCGAGGTGATAGGAAGGCCTGGCAAATTAATTACGTGCGGTCCGTATAATCCAAACAATCCATGGGGTCCCCCTATGTTTGGACAACGTGCTGCAACCAGGTGCTGCCATTAAAAGAAGCATTCATCTATTAACTGTTTATAGGCGCCCCATACAGCCAATCAAATGGGTCCCTCCCCCCAATACTAGTTCCCATTTCTTTATTCATATCAGTAAGGTGCCAGCCTTACAAGTGTATGTAACTGCCCTTACTGCCCAATTTGTGGCAGCCCGTTGGGCTTAGCAACTTGTCCCCATCCCATTAGAGTCCATCCGCCAACAGAAAACAATGGGTCCCCAGCAACTGCGTGTGAAGTGTCTGATATTTGGGGTGGCAACCTTATTCCCCCCTTCTCACCAAAAACAAGGAAGAATATCTAAACTTGTGACCCCCTCCCCATCAGGACATCTACTTTCCCTTTTGGTGGCAGGATCGAGACTTCACCCGTGTCTGAGTCGTAGGTTGATTGCAGTCCCCGGAAAAAAACAGCCCTCAGATGGCACTGTAGCACGTTCCACAATGGAGTACTAGCTCGTCCAGACCTTTTGCGGTCCGTGTACCCCCACACAGCGTCTAAGGACTTACACCGGGTGAATGCGCTACACAGCGATCACAGACTGGACATACGTATTGGCGTGTTTGACTGACAATAAACCCACGGACCAAGGACCGATTTGAACTCAGAATGATCCTGCCTTTGTTCTCAAGCCTGAAATAAGAGGACTTATACTGCGAGAGCGATCCCAGAGCTGTGAGCAAGCTCAATATATTCTATATATAATATAAATAGTTATTTAAGTTATCCTCTTTATCAATCTATAGAAACCCTCCTACCATCCACCCTTTTATGTATATTCACCACACAGAGTGAGTCACATTATTATGACCGACAGCTAATAGGAGCTATACTACAACTCATCGCAGGGAGCATAAAAAAACCTCCCCTCCGCCATATCTAAGCTGCAACTCATGACTCAATAGATCACATCACCATTAACCAGTCCCCTGACAACTGCCCCTCTCTCTTACTCTCACATTTTCCCGTATCTTGAGTCTAAATACATTTTTCTTGAATGCTTTTAACGCCTATCTTCACACTCTGCTCTTATTCAACTAATTTTATTTTCACCGTTTCTGTGATATGCTAAGAGCATCTTATTCTTTTTATGTCATCTGTTACATTGACATATTTGTAAACTTGATAAACAAAAATGGTAAAAAATCTTCTAGAGCTCAGTGAGTCGCCACTTCCTCTGAGAAACATCCATGCTTCTGACAGCCTTGTAATTCGGCAAAGTACTGTTGATCAATTTAGGGTTATTGTTTATGGTCTCATATGTCAAAATAGTAGTAACAGCATGATTAGGTGAGGACGTGATTTAAATTCTTAAATTAAATTGACCTCCTAAATTTTTTCGGGCACACTTGAATTTTGCCATTAAGCTCCTTTAAGAGATCAGGCGAGCAAGTGTGGCAAAAAAGTACTGAAACATGTGAACAGTTAGACAGGGCGACATTCTAAATTAAAGAGATGGCCTCATTGGAGTTCATTTTAAAAAAGTCTCTTTATTAAATGAAGAACTGACGTCATACCAAAAAGCCAAATAGCCCAAACTTTTTCTTGTGAGATAGTATAACATATTATGGAAAACACTGAGAGTAAAGTGTATTGTCTATAAAAAAAAAAAAAAAAGACATTTCCTTTGAGAGAGGCCCCCACAGGGTCCACTGGACTCATTCTGCTGAGGCACTCCTCCATTATCTGTCAGGTGAATTCAATAAGAATAGTAGTTCTCTCTTTTCAAACATGTAGAAGTACAGCATTATCTTAAGGGGTTGTGTAAGAAAATGCCTTCAACATTTCCCTGCCTTGGTCAATGATCGGCTGAAGTAGGTGTTTCGCTGTGTGTCCAACAACAGAGTCGGCATGGGAATCTAAGAAGGAAATAATGCTTCTTTTGTTAAACCACCAATACCGTTATATTTTAAAAAATTACTTTACAATGCAATCCCTTATATATATCTAAGTATGGGTTTCAATTGCATATTCCGTGTAAACATTCACTAGCCCACCAGGCCATGTAAACACAAAATCCTCATATGAATTACATCAATATCGATCCTTGGAGCACTAGGAAGGAAAAACATTTTTGAGTATTGTTTTGAGAGGATATGTAAGGGCGTTGAATTCTTTGAATATAACACAAACAACAGAGTTGCTCAGAAAAAACATTTATTTAAGAATTGAGGAAGTCCGTGGTCAATAGGTTTTCAAGATTCTCAATCTAAAAACCAAAATATACAAATACATTTTCATAAAAATATACAATACTGCAGAGTAACATCAACAGTAATAACCTACTTCTCAAGTCTCACCTCTGCTTCAGACACACCTAAGGAAGAAATTGCATCTGAACTTTGCTTCAAATCTGTGGTGAATCTACAATGACTCCAAAGCATTGGTGGCTACAGATCTGCAGCAGATATCTCCCTTATGCCGGTGTGAATAGGTTTAATTTTAACTTTTTTTCAAATTGTGTACTGGAATAAACAAATGAAAATAAGTGATCTTACCTCCCCACTTCCCTCTGTTTCACAGATGTCTCTGCCGATAGCTCTTACAAGGTGATCCACTCTGTCATCACATTGTCCCGTAATGGGTTTTGCAGTTGTCACGTAACTTTGCAAAAGAAATTTATTTATTTACTGAAATCATTAAGACAATTATCCAAGTTCTTGCAATTGCTCTACGCAGATCAAATTAATTTACTAATATTAAACAGAGGCTTAACATGCGAAATCCAATGGGTAAAAATACAGAAAGACACTTTTTGGCCATGGTGACCTCACACCGAGCACCGCTCTGATGCTGCTATACAGCACAACACGGCAGGAACTGGGATCAATGTACAATGTCAGCTCCCCTTGGCTGAATAAACATAGTGAGAATTGACTATGTATGATGAAATGGGCTGACAGGCAGAAACCGGAGCGACGTGTATTTTTTTAGTCCGTTATATCCACGCGCGAGCCCGTTCACTTCGCTGAAAAAGCCCGACCTCCATACCCAGAATCAGAGACGCATTAATAAGAGCAACACAGCGGCGCAATTGGAAGCATGTTTGTATGGAATGATCCACACAATTAATAAAATTATCAGTAACATTTTAGAGTATAATATAAACTTGCTAGATTTTCAACATATAAAGGGAGTTGCAGAATGGAGTATTCTCTACTTTAATACATTTTCTGACGATTGCGACAAACCATATACCACTAGAGCACCTGGGCAACACTCACAAGAAACGATGGCGGTTCCTGACTACAACTCTGCTGCTTATTTTTCAAGAATATTGCGTCCATTCAATACCGTCAGCGAAAAGACAAGTGACCACGTGCGTAGCAACAAGCAGCAGCTGTAATAGATGCCATTCCCAACGCTATGAAAAAGTACCATGGGATAACCAATGCGTGAAAGGCAGAGTGCTGGAACATAGGGGTGTGGAGAATAATGGCTTTGGCAGAACAAAAACGTGCATTATATAATTACCAGTCATAGTACTAATGTTTATGATATCTGCGAGGATAATCGCGGCCTTGGGTTCTCACCATCTCAGTCCTGCACGTCTTTCAATTCGGAATGACAAAAAAAAAAATAATAAAAATAGTGTGCAGCAATCTTGAGCTATGTTTCCATCTAAAACAGCGGAATATCACAACAAAAAACCCGACAATCGCATTGGTATGATTCAATAGGTTCTGTTGGATGCCATTGAATGTGAATTTATGAACAAGCCATATGTACCACTTTTCTTTTTTTATAGAGCAGTAGCACATATTCAAAATAAATTGAACCTGGCAGATCCTTCTTAATTCTTAGCTGTGAAAATCTGCCAGAATTTCTCTAGCTGATAATACTTCCTGTCTGAATATTGAAGATCTACATCACAGTTGAGTCAACTGTGCCCACCATCGTGTGTTAGTGTAACGTACGAACTCCCAACATGCATTTGATATAAATCATAAAACATAGGCATGAATAGTGATAGTCTGTAGTATTCGCCACAACAGGCTGGAGGTCACGCAGTTTGTGTAGACACCCCTAGATCTTCACACAATAGTAATCATGCTCCCCGCTTATCTTTTCAGTACGTGTGAATAGGTGTAGAAAATCCCATGCTGTGTGGTATTGAAAACCCCATACATATGGAGTGTGTACTACAAATTCCATGGATTTGTAACAGTGTGAAAGCCCGTAGCCACAAATTTCTCCCCCCACATCTGAATCTATACCCACGGAATGATTGTTAGTGTTTGAACTAGTATGTTATAATCTATTCATCACTTTTGACCTTAAAGGGGTTGTCCTCGCTACAATATTGGTATTTTTAATTTAAAGCTCTTTAAAAAAAACAAGTCTGTTTTGAGAGTAAATTATGAGTTTGTAATTACTAAAAAATTGAGTCCTACCTGAATTTGTCTAGCATATCCGCTTGAGTAGTCAGGACCTGCATTAGGCTCAACTCTGGTCACTATAGGCCCAACAAGACCCTGTCTTAGAGTTATCTTCTCATAGCTGCATTTTGTAGCTGTACATCACTGCTCCTCCACCTGCGAGTCAGATATGGGAGCTTGCCACACATACAGACCCGTCTCTTGCATAGACACAGAGTAGTGGAGTACTGCAACAGCATGAAGTGATTGCGAGCATCCTTCTCCGGCTATCTGTATTAGATTTGATGGTGGGAGACACTGTTAATGCCTGCTCATGGTGTTATCAGCTTTGTCGAGCCTGACTCACTAGATCGCGAGGTCTATTGGGCGGGAGCTAGCTGGCAACAATTGAGCGAAGGCGGCGTGCGAAAAGCTCCGCTCTCCTTAACACACGACTACAGGAAACATTGTGACTTTATGAGGACCGGGGGTAACGAATTTATAAGCACCGCACAGTGAGAAAGTTGCGTAAAGTCGACAGCGAGACATCCACAGACAGACAGACATCAAGAGTGCATGCCTACCCAACAGCATTTGGAGTCAGGCAGACACTAAATGTGTAGCGAATTAACCCGCCAGGCTATAGCCAGCCCCCGTCCCATATTCCCCACCGCCGTACTCTCAGACTACATTAGAACTCCAGAGAGAAAAAGACCCGGTCCCGACCAGCCTCTACCACACTCCCCCGCTTGCATCGAGCCTTGTCTACATCAAGATATGTCTGAGAGTCTAGCTTGGCTGTGAAGTAACATAGCAGGTAATGACTGGAAGCATTAACGTTTTCTTGATAGAACCTTTTTTTCCCTCACTCTGAGCTGGGAAATGCATGCGAGTGGTCATGCACGACGTCGTTGGATTTGTGCGGCTAAATGTCAAAAGTACCATGTGAACTAGACTAGAAACACCGTCTTTAGACATCGAGCGACATCGGAGCACATGAGCGCGGCGCATCATGACGTAGGTGCAGGGAGAGGGAGGGGAGGAGATGCTGCACACGTCTGAATTCAAAAATCATCACACAGAGAATGACCAGGTACAAGTGGCTCGAAAACCAGATTATCTTCGAAGCGAGACACAACCCCTATATAAAAATAAAGTATGGAGAAAATGCGTATCTAAAAAATCGGCTGTTATAAACAAGTATTGCATAACAGCATATCGGCGTTTCGTAACGCCGAAGATTTCTCTGTCTATATGGAACCAGTTTATAAGCTAATGACATCCTTTAATAAAACAACAGTTACCAATTCAAGACAATTAATATTGAGAGTCCTGAATCCTCTAATAATCAGTTGCATTATCCCTGACACTCGTTTTTCTTGAGTTTTACTCCTACAAGTCATAGCTGCAACATATATTAGAAGAAAAAATATGGATTTTTAACCGTGTGGACTGTTCACTGCTAACAATGTACGCAGGGTTAAATCTTCTGTACAGCTGCGCACAATCTTTTAGCAAAATCACATGTAACACATTCATTGTTGCTTTGAAATTTTATGTGGACTTAAAGGATTGTCTCGCTACAATGATTGGGTTTTAATTAAAAATCTTTTTAAAACAAGCAGCTTTGCAATATATGTTTATTACCATGGTGTCCTACTGATTTTTCTTGATTCTAGTCCCTGGTATGGTGTAGGAAGTTGCATCTCAGCTGGCCAGTAAAGAACCCTATAGAGGCTGACCTGTTGATTTTTATCTTCACTGGCTGTCAGTGCAGGGACTCATCAGCTTCTGAATACAGTCAGAAGCAGTAAGCCCCTCCCGCACAGTAATGACTTCTGTAGGCGGGTGAGGGGAAAAGGGAGGGGAGGGGCTCTGGCCACTGTGTCTGTGTGATTAACCCTGTGTGTGCTGCTCCTCCTGCTCGCGTACATCAGAATTGAGGAGAGCAGAGGTGAGAGCTGACATCTTTGGTCAGTAGTTTTGTGGACAGCATTGAATTGTGTTACTATAATCACCATGTGTCTGGGAGCTTGACTATACTAATAAACAGATCAGGGGGCATTGGAACGGTTCATATCCCTCTGCTCTGCTTGTATTAGTGAACACCATCGTGATTATATAAACTCACTTCACAGCTGCCCTGTGTCTGTTTCTGATGGGTAGGACAGTGTTTGTTGTTGCTTGAGATTTCCGTGGAGATTTGTGTGCTGAAGCAGGGGGTATATGAAACATTTACAATCCCCCCTGCTCTTCTATTTAGCATACGCAGCTTTCACAGACCTCTGGCCAACACTCATAGATCAGCCTTCTCCCTGCTGTCTCCTGACTCGAGGAGCTAACAGTGCAGCTGATTCAGCGTGAGCAGCAGATCTAGGCAGGCACACACAGGGTTAACCATGGCAGCAAACCCCACCCCCTGCTGTATAGAAGTTACTGCAGTCTGAGGAGAGCTGTCTGTGTGCTGAGGGGAGGGGGGAAGGTGGATGAGAAGAGGCAGACAAGAAGCGGCCCCCCTGAATTCAAAATCCTATGCAGCCAGACACACTAGGTAGGTTGAAAGCCTGTAGTGAACAACTCCTTTAAATTCTTCTTTATGGGTTTTCCATTTTTTTTGACGTGACTCAGATGAATGATTTTTACCATTTCGTCAAGCATGACACTATGCATGTGAACCAAGCATACCATCCTTAATAGAGCCCTGAAGTAAAGCGTCTCCTGTAACCAAGTGTTATTAAAGGTCCTTGAGTACTACTGAAACTCTTCCTCTCTGACCCGTAATCACTCCCGTCTTAATCACGACCACACTCTTTGTAATCTAACTTTAACATTCTTAAGGGATAATTCCGTTTCAGAAAATAATTACTTAATTAACCACTTCCAGCTGCAGCCTATTTTTTTTTCGTCATAGGAAAAAAAAAAAAAGAAAACAGTTGTTTTTTATTCCTCCCTGAAACCCTTTCAAGAGTAATAATTCTTTATTTCATCTACATAGCCTATGAGGGCTGTTTTTGCGGGATAAAAATGTACTTTTTAATGGTGCCAATGACGGTACCATATGTTGTATGATCAAACTGATAAAAAATTCAAAGTGGTTCGGAATGTTAAAAAAGTGTAATTGTGTTTTTTTATGTGTTTCCCCGTTTTGCATAGATGATGGGTTATCTGATTCTGAAGTCCATAAAATTTATGGTGATACCAAATGGTACAGTTTTCATTATGTTTTATTTCCTTTAAAAAAAATTAAAACATCCTCTATTTTTTTTAATTTTGTTTCCACCTATGGACCTGAGTGAGGGCTCATTTTTTTTACAACTGGAGTGTGGTTTTTGGGATACATGTGACTTTTTAATCTTAAAACTTGTTTTGAGGAAATACGCTAAAATGCAATTTTGCCGTTGTCATTTTTCTTCTTCTACAGTGTTTTCAACAGACAGGATAAGTGATGACAATATATTAATAGATCAGACTTATGTGAGTTTCACAAGGCGTCTATGGGGCTAAGTAGCAGTGTATACTGTATGCACCGCTATACGCCGGGTGTTTAAGAAGTACGTGCTTCTACAACACTCTGTGCCAACTCACATAGACTTTCACTTTTCGTGCCAGGAAGAAGTAACATGTCGCTTCTTTATATGTGCGCAATACACATTCTGGGAAAATGGCAGGTTAATGAGAACTATGAATTACTGTATTTGTGGTCCGTACTTTGTCGCAATTACGCACCGACCTGCAGACGCAGTGTGAACATACCCTTATACGAACACAGCGACACTATTGTATCTTTGCATTACTATATTTTATTTGTAAAATGGCAAATGGGAGGTATTTTGAACTTTTAATATTTTTTTCTTTTTTCTTATGTAGTCCCTTTACGGCACTGGACCACCAGGGGGACTACATTTAGACTCTTCATTAAGACACTTTAGATCACTGTAGTATCTGCAGTGTTAAACAGCAGGGATCTGCGCCATCTCTAATCCATGCTTATAGTGGCGGGTGACAACTGTAATTAACAGCCTGAACCCACCACGTATGAAGCCTGCTCTGCTCCATACCTTTTTACTGGTAGTATGACAGAAGTTTCTGCGAAATGTCAGTAAGGGTATGTTCACACGGCTTATTTGTAAGCATAATTGCGCGTGTATTTCACGGTGTATTGCGCTTTATATGCGGCAGATGTGTGCCGCAATTCATAGCTCTCATAGACAGCTATGAATTATGCGTCGTCTCCCCCGGGCTTACAATACGAGGGGAGAGAAGTGACATGTAAATTGTTTGCGGCGCTTACGTGCAGCTGACAATGTATATTAATGGGGCCGGCCAGGTGCCGCCCCCCCCGTGCTTTGGAATTACGCGCTGATCAACGCGTGCAATTCCTTTTGGTTTTCAAGGTCTCTACTTGCTGTCCTTTAATGTTTATTTCAGGGAAATAAAAACTTTGCCCTGGTCATGTGACATTGTTACAAGACACAACTGTACTGTAAGATACACCGTATGGTGGACCTAAGTTTTACGCAAAATATCAGTAAGGGTATGTTCACACGCCAAACTTTCAGGCTGTATTTTGGGGTGTATTGCAGCACAATTAGAGAGCTATGATTACCCTCCGGGGATAATGGAGGTGAGTGCCCCCCACATACATGCTGGCCAGCGCGTACTTCTAAAACACTGGTGTCTTCTGGCGTGCACAGGTACACACCACAACATGCCGTATGAATTCACCCTGTTATTAAGTGAAGGTAAGATGTGACTCATTCATCATGCTGATGACTTAAAACAATATGGCTGCATCTTCTTATTTCCACAGCATGCTCATTCGGTTTTTTTGTTTTTTTTTTTTTTTTTTTTTTTATTTTTTTTTTATTTTTTTTTTTTTTTTTTTTTTTTTTTTTGTTTTTTTATTTGCAGAAATATGATGGATTTCACTCCTAACAATGTAGCAGGGGCTAAATCAGCTAGCTGTACATCTTCAGCAGAATCTTTAGCAAAATCCACATGTAACACATTCATGGTATGCTGGAATTTTTCCACATCTGCCTGTGACATTTTATGTGACTTAAATACTACTTTAAGGGTTTTACATTTTTTTTTTTTTTAAAAGTCATCGTATGGATGGAGAGGTTCTAAAATATATATAAAAAAAACACACTCCACCTTTTAAATCAGCTCCATTCCTGAGCCGCCGCTGATGACATCATCATTGATCACAATGATTGTATATGTTCACCCTGCGGCTATTCACAGGCCTTAATGATCTCTTCCTGGATAAACGGCACGTGACTACTAAGGCCCGTGATTGACTGCAGTGTCACATGACAACCGATCATGACACAATCGGCGGGGGCACTGTTATTTTTTAATAAACAAGGAAAATCCCTTTAATGTTCTTATTTTATTTTAGCGCCCGTGCGAATGTATGAACGGTCTTTTTTTGCAAGCTTTGACCCAAACAAACTGTTGTAAGCCCAGTTCGTACATGTATGAACCATCTTATTTCAAAACTTGGCACAATCTTCCCGCCAGCACAACACTTTTAATGCACCAAAGATTGGGTGTCAATGTCGCTCGATGTGCCAGAAATACGACAAAGAATGTATTCAAAAGTCATACAAATCCATACCAGATTCAAGTAGCGATGGCTTGAGACCAATATTGGCGCATACACTCCATGAGCCAATGTTTGGCACAGAGTGTGAGACATTTTCATACATTCTGTCAGATAGTACACAATTAAAAACAGAGGAGGCCTGGCGAGACGGTGCAGGTTCATAAATGTTGCCCCAGTTTTTATTTCATTCAGTTATAACATTTCACCAAAAGAAAAAAAAAAAAAAAACAGCCCTGAAATCAGATGGAAATTTTTTATTTGAAATGGCCAGAGAGTAAAGATATTTTTGCTGTCAGATATCCACTAGGTACAATGTATTTAATAAGTACAAAAAAAAGTTTTTTAAAGAAAATGACATAATAGGACGTACTGAGGCGTAACTTGGAAGCTCCGGGGCCCTAGTGCAAAAGTGACATAGGCACCCCACCTACCATGTGCAACTTACAATGCTGGTATCTCCTTTTGTGGCAGGAGGACTTTTGGGCTCCCCCAGGCTGCAGGGCCCAATAGTGACTGCTACCTCTGAACCCCTTGTACAGTTTCGGACTGGGGTGCCTAGGGCCAACAGGTAAGAGTTGACGCTAAGGGCAAACGTTAGTTTTTATGGGCCCCTCGTGGAGTTTTATTTTAGTGTCCACCCTACAGCTACATATAAATGACTTAATGCTCCTGTACTCTGCCTCTTGCCTCTCTTTCATGCTTTTTTTGACTCTCTGAGGATGTACATGCAGTTTAAATACAACCCAGGATGTCAAGCCCAGGGGCCATCGGTGTTCCCCTATTCCCCCTGTGGGCATTCCGACTGCCCTTGTATTACAACAGTGTTTGACTTGTGCAAATATGGCATTTTGTCCTTTCAGTGGAGAGAGCACACACATGTACCTCCTGCTTCTTGGTAAACAGAACTAAAGCTGTTCTATCACATGTCAAATATCAGAAGAAATGCTTCTTGAGGAACATACCTCCAATGGGGGGGGGGGGAAATCATGCGATTTATATACAGAAGTGCCCCATATTACAGACCCTTGTAGGAGACTTCATTTTTGCTGTACAGCGTCCCTTAGGCATAGCGAATCTGTAGGGGAGATGTTCATGGAGAATTTTAGTATCTAATTGCATCCTACAGAGATAACTATGAGAAGACAACATGTAAAAAGATCCATGACCAAAACAAAATATTATCTGTCTAAAAAAAAAAAATTACAAATAACTCCCAATTATATAAAATAAGAAAAAATGTACTCACTTTTTAAATTTCCCACTTGATTGACACTCCGGCAGTTTGTATTTAAAGGGAACCTGTCACATAGGCAGTGTCGGACTGGAGTACCATGGGCCCACAAGAGAAAGTCACTTTTGGGGCCCACTCTTCAGCTAAATACAAAAATAATACATGTTTATTACGTAGTAAAATGGACTTAGGTTGCCAAAGTCTAAAAGACAACTAAAATAAATAAATGAGCAAGGATTTCTGCAATATCAGAAACTTGCACTGATATCGGCATGCTAAAGGATATATTCACACGTGGTGGATCTTTTAGGCTAAGTCCGGTTTTGCGGCCGTCCCCACGGCCGCGGGGGGGGGGTGGGTGTGGTTAGAGGGCCGTCTTTTCTCACACGCTGAGTGGAGAACACCCTCCCTTTGAGTTTGTTCATATTCCGTCCGGAAACCGGACGGAAGAATGAACATGTTCAATGTTTTGCCGCCGGACCACTGCACGGGGACTGCTGCACGGGTTTTCCATAGAGCACAATTGTGTTTCATTTTCGCCCGGCTTTTCAGGCTGTCTGAAAAACCGGCCGAAAACCCGTGCTGTGGGGACATGCCCTTATCACTGTAGGTTGTAACGGGTCAGCAAGTAGAGCGGGTAGTGGACCCACTGGACCACTGCCAGGCTTGCTCCGAGGGGCGTGACTAGCGGCCCGTCGGGCATCTTCACAGAGCCTTTGAATGTAAGGATGGCTTACCCAACAGCCGCCAGGTGAGACCTCAGAGAAGTCCCAGCAGTGGCAGCTGACCAGGACCAGGCCAGAAGTGCCAAAGGTGAGGCACAAACAAAAGAACACCAGATAAAGCAGACTAGGTCAAGATATGTGCATGCAAACAACAAAGACAGGACAAACGATGCCAACCAGGATGTTAAATGTAAGGCAAAGGAACAACAGACCTGGAAAACAACACCAAGAACATAAGCATAGACTAAAGCTAAACTCAGGCAAGGAACCAAGGCACGACCAGGGCAAGAACACAGGCTGAGAACAAGGCAAGGAAACTCAGACCAAGACACAAGGAGACCAACAGAGAGACTCACCAAATATAGAGGATCCCACAAGGACACAAACAAGATAGCGTGTGCACACCGGACTGCTGACAAACAAGATAAGAAAACACAACGTAACAACAGCACAACAAGAGCCACTAACAACACCATGACACAACATGCAACAACAAGGATCAGCAGGGAGTGTAGGGAGGAGCAGGCTTATAACCACACAAGTGGAAGGGAATTGGCAGAGGAAGCCCAACCCTGTTGAACACTGCGGGAATAAAGGAAGGCAAGATGTGGCCGCCGCCCTCTATAGATGGGGCAGGAAACAGGGCAGCAGCCCAAGATGGAGAGCACACGGGAAAAGCACACAGCAAACCGCAGGCCGGGCAAGCAGCGGCCGTCAGGAACACACACATAACAAGCAGAGGCAACGGCGAAGGACAGAACGTGGCACGTGACCGTGACAGTACACCCTCCTTAAACCCCCTCCCCCAATCCCCAAAATAGAAATTCCAGCTAGGTTGAGGATGAAACCTCCGGGGCACCCGAAAACCCAAATAAGGCCCGCCAGCCGTACTGGGAATTTCTGGAAATGGAGGGTACAGGGGAACAAAGGGGGTAGGTAGAATGGGGAGGGGAACCCCGAGGACACGTAAGCACGGGGATCGAAGGCGGGGAGCGGCCCGGTCGGGGGCAAAACACAAAAAAACCCGCAAAAGGGGAAAAAAAAAAAACCCCACAACAAAAAGGGTTCAAAAAAAAATAGACCCGCCAGAGACCAAGAAAAACAGAGGGCGGATGTCAGGGGGGGTCCCTGGCCCGATCCTACTGAACGGGGTAAGGGGGGTAGAGCGGGTAGTGGACCCCTGGCCACTGGGGCTTGCTCTGGGGGGCGTGGGCTAAACCCCCGTGGGCATTTACAGAGCTTTGTGGTAAGGAGGTTACCCAAAAGGCCGGTGCGACCTCAGAGAAAATCCCGCATGGCGCGACCCGACAGGCCGAATGCCAAAAGGGAGGCACCAACAAAAAGGAAAAAAAGATAAAAGCAGATAGGTAAAAAATTTTGCAGGTGCAAACAGGCAAAAAGGGCCGGGGGGCATGCGGGCACCCGGGGGCCGTCCCCCCCCCCCACGCCGGCTCTCTTACCCGGCCCCCGCTCGGTGGGAGCCTCCCTCCCTTCCCCGGCCCTCGTGCGATGCGCGCCCCACAGCTGGGCTAGATTTAAAGGGCAGTGTCCCGGTTTTTTGGCTTAGTGCCGGGCATGGCCTATTTTTAAAGGGTTACGCCCCCCCGGCTCTGTGCCCGATCGTTGGTGTGCGTTTTTGAGTTAGTGTGTTTTTGTGCGTTTTGATTACCCGTGTACCCGTTTGCTACGTTTCTGCCTTGCCGTTTGCCCCCTGTCTACGTCTGCCCGTTTCTGACCCCGAACCCCGCCCCTGCCCCACCTTCTGGGGTCCCCGACTCGCTTTTTGGGTTAGATTTTTTACCACCCCAAAACCCCGGCCCCCACCCCAGGAAGTAGTCGGGGGAACGAATGGTAATCACGCCCCAGCAGTCCCTCCGCTTTGCGGGGGCTTGGTGAAAAGGGGGGTACTTAGATTCCGTTCCCGGGGGGCTTTAAAATTAACGTTGCGGTGGTCAGTGAATCCACCGAAACCCTCACAGTACGAAAAGGCCCTGGTTCCGCCAGGGTACCCTTTCCGAACGGGACTTTGCGGGCCGTCGCCCCCGCAGAGTCAGGTATGATGTGCGGCATGATGAAAAACCTTGCGGCCCCCCTATCCCCCCTGGTGCGCCCTCTCGGCCTGTTGCTCCTCAGCCTCGGCTCTTCCTGCCCCCACCCCGGGTCCCTTTCCCCCCATCGCCCCTTCCTTCGCTATGATGGAGACCAAGAAGTGCAAAGGTTCTCGAATGCTCCCTCCCATCGGGGCTGGGCATCAGTTTCCTCTGAGGGGGGTAAAGGGCCTTTTTATTAGCCCCTATCGGGCTAAACTTGGCGGGCACCCCCTTGTGGGGCCCCTGGAGATCGCTAAAGGTAAACTGAACTGACCCAAAATAACCAAACAAATCTTAAAATATAACTTTTAAAAAATATCCCAAAAAAACAGTCCACCTATAAAATTTCCTAAAAACTATAATTCCCTAAACCCAATTTCCCCCACTTATCTAAGATAGCCAAGTAATCGTCGATAAGGAGGCCTGTCTCTGTGGTCCCCCTTTATCTTCCTTTCTGTGTCCCTATAAACCCCACCAAAAGCACTAGCGTATTTATTTCTTACAAATTTAAGAGTGAATTAATTAGAGTCCAGAACATTCTCACTACCCCCATTTAATATTCAAGGGGTAAAATATCAGGAAAGCAATTCTTATTATATTTAGTGGTAAAAATTCTTTCCACATACAATAACCCTTTTCCTATAGCCCCCCCCCACAATAAATTCCATGGGGATAAAGATAGAACGCACATTGTTTTTTCCACGTTAGGGTAATTTTATTTTAATTACAGCCCGTGTGGGGAAACATAAGATAATCTATTGTATTAATTAAAGATCAAAAAAACCTTCTCGAGCGTTTTCCCCCTCATTTTTGGGTTTGGGGATTCACAGGGGTTTCATTTGACTCAAGTGGTAGTCCCGATATATTGTTACTATGCCCTGTATCCTTCTTATGTAGACACATTTCTAGGCTTATGCTCACAGGTCGTACAACTCGGGTCCTACATCGCTCTGACTGCCCCGGCATTCAGGTCCATAGTTCCCAGCCATATTAAATGGCAACCCCAAAACCCTCAGGTCTAAAATCGTCTGGCATGCCCCGGCTTAACCGGTAAAATGGTTCACCCTATCCATTGCGATTCCCCGACAGCCTCGGACCTAATTCAATTTCCCCACGTTCCCCCTTTCTGGAAATTTATGGGGTCCGATAGGGCAACATAAATGTATGGTGCCATTCCCTCCCCATATTGTTATTTATACATGCATCGGTGCAAACAAACCCTGATACAGTCAAGGCGGCATAAACTATACCATTTTTAACACTGGGCGGTACTTAACTAGTGAAAAATAGTTATTTTAGTTTAAATAGCCATGTTTTTCTTGGGGAAAAATTTTAATCCCAACGAAGGAAAAGGGTATAAAAAAAGGCAAGAAAGTATTTAGATAGATGAATCTTAGAGTTTTAAAAAACAAATAAAGGTATAAAATTTAGGGATCAAAAAATATAAACAATCCCTCAGACCTTAGTAAAATAACTTAAGCTATTTCCCTTTACATTTGCATTTTATGAGCCTAAAAATTACAGAGAATAGTTAGTTTTAAAAAAGCAGGGGCTTTAAAAAAAACAGCCAAAATTAGGATTTTCTTAAGACCCGGCTGCCCGTTTTTTTTCTAAAGGTCCCCCGTTTCCTTACAAAGTATTTTTATCAAGATTTCCCCTTTTTAGTTTTAAATTTTTTTCTCCAAACAAAAAACGTAATGCTGTGGGGTTTCCCCTATTTAAAACCAGACATGCATGGAAGGGGTGTGGTCTTGGCACCCCCCTAAATTTTCCCCAATGGTTTTTTTTAATTGTTGTGGTTTCCCTATATTTTGTCTCCCAAAACTGCAATTGCAGAGGTAAAACAATGGGGGTACAAAATTTCATGAAATCGCGAATAATGGGTTTTTTCTGTCAAAAAACTCAAAAATTCTTAGTTGCCCAAATGTTTTGCAAAATATGCTTTTCCCAAATTGACACCCCCAACGGTTTTCGTTCAAACCCATGTCCTTTTGGTTTTGGTGCAGTTAGGTTTGTGAATCAGCTATCCCTTAGGATCTCCCTCTTCTATTGTACTGGGGGTTTTTTTTTAGAGACAATGATAGATCTGTGTCACAAAAGTAAATACCCCCAAAGTCCCCGTAGAATCTTATTACCTCATTGTTTCGGTTTTCTATGTGCCTTCAACCCAAAGTGGGTTCCTTCTCTTTGGTCCCCCGGGTTAAAGATGGTTCCCGTACTCTAAGAGCATTTTTAAAACCCGGTTTCAAAATGGGGAGGTCCCCCCTTTTTGGAACCTATCCCTTTAGATATTTGCCTGTTGGGAAAAAGCCCGATTCTGGGGTTTCTGGTATTGTAGGTTTGACCCTTTTTGGTTTACCTTTTTTTAACTTTTCAGGGTGTTTGAAACCCCCCGAAAGGGGTTTAGTAGCCGTCTCCCTTCGATGGGGTCCTGTTTTTAAATAGCCTAAATTCTGAAAAACCCCAGATCCAAAAATGCTATTTTCTGACATTGGATCTAAAAAGTGAATTTTCCAACCCATTCATTTGGGATTCAAACTTGGATGAATTTCTAAACGAGTCTCCGTGCCCTGACAGACGAAGAGTATCGATGATCTGCCCCCTACAAGATCTTATTGGTATATCCCCTCTTTTGAACACCCGGGCCCTCTCCCCCCAGCCGGAATAGATTGCATAGGGGGGCGGGGGCTCCCATAGCGGTACCCTGAGTGGTGGTGACCTGGGTGAAAAAGGGAAATAATTATGGGTAAGGACAATTCCAACAATTTTAAGAACCCTCTTTTGTGTTTTTTTATATTGCCCCCCCCTCATGCCCCGAAAATATTTCCGGATGGGGCCCAGTGGTGTTTTGGGGATACGTATAGGCCCCCCCAAACCCCTGAGGCAACCCCACATCCCCTTTTGTGTTAATTCCCCAAAATTTTAAGGGGGTCAGCGTGCTCTGTAGGAAGGGAGAGTAACAAAAATTCCCTGGTATCTTGTCCAATAGGGGCTCCGGGGCATTTTGTGTCAAGGAGTCTAGTGACACTTCGGTCGACTTTTAGGGGGCCAAAAACCCTTTTGCACCTTGGGTAATGCGTAAAAAATCCTTTTTTTGGTTTTTTTTGGAAGTGGGAAAAACAGCTTTCCTTTGCGAATCCTTCATTAACCCCTGAATCCAAAAAGATTTTAGTTCCCCCAAGAATTCTCGGGGGGGCTTTCCCAAAATGGCTATCCCCGTCCATCCTCCGAAGCCCTTTTAACATTTGAGATCCCAAATGGTCCAGACCAAAACATTCCCCCCTTATCGAGGGTTTCAATATATTAGGATTGATTCAAGGAAAACAATGCTGTACTCTTGTTGAGTAAAAATTTTTTCATTCCCGATGTAATCTTTGTTTCGCTAAAGATCAAATCTTTCTTACCCTTTTTAGAAACATATCTATTTCCGGTGTCTTTGAGGCTAATCGCAAGCCTTCCCCAGGGGTTCCGCACCTCTTTTGGGAAATGGGGCACTTTGCTGCCCCGCTTGCTCCTCTCCCTAGGGGGATCCCCCGGGGACAGTATCTGTGCCGTCCGCACCTTGCTCAGAAATGGGCTGGAACAAACGAGGCTCGGTGGCAAGTTTGGCAAGGCCTTGGGGGGGTTTTTTGGGGGGGGAAGAAAAAAGGGGGGGGGGGGGGGGGGGGGGCCCCCGGGGGGGGGGGGGGGGGGGGGGGTTTTGGGGGGGGGGGCCCCGGGGGGGGGGGGGGGCCCCCGGGGGGGGTGGGGGGGAAAAAAGGGGGGGGGGGAAAAGGGGGGAAAAGGGGGGGGGGGTGGGCGGGGGTTTAGGGGGGGGGGGGGGGGGGGGAAAAAAAAATTTTTTTTTTGGGGGGGGGGGGGGGGTTTCCGGGGCCCCCCCCCAAAAAAAGGGGGGGGGGGGGGGGGAAAAAAGGGGGGGGGGGAAAAGGGGGGGGGGGTTTTTTCCCCGGGGGGGGGGGTTTTTGGGGGGGGGGTTTGGGGGGGAAAAAATTTTTGGGGGGTTTTTGGGGGGGGGGGGGGGAAGGGGGGGGGGCCCCGGGGGGGGAAAACCCCCCGGGGGGGTAAGGGGGTTTAAAAAAAATTTTTTTTTTTTGGGGGGGGGTTTTTGGGGGGAAGGGGGGGGGAATTGGGGGGGGGGGGGGGGGGGGGGGGGGGAATTTTGGGGGGGGGGGGGGGGGGGTGGGGGGGGGTTTTTTTCCGGGGGGGGGGGGAATTTGGGGGGGGGGGGGGGGGGCCGGGGGGGGGGGTTTGGGGGGGGGGGGGGGAAAAGGGGGGGTGGGGGGGGGGGGGGGGGGGGTGGGGGGGGGTGGAAAAGGGGGGGGTTTGGGGGGGAAAAGGGGGGCCCGGGGGGGGTGGGGGGGGGGGGGGGTGTTTGGGGGGGTTTTTTAAAAAAAAGGGGGGGGGGGGGGGGGGGGGGGGAAAAAGGGGGGGGGGGAAAGGGAAGGGGGGGGGGGGGAACAGGGGGGAGGGGGGGGGGGGGGGGGGGGGGGGCCCGGGGGGGGGGGGGGGGGGGGGGGGGGCCCCCTTGGGGGGGGGGTTTTTGGGGGGGGGGGAAGGGGGGGGGGAAAATTTTGGGGGGGGGGGGGGGAATTTGGGGGGGGGGGGGTTTTTGGCGGGGGGGGGGGGGAAAAAAAGGGCGGGGGGGAAGGGGGGGGGGGGGGGGGAGGGGGGGGGGGGGGGGGGGGAAAGGGGGGGGGGGGGCCGGGGAAAAGGGGGGGGGTTTGGGGGATTGGGTTGGGGGGGGGGGGGCCAAGGGGGGGGTTTTTCCGGGGGGGGGGGGAAGGGGGGGGGGGCCCCGGGCCCCCCGGGGGGGGGGGGGGGGGGGGGGGGGCGGGAAAGGGGGCCCGGGGGGGCCGGGTTGGGGGGGGGGGGAGGGGGGGGGGAAAAAGGGTGGGGGGGGGGGCCCCGGGGGGGGGGGGGGGGGAGGGGGGGGGGGGGGAGATGGGGGGGGGGGGGTTTGGGGGGGGTGGGGGGGGGGGCGGGGGGGGGGGTTTTAAAGGGGGGGGGGGGGGGGGGTTTGGGGGGGGCCCCTTTTGGGGGGGGAAAAGGGGGGGGAGGGGGGGGGGGGTTTGGGGGGGGGTTTTTGGTGGGGTGGGGGGGGCCCTTGGGGTTGGGGGGGGGGGGGGGGGGGGGGGCCCAAAAAAGGGGGTTTTTTTTTGGTGTGGGGGGGGGGGGGTTTTTTTAAGGGGGGGGGGGTTTTTTTTTTTTGGGGGGGGGGGGGCGTTGTTGTTGGGGGGGGGGGGGGCCCGGGGGGGGGGGGGAAAAAAAAACCCCGGGGGGGGCCGGGGGGGGGAGGGGGGTTTTCCGGGGGGGGGAAAAAGGGGGGGGGGGGGGGGGGGGCCCGGGGGGGGGGGGGGTTTGGGGGGGGGGGGGGCGGGGGGGGGATTTTGGGGGGGGGTTTTGGGGGGGGGGGGGGGGGGGGGGGGGGGGGGGGGGGGGGGGGGGGGGGGGTTTGGGGGGGGGGGGGGGGGGGGGGGGGGGGGGGGGGGGGGTTTTGGGGGCCCCCCGGGGAAAAGGGGGGGGGGAAAAGGGGGGGTTTTTTTTTTGGGGGGGGGGGGGTGGGGGGGGGGGGGTTTTTAAATTTTTGGGGGGGAAAAGGGGGTTTTGGGGGGGGGCCCCCCCCTTTTTTCCCGGGGAAAAATTTTTTGGGGGGGGGGGGCCCCCCCCGGGGGGGGGGGGGGTTTTTTTTTTTTTTTTGGGGGGGGCCCCCCCCGGGGGGGCCCCCCTTTTTTTTTTTTTTTTTAATTTTTTAAACTTTTTTTTTTTTTCCCCTTTTTTTTTTTTCCCTTTTTTTTTTAAATTTTTTTTCCCCCTTTTTTTTTTTCCCTTTTTTTTTTTTTTTTCCTTTTTTTTTTTTTTTTTTTTTTTTAAAAATTTTTTTTTCCCCTTTTCCTTTTTTTTTTTTCTTTTTTTTTCGCCCTCTTTTCTTTTTTTTTTTTTTTTTTTTTTTTTTCCCCCCCTTTTTTTTTTGGCCCCTTTTTTTTTTTTTGGTTTTTTTTAAAAAAATTTATTTTTTTTTTTTTTTTTAAAATTTTTTTTTTTTTTTTTTTTTTTTACCCCCCCCCCCCCCTTTTTTTTCCCCCCTTTTCCCCACCCTTTTAAGGGGGGTTTTTTAAAAAAAAGGGGGGGGGGGGGGCCCGGGTTTTTTTTTCCCCCCCCGACCAAAAGGGCAGGGGGGAGGGTTCCCAACCCCAAATTTTTAGGGGACCCATCTGTGGCATTTTGTGGGGGGCCCGTTCGGATAACTTGTCTGACCTTCTCCCCTGGGCGGAAATTTTTATAAATTCCCTAGCTCAAAAGTCCCCTGGAGCCGTCCCTTTTTTTTTATTGTTTTTTGGGTTACATCCCCCGCCCGGGCCCTTTTCCCCCTTTGGTTTTGTTTTTCACGTTCCTGCCCCTGGATGCCCCAAATTCGAGCCCTTTAAGTCAAACTGGCAGGTCACCCCCCGGGGTCTTCTTCGGGCTTCCCTTTTACTTAAAATTCGGCCCATTTGGTATTGGAGTCCCCCCCTGTATTTAAGCCAGGTGTAGGGGTTTTTTGGGTTTTGGCCCCAAAAACAATTTGTTTTAAAGGGACCCAGTACAAAGTTGGGGGGGCCCCAAGTATTTGGGGCCCCTTTTTTGGTATTCGTCAGCTTAAAACCCCGGTTTTCCTAAAAGCTCCCCTTGCCCCCCATTTTGCGTGTCCCGAAAGCCTTCCATGTCTCGCTCCCAAGCTGTGGTGCTGAATCGCTTTTTCCCCTGGGGAACGTCTTGCCTCCTCCTGTGGGGAAAATTTTAACTCTTGGTCAAGGAGGTACGGGGCCCGAAGGGCAGTGAGGGGGAAAACGGGTTTTTCTTTCATCAATGGAAGGGGTTCGGGCCAAAAAGGAGGTTCGTTGGGAAACCCGAAGGCAAACCCGGGCAAAATGATTCCCTTTTGGGTTCAAAAAAATGAGGGGGGGAAACCTAAGGGGGGAGGGGGAGAGTATGTCAGGGGGGGGGCCGGGGGGGGGGGGGCCGCTGCCCCTGCGGGTTCCCCGCCCGCTAGGGCTGGCGGGGCATGCGGCCACCCGCGACCGGTTTTCCCCTCCCCCCGCGGTCTCTTACCCGGCCCGCTCCCGGGGCCCCGCCCCTCCTCTCCCCCCCGGCCCTGTGCGCTGGCGCCCCCCAGCGGCGCGGCCCGACCCGTGTTTTAGATTTTAAAAGGGGCCCGTGTCCCCGGGAATTGGGTTTGCCCGGGGAATGGGCCTATATAAGGGGGTTTCGCCCCCGCGCTTTTGTGGCCCGATGTTTGGGGGTGCGTTAGGGGAGCTTAGTGTGTTTTTAAATGTCCCTATTGATTACCCCGTGTACCCGTCCTTTGCTACGGTTTTCCCGACCCCTTTCCTGTTTGCCGGGCCCGCCTCTGCCGTTTCTGACCCCCGAACCTCTGCCGCCCGCCGACCCCTTTTGCCTGTTTCCCCCACTACGCCCCCTTTGATTTCGTTTTGTACCAGCAAAAACCCCGGGCCCCACCCCAGGCAAGTCCCTAGGGGGGACGACCTGGTTTGCCTCCCCTTCCCCAAACAAGTTCATCCCGGGTTTGCCCGGCCCGGGTCTGGGGAAAACCCCGGGGGACTTTGATTCCCTTTCCCCGGCGTTGGGGTTAATATCATCGCTTGCGGTGGTCCCGTGGACCCCCGAACCCCCAAAAGGACCCAAAAGGATGAACCCGGGGGTTAAACGTAAGGCAAAGGGGAAAAACCCGACTGGAAAACAACCCCCAAAAACATAAGCGAGACTAAAAATAAAATCAGGCAAGGAACCAAAAGGGACGACCCGGGCAAACAAAAGGGTGAGAACAAAGGGGGAAAAAATCAGAGAAAGACACAAAGGAGACCCAAAATTGAGACTTTAAACCCCCAAAATAGAGGTACCACCAAGGACCAAACAAAATAGCGTGTTTTCCCCCACCCGGGTGTAACAAACAAAATAAGAAAAACCCCCAGCAAAAAGACTAAAACCCAAAAGACAAAAATGCAAAACATGACAAACAAGGGGAAACGGGGAGGGGGGTGTAGAGAGGAGCAGGCTTTTTAACCCCCCAGGTGGAAAGGGGGGTTTGGGGGGAAGCCCAAACCCCGCACACTTGGGGGGGAAAAAAAGGAAGGCAAAATGGGGGGCCCCCCGCCCTCTATAGAGGGGGAAAAAGGGCAGCAGCCCAAAAAGGGGAAACAGCACGGGGAAAAAACCGCACAGCAACCGCTGGCGGGCAACGCGGGGACAGGGGAAAAACAACGATTAACGCAGAGGCCGCGGGGAAGGAAAGGAAAAAAGGCCGGGCCCTTGGGCAGTACCCCCCCCTTAAGCCCCCTCTTCCAAAACCCCAAAAAGGAAAAATTCCCGTAGGTCTAAAAAAAATTTCCCATCTGCCTGCCTCCCCCCCCCCCCCCCCCTTGGGCCTCACCATCTAGCCTGCCTCCCCCTGGCCTCAACCACTACCTGCCTCCCCCCTGGGCCTCACCATCTACCCGGCCTCCCCCTCCCTGGGCCTCACCATCTAGCCTGCCTCCCCTCCTGGGCCTCACCATCTAGCCTGCCTCCCCCCCTGGGCCTCACCATCTAGCCTGCCTCCCCTCCTGGGCCTCACCATCTAGCCTGCCTCCCCTCCTGGGCCTCACCATCTAGCCTGCCTCCCCCCCCCGGGCCTCACCATCTAGCCTGCCTCTCACCATCTAGCCTGCTCCCCCCTGAGCCTCACCATCTAGCCTGCCTCCCCCTGGGCCTCAACCATCTAGCCTGTCCCCCCCCTGGGCCTAACCATCTAGCCCTGCCTCCCCCCCTGGGCCGTCCCCAAATCTAGCCTTCCTCCACCCTGGGGCCTCACCATCTAGCCTGCCTCCCCTCCTGGGCCTCACCATATCGCCTGCCGCCCCCCCCTGGGCCTCACCATCTAGCCTGCCTCCCCCCCTGGGCCTCACCATCCTAGCCTGTCCCCCCCTGGGCCTCACCATCTGCCTTGCCCCCCCCCCGGGGCCTTCACCCATCTAGCCTGTCCCCCCCTGGGCCTCACCATCTAGCCTGCCTCCCCCCTGGGCCTCACCATCTAGCCTGCCTCCCCTACTGGGCCTCACCATCTAGCCTGCCTCCCCTCCTGGGCCTCACCATCTAGCCTGCCTCCCCTCCTGGGCCTCACCATCTAGCCTGCCTCCCCCCCTGGGCCTCACCATCTAGCCTGCCTCCCCTCTGGGCCTCACCATCTAGCCTGCCTCCCCCTCCCTGGGCCTCACCATCTAGCCTGCCTCCCCCTCCCTGGGCCTCACCATCTTCCTGATTACCATCAAAGGGCTGATTGTAACAGTAATACTGTACAAATGAAACTACTCCTTAATAGCTCCATAACTGTTAAGGTGAAGTTACATTTACACAGTTCTAAAATTATGTCGGCCCTTTAAGGTACGCCGTGAGGCCGATATGGCCCCCGGTGAAAATGAGTTTGACACTCCTGCTCTAATTTGTAAAGTGCTGCAGAATATGTTGGCGCAATAAAAAAATATATATTATTTTGTGCAAATGTGTAAATGATATACATGAAAAAAATATATATTTCTTTTAGGGAACCATAAGTGCGCCTCTTTAGCTTGTTGTCAAAACCACTCAATCAGACAGGCTCAGCTATAAGTAGAAAAGCTGAACTGTCAGTCACTGCTGTAAAACCACAGCCTGAACGAGTCTGAAACTGGCTGTGAAGTGTAGGCTCTCTAAATCAGCCAGATGGGAAATCTCCTTAAAGGAAGTGGACTAACCCATGTAATAGCACTAATTCATGCTTTCCAAGCATTCTTCTATGGAAATAATTGCCCTGTTTATTATGTGTCTCATAATGCATTATACAATCCATGTACCTGAATGGTGCATATTCCCATTCATGCCCAAGGAACACTTTACATGGGATTTTTCTCATGTGCATTCTGAGATGTAAAACAGCATGTACAAAGCCCATTTTATGAATTATAATGTGCCTGTTTGAAACCAGTCTGAGCTGTCTGTATGCCCAACTTTCAAATGACTTTTACAAACCTCTTGCTTGATTGTTAGGCTGCGTCCCCACTGCAGAGGACAAATACCGGTTGGTTTACCCGGCCGGTACTTGTCCTGTTTTGTGGCCGTCCCCACAGCCGCAGGGGGGGACGGCTTTTCTCCACAATGATCATATAATAGCCCTCCCCCTTCACATTCACAAGCACAGGTTCTGTCCGAAAACCGGACGGAAGATTGTGCCTGATCAATGTTTTGCGGCCAGACCGCGGGCGGAAAAACCGCCGGACGGAAAACCCGTGCAGTGGGGACTGCTGCACGGGTTTTCCATAGAGCACCATTGTGCTCATTTTCGGCCGGTTTTTCAGGCGGTCTGCAAACCCGCAAACTGGCTGAAAAACCGGCCCTAATAGTCTTCTCGTTCTGAATAGGTAGGTTTAACTATAAAGTTTGAATTTTTAAATATGAAGAGCCTGTCCCGTCAATGGGTTCATATTTGACCTAGACAGCATCTGCATGGTGTATTTATATGTCCTTTATGCATTTCCTCCATTACTAAATTATATAATAAAATGAAAAAATAATAAATAAGTAAATAAAGTGAAATGAGACTATTGTACTATTCCCCCATATACTGTAACGTAGAGCAAAGGGGATAGATGATGCATTATTTTATTTCGTGAAAACTTTGATTTATCATGTCAGATGTGTCTCAAGAAACATAATATGTTTGCCAGCAAGGTTTTTCCTACTGAGAGAGTTTCAGAGCAACAATATAATTAGTAAAGACATCTGTCAGACGAATAAGCTGGTTCTCTTGGAGTGAATGTGAGAAAGCCAGCTGCTTTACCATTTGTGCTAGTTAGCACTTCCAGTTTGAAACAGCTGTAAATACCATATACTTGATAACAAATAACAGCATATCGAATCAAAAGATAAAAGAGTGCTCCGCCTACTTTAAAAAAAAAAAAATGACATGTCTTCCTACATGCGAATACGATGGCAATAAACTAAGCAAAAAAAAGTGACTGATCTGTTTATAATTGGTAGTTGTAAAGCACTCAATTTATAGAAAGATTCCAGGCACAATGATAATAGACATTTACATAAGTGAAAATGCTCAGCTGGGCATGTCATCACCAATAATGTAGAAACTAGTGCTTTTATTGACCATATCAATTCAATTTCATTGGAGGCTTTTTTAGGGTCTGATAAAGCTGGATCACCAAAGGGGTGGGATTCCGGTGGAGCCCTTAGGCCTACACTGCACTAGATACACTCATCAGATATGATCAAGTCAGTGAAAATAATTGTAGTCAGATTTAGAACACTGGTAATACTGTTATGAAGCTGTCAACTCACAAGAAAGATGGCATCTACATTGAGCTGAATGGCATTGTCAGAAATATTCCAAAAGGTGATATTCATATCTGTTCAGGTGACTTAAAGGAGTTTTCTCACCACAATGATTAGCTTTTAACATGTAGGCAAAGGTGAATAAAGTCTATTACCAAATACATTGCTGTTCTGATTTTATTTTGTTCAGGAGATAAGGGAAATTTTATCTACTGCTTGAATACACGTTCTTTCTTCTCTTTGCTCTGATTGGTTTACGTCACCCTCTCTGGCCATGTTGAATCACTCAATGCTGAGTCTTATCTCTAGCACAGGAGCTTGTTTATTTAAGTTACTTCACCCTTAAAGCTATGTAATCTTGTGCACTACAGTTTATAAATCTCCAGCAGTCATGTCACTGTAACAGGAATAGGTAATAGCAGAGCTGATATACTAATCACTAATGTAGAACCACACAGTCTAACCAGGAAGTGTGTGTCTAAAACTGACTGTGACTCCGTGGCCTTTTCTTTCTACCATTAGGCTATGTTCACACGGCTTAAAATGGGACGTATTTCAGTCCGTAATTCGTGCCCTACTGCGCGGGGAATACGTCCCAGTCATTACGGTAATCCACAGTTCTCATAGAGAACTATGGATTACGTCTCCTCTCCCCGCTCGGCGAATACGCCGCGGGGGGAGATAAGTGACATGCCATTTACTAGCGGCGTATACACGCCGCTAGTAATGATAGTCTATGGGCCGGCAAGGTGCCGGCGCCCTGCCCCCGCTCCCGCCCCCGTCCACACGGCGTAATTAAGCTGTGTGAACATAGCCTTACTGTGAAACAAGGCGGCGGTACCTGTTGGTAGCCATGGGCCCCCCTTGTCTTCCAGCCATACTGCCTTAATGGCGGCCCTAACTATGGGGCATCATCAAACGGAAGGTGGAGGAGCATAAGGCCTCTAACATCCACCAGCTCAGTGATGTCTTGTAGAGGAGTGGAAGAGGATTCCAGTGGCTGCAACCTGTGAAGCTCCAGTGAACTCCGTGTCCAAGAGAGTTAAGGCAGCGCTGGAAAATAATGATGCCACACAAAATATTGATAGTTTGGGCACAATTTGTCAATTCTTACATAGGGGTGTACTCAACTGTTGCCAGCGGTTTATGCATTGATGGCTGTGTATTGAGTTATTTTGAGGGCACACCAAATTTACACTGTTATACAAGCTGTATACTGACTACTTTATATTGTAACAAAGTTTCATATCATCAGTGTTGTTCCATAAAAAGATATAATACAATATTTACAAAAATGTAAGTGGGGTGCTCACTTTTGTGAGATATTGTAAATGATAATCTCTCTACAGCGCTGTGAAGTATGACAGTGCTATATAAATAAATAAAATAACTTGGTAAAAATAAGTTAATTAGGCATCCAACCTCTGAGGACCTGACCATGGATGAGAGTAGAATGAGTATTTGAGATCCCCTCCATGGATTTCAACAGGGGAACTGGAGATAGCTGAATGTTTCATTTAACAATTATAGCACTGTCATTCAAAGTCGTGAAGAAGGACAGCACATGCTTGTCCTTCTTTCCAGCTGATAGCCACAGCTCCAGATTCACTAACCAGTTTTATAGTGGTATGTGTCTCCGTGCCTTTGTCACATCTCATTTGGGGCTGTCATAGGTATCCATTGGGATTCTATGAAAAAAAAGTATCTGAAAAGATACCAGTTATGGTTCTGAAAATGACATGAATGGGGCCAAAGAGTTGGCAGTTTGATCTTTAAGCTTTAGACTGGCATAAATCAATCTTATTTATTTTTTTACCTATAGCGTTGAGAATTTTTGAACTACTAGCTGCCGTGTTAAAGGAACTTTACGTTAAAAAATTGCCTATCACGTATTGCTCCTAGCCGTAAAGCGTTGTATTCTGAGGCATTGGATTAAATCTTCGATCCCGGTTATGACGGAGGTGATCGAATGGCATCGAAACATGTTCTTAATAGAAAAAGTGGAAGCAGAAAGAGACAGGGATAGATGCTCTAAGATCTTTTTCAAGAAATGGAAACCTTATATCTCTTATACGTTAAGAGAGTACAGTTCAGGGGCTCAATTCTGTTTGGTGCGAGGGAAGGGAGGGGGTAGTTTAAGGGAGAAAATTCACAAAAACACTCAGGAGCATCTGGTATTTAGAATTTCTTTATTAATGTATTACTTTGCACAATATCATTTTCTAAAGAAAGGGACTTGATGTAAAATAGATTGTTATTGTACATTGTTATGATCAGATAATGTTGTACCGTTAAGCTTCTGTGCAATAAAAATTTTTTTTTTAAATTGCCTAATTTTGGAAGCAGTAGTGATCTAATAAAGTCCTAACATGTCATGTTATTGGGCACATTAGAAGAATACACAAAGTATATACCATATTAAATATACCATTTTAAGTGTATCACATAAAATGATAACAACCACTCAATACTGATACAGAACCATGTCAGCATTACGCTAATCTAGATTCTTTTTTCTAAATTAAAGAAACAATAAAAACAATCACCACAGGGGTGAAATTCCGAGTTTAATTAACAAGGTGAAATATTCAACAGACGCATCCTAAATCATAATGCTGAATAAACATTGGTAGCGCTTATATTTTCATTGAAGGCTCACACGTATTATAACAGTAGGCATAACAGTAATTATTAGAAATCATTATCCTAAGAGTATTTAATTGTTCACTCATAAATAGACATGAACAACTAAATTCAAGGTAATAATTGGGTAATACAGGGTGGTATATCATCAGACTTGGTCTGGCCCCCATAGGAGCAGGGGAAACCCTTTGTTGGACCCTGGCCACGGTGGGGCCCTGGGCATGATAGGCCTCTTTGCATGGTGCTGTTTTTCAGGGAGAAAGTCAAAGGAAAAGAGGCAGAAAGCAAGACACATGTGCAGTAGCTGTAGGGTGGCCCCAAGAATCAACTCAACTCATGGGCCTCAAGCACCCCAGTCTAACACTGTATCTACACTAACTTATGTCCAGACATCTATTTTTAATAGCTGTGGGCGTAACTATAGCCATAGCAGCTGGGTCCTAGGTTAAGAGGATCTGCCCAGATGCAAAACATTATCACCTCTCCCCCTGTACAGAACACATGCATGTCCACTTTCAAGTGATCTTTGCACATGCAAGTTTTAATAGGGTATATGGTGATTAGTTCTGAAGCTTCAAATGAGCCTGTCTTCTTTTAGGGCCCTGAAATATTAGGTGCACATTATTGTGACAGAGCTTAGATCCTTATATCACAAGGCATTATGGGAAAGGAGCCAAGCCAGCATCATCCCTTTTGCTTTCCAAAGACCCAGTGGGTCAAAAGCAAATTGAGGATTTGTTACATCCAATAGAGGGCGCTTGAGCTTCTCAGCTCCTTTCCCATAATGCCTTGTGATATGCAGATGCTTCGTGGAGTGCAAAAGGCAATTTTGAATCTCCACACGCCTATATAGGCGCTCTCCCTAAGGAGAGATCTTCCCTTTCTGGATGATCCTTAGGTACTCTGGTGGGCCAGTCCAAACCTGGATTGTCAGTTTGTTCAACAAAATTGGCAACAAAAATGTATTTACCGATGTCTTATTGACAGATTTTCTTTTTGTAATATTGTGAATCAGGGTAACATGATGTGTAATCTCAGATAATAAAAGCCAAAGATGTGTTAATCATTTATTGGAATTCAATCATGATACATGAAGTGTATAAGCTGTAACAAGGTCAGAAGCCCACTGGTTATTCCACAGAGGTGGCAAACTGTGCTTTTATGCTTCAGTATTTTACTACTTTGGAATACTTGTGTTCTGTACTGGTTGTAAAGTGAAATGTACTGTAAGATAGATGTAAACAATGAAAATGATAAAATAATTCACATAATTAAGGTCTATGATTTAATAATGACTGTAATATTTATTTACTGTCTTGGAATACTATTGAGTATTACATGGTCTACATTGCATATTTCAGGTGGGTTCTTCAATAAACATGTACGATGCTTATTGAAGTAAATGAAGTCAGTCTTGTGATATCTGGACAAACTGGGACCCAGAGGGACACCCTATGTAGTAACTCTCTCCTTTGATTAATAGAGGAATGGCCTGAAGGTCACTCCAAAACAATCGCTTCCTTTCTTACTATGTTGGCTCACAATGTCAGGAGCGTATGTTGGTTGTATGGCAATATAGTTTGAACATCACTGAAAACATTTGTTACATTTTGTCAGTGTGCGACATATGGCAGCAAAAGGGGGAGTGTAACAAAATGGCATCTGACATGAACGTGTGTGATCAAATTCCTTCCTGCGGAAACAATGGCACCCATGGACATTCAACAACGTTTGTTAAACATTTATGGAGATCAACAGTGAATGTTAGTGCAGTGAGGCAGGGGGTGGCGGATTTCAACAATGGTGACAGCAATGTGAAAGACAAGATGCATTCTGGAAGGCCATGCACATATTCCCTGCAGATTTTTATGACCATGGTATGCTAGCTCTTGTTCATTGTTGGCAAAGAATAGTGTTCTTGTAGCTAAAAATGTGCTCTGTCAAGTAGTGTTATCATTCTCTTCATATCTAGTGTAGTTTCTATGAACTTAAATAGTAGGCATTAGTTATTACCTATCCACTGCTAAATCAGTGAGGGTCAGAATGTTGGGACCCCAACCAATTGCCACAACAGAGGTCACTTGTTCCCTGTTTTACTGAAGCAGTAATTGAGCATTTGAATTGCTGCTCTAAACAATGTCTATTGACCAGTCAAAGATAACCAAGTGGCTCCTTGCAAAAGACATTATTTAAGCACTTTTATAAAAACAACAAAACGAGTGCCAGCTGACCAGTCTTGACCTAGGACTAGAATACACAGCGAAAAAAGTCACAGCACTCCTCCAGTGAAAGTAAAAGATTCTTGTGCTTTATGACATAAATGGAAATAAAATAATTAGAAACAGGAAAAAAAGAATGTGGATCAACAGAGATGTGAAGGAGGCAATCGATAACAAAAAGAAAGCGTTTAAGGACAGTGAAGAGGCACTTAAAGGAAAAAAATAAAATATGGAAAATAATGATAAAGGCAGCAAAGCTGGAGACAGAAAGGCAGATTGCAGATTGAGTAAAACTAACCCAAAAATATTTTTAACTATATAAATAGTAAAAAGATTAAAACTGAAAATATTGATGTAACGGCTGGAGTAGTGGATCCACTGTACCACTGCAGGCGATGGTGTAAGCCGCACCAGGGAGCAGAGTCTAAGGGGCCGCTGGTTTCCACCAGAGCCCGCCGCAAAGCAGGCTGGACTTGCTGCAGCAGGCGACCCCCAGGTTGCTACCCCTAGCACAATTTGTCTGCAGTGGCGGCCAAGGTGAGGCGAGGTACAGAATCGTCAGGCAGGCTCGTGGTTGGGGACAGGTAGGAAAGTAAGGACAGCCGGCAAAGATTCATGGTTGGGAAATGTATCAAAGGGACTGGAACACGGTAGAACAATAAAACTATCTGGAACGCTTTCTCTAAGGCTTAGAGTACTGTAGATCTGGCAGGGAAGTGGGGGAGGAGCTCAGAATATATAGGGTCAGTGTCCGGCAATTAGCCAATTACCGGCACACTGACTCTTTCATTCTCAGAGAGCCGGCTCATGCCTGTGGAGCATGGACACGAGCACTGTCTGGCAGAGGAACGCAGAAGGGCAGGAGCGCGGCTAGGTGTGGATCTGCTGGCAGAATGAGCGCTTCTGCAGCCCAAAGGCGGACTGCGGAGCTATCTGTCCCCAGCAATGTGCAGGAAGAGGGGACACAGTTGTGCCCGCGGCCCGACATGCGGGCGGTGGCGCTGCCCGTGACAGTTGATCCTTAGAGAAGTAGTGAGAGAGGTATTAAAGGGGGTAATAAGGAGAAAGCAAACCTATTAAACTATTTACAGTGATCCTGGAAACTATAGGCCGGTAAGTTTAACCTCTGTTGTGGGTAAAATGTTTGAAGGTTTTCTCAGAGATGCTATCCTGGAGTATCTTACTGAAAATAAATGTATAACGCCGGGTTCCAGCATGGTTTATGAAGGATCGTCCTGTCAACAAAACTCATCAGCTTCTATAAAGAAGTTAGTTCTAGACTGGATCAGGGTGAGGCATTGCATGTCATATATCTAGATTTTTCTAAAGCATTTGATATTGTGCCACAGAAGGTTGGTAAGTAAATGAGAATGCTTAGACTGGGGGAAAATATGTGCAAGTGGGTAAGTAACTAACTCAATGATAGAAAACAAAGGGTGGTTGTCATGGGGCTGGCGGGGGTCCGGTTCCCAGGGCCGACCCCCTGCCCGCGGGGGTCCGGGCGGTGCCGCGGGTCCCCGCGTCCATGCCCCCGCTGCTCAGTCACTGGCGTCAGTTTTCTTACCTGTCCACGCTCCTGTGAACGCCGCTCCTGCCTGTCCCGGCCGCCGCGCGCTTACCCGCTGCTTAGGGCGCGCGACGGCTGGTCTGGATTTAAAGGGCCAGCCCCACCAAATTAGTTATTGATGGCCGCTGGTCCTATATAAGGAATACGCCCCCAGCACTCTCTGCCAGTTTGTTGGTGTGTGTTAGTGAGTCTAAGAGCGTTGGAAGTCCTGTCTGATTACCCATGTACCAGTCCGTTCCGCTACATTTCCTGACCATGACTGTTTGCCGCCTGCCCTGACCTTCTGCCTGTCTCTGACCACGAACCTCTGCCGCCTGACCCTGACCTCCTGCCTGTCCCCGACTACGTCTCGGGTTACAATTCTGTACCACGCATACCCCGGCCGCCATTGCAAGCAAGTCACGTCAGGGTAGCGACCTGGTAGCCTCAAAAGCCGCAGCAAGTCCATCCCGCTTTGGCGGCGGCTCTGGTGAATACCGGGGGCACTTAGACTCCGCTCCCTGGCGTTTCTCAACTATCATCACTTGCGGTGGTCCAGCGAATCCACCGAACCATTACAGTACAAACTGGCCATGGATTCCGCCAGGGTACCTTTGCCTGAACTCCGGAACGTCACGACGGCCGTCGCACAGCAGAGTCAGCGTATTGACCAACTTGTATTGACCAACTCGCGGCCGTGATGCAGAACCTCGCGGCTTGTCTACCTCCGCCTGCGGCTGCTGCCTCCACGCCAGCACCTGTTGCTCCTGTGGCCATGGTGCTAACTGCTCCTGCACCGGGACCTTCTCTGCATCCCGCTCCCTTCACGTTTTTGAGGAGACCCCAAGAAGTGCAGAGGTTTCATCAGTCAATGCTCAATCCACATTGAGATGTGGGGCATCAATTTCCCCACCGAGCGGCTAAAGGGGGCCTTCATAATTTTGCCTCCTAACGGGCGAAGCTCTGGCCTGGGCCACTCCACTATGGGACCAAGGAGATCCTTTGACGGCGAATCTACAAGCATTCTCCAGGGGTTCCGTACCGTCTTCAAGGAACCTGGCCGCACCTCCTCCACTGCCACAGCTCTGCTCCTTCTCCATCAGGGCGACTCCACTGTGGGTCAACCCACTCCGTTTCAGTTCCCCCACCCTAGCCTCATAACTGGACTTTGGGAAAAATAGGGGTTGGTGGCAAAACCCTTTTGGCAAGGCCTTTCGGGGCGATTAAAGACGAGCTCGCTGGTCGGGACCTGCCTTCTGCTCTGGATGACCTGATTCGGTTAGATACCCGAATTGATATTCGGTTTGCCGAGAGACAACAAGTGCTCCGCCTCCAACGGGAGGTCACCCGACCCCGCCGGCTACCTCGTCTGGCCCCCGTGTTCCAACACCTCCACTTCCCCCCGCCAATGTTTTCTGAGACAACCCCGGGAGGTCAGAGAGCCCACCTGACCCAGGAAAACGGGCGCACCCGCCCAGGGGGCTATCTTTACCTTTG
>JAODAL010001715.1:0-218862 GCA_025379985.1 Phyllomedusa bahiana | reverse complement strand
CGGAAGAAAAACGCGCCGCCCTCAAAAACGGTGGGGGAATTTCCTGGAGAAGATTGTAGGCCCGCAGTAAAGGGGTTTTTGTTCCTGTCCGGGGGGGTTTGCCCAACCAGGGCCCTTCCCGGAAAGTAGGCTCCCACAAGGGCCCATTTTAGACCCTCCGGGGGGAAATGGTCCGCCATCCTCCCGGCATAGAGCACTGGTAAGAAACCCCGGGCCCAGAGCTTGGGATCCCGGCAAAGCGGGGGGTTTTAGAGGGACCCGAAGCTTGGGGTCCCAGGTGGCCAAAGGAACTGAGATGTGAGGAAAGCCCAGAGGAGGCGGAGGGGCTGCGGTGATGCTAGGAGCTGAAGCATCATGGCAGGAGCTGGCCCAACTGTTTCCCTTTTTGTGCGATTTTTTGCGTTTGCTGGGCAAAAAAACCTTTTCGAAATATCCGTGATGTTGGCAGAGGCACCTTGGGGGGACCATGGCTGGATCTTACTGTAACGGATTTGGGTTTGGATCCCTGGCCACCGCAGGCGATGATGCTAAGCCCCCGGGGAAAGGGGAATTAAGTACCCCCCGGTTTTCACCGAGCCCGCCGCAAAGGGGGGATGGATTTGCTGCGGCTTGGGGCTACCAGGTCGCCCCCCCTGATGCTTGCCTGGGGCGGCAGCCGAGGTGCGCAAGGTAAAAAACGTAATCCAAGAATGTAGTGGTGACAGGAAAGTATGGTCGGGCGGCCAAGGGTTCGTGGTCGGGGAAAGGGCGTAAGGTCAGGGCAGGCAGCAGAGGTTCGGAGTGGAAAAAAACGTAGAAAGGGTTGGACACGGCAAGGAAAAATTGACTATCAGGAAACCTTTTCACAAAAGGGAGGGGGCAACAAAATCCCGCGGGGGGGTGACGTGGGACCCAAAATTAAATAGGACAGCGCCCGGCAATTACCCAATTTCCGGCGCATGTCCCTTTAAATCTACTGAACGAGTGCCCGGGGCCCCGCTAGGGGGCGCGTGCGCATTCCGGCCAGCAGGGGGCCGGACGAACGGGGCGCGGGCGGTGGGGAGAAGGGGCGGATGCAGCCACGGGCGGCAGTGGGACCCGGGGCGGCACCCGTCCCCGCCGGGGACCTGCCGCGGGGGACACGGGTGCGACCGCGGTCCGTGGACCGGACCGCGGCGCAACCCGTTACACCCTCTTTCCTACACCAATTTCTGAGCCACTTATTCACTTCTCTAATCTCCGGCTGCCTCTCTGGTGTGGCCCGTGGTACAGGTAGTATTTCTGAAAATACTACATTGGAGGTCCTTGCCTTGAGCTTTTGGCCTAAGTCCCTGGAATGATTTTTAAGGACACTCCACCTACCTCTAACTTTGTCATTGGTACCAAAGTGGACCATAACAGCTGGATTCTCACCAGCCCCACCCAGCAATCTGTCAACCTGATCCGCGATATGTGGAACTTGGGCCCAAGGTAAACAACATACCGTTTGATGATTCTGGTCTTTGTGACAGATTGCCCTTTCTGTTACCCTAATAATGGAGTCCCCAACTATTAGCATCTATCTAGCCTGATCTGCACTCCTATACCCATGTAAGAAGAAATAGTGCCAGACAAGCTGTTTCCAGCGCTGTGTCCCTTATTCTGTAAGGTGCAGCCGTTTCAGAGCATTTAATGCTCAAATCTAGCAGTTTTCAGCCTTTTCTGCCAGAAAAGAGTTCACTTTATACATGACCTGCCTACCTGAGGCTAGCCCCGCCCACCTCACAACTGATTAACCTATCCCTTTGAATACGTAGAAACATGTGAAAAACTGTCAGGTGGGTGGGGCTAACCTTGGGGTGGGGTTAACAGCTGCTCATGAATAAGCTCTACTCTTTTGTGGATGCAAACTCACAGATTTGAGCAGTAAATACTCTGAAACTGCTGCATCTTACAGAATAAGGGACACAGCGCTGGAAACAGCATGTCTGACACTAGGACAAGCTGTCCTCAGCAAGGGGGCATAACCTACATGATGACATGAGGCTTTAAAGGGGTTGTATCGCTACAAAGATCATGTCTCGGATTATTGGGACAGTAAAGATAAGCACTTTTATAATTGGGTTGCATTACATCAGTCACTTGGTTTAGCAGATATGAGCTTTTCTGTGAATCTGTTTTCTATTTCTGCTGCTGCTAGTCGGGACATGCCCCCTTTTCTGTGATTGGCTAGTCGGGACACACCCCGGTCGGATCCCACCCCCTAGATACGTCCCCTGCACTGTGATTGGCTGGCTGAAATTTCATTCAGCCTGTTGGGATACGCCCCCAGACAGGAAACTCCCGGACACGCCCCCTGCACTGTGATTGGCTGCTTGCACACTCTGTGTTTACTCCCTTCTGAACTGTTAAAAAGGATAGTGAAACCAAGGGCTGCTGGCTGTATACTCATCTCCCAGTGAATGAGCTGGCTAAATACTGACTGTTTAACCCATAGATCCCTTATATAGCACAGTCATATGACCTGTGTTCCCTCCATATAACACAATCTTAGTCTCCTGCCTGAAAACAGGGGGAGAGGAGAGGGGATGGCAGTGTGCATTCCTCTATATAACACAGTCATAGTCTCCTGCCTGGTAACTGGGGGAGGATGGGGGAAGTGTTACAGCCCCTCAACATGTGTTTCATCATTTTCAGGCTGTGTGTATAAACGGTTATAGCCACAGCAAGGAGCTTGTGGAGCCTGAAGGCCCTGCAGACACATGAGAAGCATGCAGGAGGCTATATGCTCTCCAGACAACCTTCTGCTTCCCTGCACAGACAGAATGATGATGTCACAGTTCTTCAGTGATGAGAGACTCGCCTAGCCAGGAGAGACACGCCAGGAGAATTAGCTCAAGAGTATGAACAGTTCAAACGATAAAACCCCTTTAATGACATGAGGAATTAGTTGATATATATTAGCCAATATATCAAGCTCACAACCTACGTCAAGGGTCCTCACTGTCTTGCAAGTCCCTACACTAGCCTTACTAGCACTAGTACTACTGAGATTAGTGTATTGTGCAGCCATTGAGCTGTAAGTATGGCCTTGAGTTTTTAAGTAATGTCCCATTTTTCTGTGATTTTTTTTTTCTGTGCCCCACTCCTAATACTACCAGCAAGTCCCACTTCCCCAGCATTCACTGCAGTGCCATCTCTTTCTTCCTCCCAGTAGCAATACCAGTGTCCACTTGCCCCCTTTCCTCAGTAGTCACAGCAGGCTATTGTTTCTCCCAGTAACTACAGCAACCCCCACTAAAATTTATGTCTGGGTCCTTTATTAATTGCTCTAATTTCGACAGAGGTTTCTCTTCTCCCCCCATTAGTCTTAGTCTACCCTTACCTTGAGCTCACCCCTGTGTCTATCTGTATTCTTCTAGTACCCACCAGATTTAAGTATAAGGTTTTTTCCCCACATTCTTAAAAGGGTTGTCTCACTACATTGATTCATCTCACCTCAGTCCTGTTTTCTTGGTTTCATTTTGAATTCAGTTGCGTGTTACTTGCTTCTACTAGGCTGCAGTAGAAGCCAGGTCTCTAACTATAGCAACCAGTGTGGGCAGCCTATCATGAAAAATTAAACAGGTCTGTAGCTATAGCAACCTGAGGAGCTGATGCTGCCCATACAAGAGGGGATATCTCAGACTGGGTAGGATACTGTTAATGGACATATATTGCACAGTGATTTTTTTTTTTTGCTTCAATCTGTGCCAACAGAGATTACTACAAGACTAGCAAACAGCAGTTGCTATCATCTGCCATTCCTTGTGGGCAGCCTGTGACCCCCTTTGCCTGCAGTCTCTAATCAGATTTGCACATACAGTAGACACGTGTCGACTGAGCCTTCTGGAAATCGGGCCCAGCTTGGACCTATCTATAACGACTGCAGATCAGATGTGGCAGTCTTAACAAGGTGCAATGGCCGCTTTGCTACATAAGAAGTTGCTAGTATTATAAATGGCACTTGGGGATCACCCATTTCCTTTTCTGTCTTGGGACCCAGGAACCTCAAGCTACATCTCTGGAGTTAACTCTCCACTATAGATGGTACGATCAATAAATCTGGAGCTCAGAATTACAATTCTTTCCATGCAATTATCCCGATGCTGATGTAATTCCATTAATAAATCTCTCCCACAGGCTCGGCCACAAAGTGTCCCAGAAATGATTGTATAATGCTGAGAGTTATGTAAAGTCTAAATGGAGACCTTGTGACGACGTGTCACTGGCAGGGAATGTAAGTCTAATTAATGATGCGTGGTGTTAGCATATTAACAAAGTCTCCAAAGCAAGAATAGATTTTTATCACATGTGCATTGTAGATAAGGTGCAAAGAGAGTGATGATTCCACCGTGGTCAGAATAGTTTACATATTAATTGTAACAGAGAATATGATCTTAATGGGATTTAAAGGGGTTTTGCCATGAAGTAAAATTGATGTGGGAAGTTTGCCAATTAAATAATAAACATTTTCGCCATTCATCATTATTAAAAGTTCTCTACCATTTCAGTTTTAGCTGATCCCTAGTGTGCAGCTCATCTCCAGGGGATACGACCAAGGACAAGAGCTCCTCAGTCCTGGCCACACATGCTCAGACATCACCTCTCCTCTCAGGCAGATACTGTTAGTCTCTTCCCTGCTTAGTAATCACCCACACTCACTGCTGAGCAAGTGTTGAACCCCAGGTGCTGTCATTCTATTCCAGTCCTCTGTATTCCTTAGTAATTAAACAGTGCAAATAAATAAAAAGAAAAAAGAAACTTCAATCAGGTATGTGCATTAAGATAAAAAAAAAAACTATGTTTGGTTCCTGCAAAGATTTGAACCTAGGACCTTTATGTTGGAAGGCAGATACTCTAACCATTCAGCTACCTTGCATTACTCACCGCTCCTTCTATAAACAAACATTTATTTGACTAGAGTGAGCACACTGTGGGGAAAGGCATGGTGATGTCAGCCTGCTGGGTCACATAATATGTATTTCAAACACATCACAAATGCCCCTTTTTAAGCACACTGGAAGCTGAAACTGGATAAAGCAGGTATGAAATTACTTTGTGGCAAAACACTTTGATGCCATCAGTGTCTGGACAGTTTGTAGTGACTGTGGGTGATTAATGTGTCTACGAGAAGTGAACAGAACTGTAGACAGCTGGGATTAAATTGTAAATCACATTCAATGGTATTTGTTTTCTATTATCTACATCTTAAAGGGGTTTTGCTAGGATGTGCCTTATCTGCTAAGAAGCAAAAGTAAACAAGCCATGCTGAGCTGAGAGAGAGAGAGACTGCCAGAGCACAGAGCCGTGCATAAGGGATCGTGTGAAATGTTCACTAAAATAATCACACTACAACTAGCGGATTCTGTATACAAAAGACAACACCTTTCTCCACAGCCTCTTAAAAGCTCCTTCATGTTCGCTGTCATCAGATAAAGCAAGGATCTACTCCGATAATCACACTACAACTAGTGGATTCTGTATACAAAACACAACATATTTCTCCCCAGCCCCTTGAAAGCTTCTTCATGCTCCCTTTCATCAGATAAGAAGTGTGTTCTGTGCAAGCCCAGCCAGCAGCTCCTGTCACTCTGCCTGGTCGTATCTAATGCAAGCTTTTAAGTAACTAAGGGCAGGTAAGGCAGCCTGTAGCTCTCTCAGGCTGCAATTTTTGTAATCACATATACAGTGTGTGCAGTGTTATTAGGCAAGTTGTATTTGAGAGGATTATTTTATTATTGAGCAACAACTATGTTCTCAACCAAAGCAAAAGACTCATAAATATCAAAGCTTAATATTTTTGGAAGTTGGAGTGGTTTTTTTTTTTTTTATTTTGCTATATTGGGAAGATATCTGTTTGTGCCGGTAACTATTACTGTGCAGAATTATTAGGCAACTTTGTAAAAAACAAATTTATCCCCATCTCACTTGTTTATTTTCACCAGGTAAACCAATATAACAACTGGCAATTTAGAAATAAACATTTCTGACATTCAAAAAATACCAAAAAAAACAAATCAGTGAGCAATATGGCCACCTTTCTTTACGATGACACTCGAAAGCCTTCTATCCATAGATTCTGTCAGTTGCTTGATCTGTTTATGATCAACATTGGGGTGAGCAGCCACCACAGCCCCCAGACACTTTTCAGAGAGGTGGATGTTTTCCCTCCCTGTAGATCTCACATTTTAGGAGGGACCACAGGTTTTTTCTATGGGGTTCAGATCAGGTGAACAAGGGGCCATGTCATTATTTTTTTCTTTTAGACCTTTACTGGCCAGCCACGCTGTGGAGTATTTGGATGCATGTGATGAAGCATTGTCCTGCATGAAAATCATGTTTTTCTTGAACGATAACGACTTCTTCCTGCACCACTGCTTGAAGAACGTGTCTTCCAGAGACTGGCAGTAGGTCTGGGAGTTGAGCTTCACTCCATCCTCAACCCGAAAAGGTCCCACAAGTTCATCTTTGTAGATACCAGCCCATACCAGTACCCCACCTCCACCTTGCTGGCATCTGAGTCGGAGTGGAGCTCTTTGCCCTTTACTGACCCAGCCTCGGGCCCATCCATCTGGCCCATCAAGAGTCACTCTCATTTCATCAGTCCATAAAACCTTAGAAAAATCAGTCTTAAGATATTTCTTGGCCCAGTCTTGACGTTTTCTTATGTTTCTTGTTCAAAGGTGGTCGTTCTTTAGCCTTCCTTACCTTGGCCTTGTCCATGAATATCGCACGCTGTGTGCTTTTCGATACTCCAGTAACGTTGCAGCTCTAAAATATGGCAAAACTGGTGGCTAATGGCATCTTGGCAGCTTCACGCTTTTTTCCTAAAATCATGAGCAGTTATTTTGCGCCTTTTTTTCAATACGCTTCTTGCGACCTTGTTGGCTATTTGCCATGAAACGCTTGATTGTTCGGTGATCATACTTCAAAAGTTTGGCAATTTCAAGACTGCTGCATCCCTCTGCAAGACATCTCACAATGCTTGACTTTTCAGAGTCCATCAAATCTCTCTTCTGACCCATTTTGCCAAAGGAAAGGAAGTTGCCTAATTATTAAGCACACCTTATATAGGGTGCTGATGTCATTAGACCATTAGACCTTTCTCAAGCGTGACATCACTTCCAGGGAGGCCGTTCTTATAGTGTCTGCTTCAAGGTACGTACAAACCATTACACCAAAGATTATTAAGCAAATATAGTAATATTGATAAAGCTAACAATTAAACACAAACACCATTAACCGACCTACTGTCACTTACAATAAGACACAAATATCCAATTTACATATATAGTGAACATTTAAGGTATCTAGCTATAATAAACAGATGTGTCTAAGAAAGTAGTGACACTACCTAAAAACAACGGGCCTTACGGTGCGGGGTACACACCTAATAAAATTATAAAAATACATTCCACTGACAATTTTCGTTTAACCCCTTAGGTGAAAGCGCCTCTAATCTAGTGATCCAATATATTTCTCTCCTCAGGAGTTTGATTTTGACCTGTTCAGTATCATTCCCTTCTATTTCCTCCAACACACACCATCGGAGGTCAGAGACATTATGTCCCCTATCAAAGAAGTGTCTCGCTACTGTGGACTCTGAGTACCTCTTCTTAGTCTCATTTTTCACTACCTGTTCACTCTCTTTCTCCTTAATCTCCTGTTGCTTAGTTTTATACAAACGAATTTGGGATTTGTGTTCATTAATCCTGGTTCGAACCATTCTCGATGTTTGTCCTACATAGCACATGCCACAGGGAACTGATAACAAGACGCTGCATCCTGAGGAAGCCGATAACAAAAATGTTACATCCTGAACCGCGACCTTCTTGAGTGCTTCATATTTTGCTGTATCATTCTCCACAAAATGGATTCTGCTCAAGCTGTCAAGCATGTCAAGGAGAAAAGCTTGGGATTTCATAGTTATGCATACAACACAATATTGGTTCAAACCTCTTTACCTTCACAATAATACAGGCACAATGCACACAGCGTTGTCACAATATAGGGATAATGCACAGAATGATGTCACAATTTAAGGATTATTCACACAGTGGTAAAAAAAAGAAATCACAGAAAAATGGGTCATTGTTTACTTAAAACACCAGATCATACTTACAGCTCAATTGCTGAACATTGAACTAATCCCAGTAAGGGTGCTTTCACACAGCGCAGTTTTGGTGCAGTTTTAACTGCGCTCCAATTAAACTGCCTTTATTACCAGCAAGCTTCTTTCAGTTGTCTTAAATTGTGTCAGAAAGGTGTTTCAAAGTAAGTTAATACAAATTACTTGTCTGAAGTCTTGTGGATACAAACACACTAATTATCACTGACTTTTCGCAAACAGTTTAGAAAAGTGAAAGAAGCTTGCCCTAGTAATCATGCAGTTTAATTGGAGCAACATATTAAACTGCACCAAAACTGTTCTGTGTGAAAGCTCCCTCAGAGGCAATATATAAGCCCAGTGCTACCTGGGAGGAAATTATACAAGATGCAGATTAAACTAGTGAACAACAATTAGCTTCCCTCAACACAGCATCCATGATGAATTACAACCTTTGCGAATGTGCACACCCTTTAGAGGCGGTATGTTCACACTCGCGAAGGAGGGATGGGGGGGGTGAGCGGGGGGGGCAGGTGGCACAATATTGGTGGGGGCAAACTGCACCGTGGATAGCAATAAGCCTTGTGGTTTCAGAAGTAACGCACTGCCCCGGCCGCCCCATCCACTCTCTCTATACATAGTTTTACATAGTTTGTAAGGCCAAACAAAAGACAGACGTCATTCCAAATTCACAATTTGTGCATCGTCTAATTGTTGATCCGAGCAAGGACAGGCGCAAAACCTCCATGAGGTCTCTAGAAGCCAATTGCCTCATTTTTGTAATAGGAAAAACATTATTCACTTTCCCGACTCCATGCCTGTGCAATCCAGTAAAAAACTCCCATCCCTGATTAACGACCCCTTCTCCAGAATCCTAGTCACTAAAACGTGTTATATATTACGCTCTCAGAAATGTGCATCCAGACCCTTTTTGACTCTGTAAAGTTCAATTAACCATGACAAGTTTCTCTCTGGCAGAGAGTTCCATAGTCACACTTCTCTAACAGTAAAGAATCCCTTTCTATGCGCTATCAATGTATAACACTTTCATTTCCTCAAGAGACTAGAGGATGCCCCCTTGTACTGGATACAGCTCTGGGTATGAATAGATCTTGGGAGAGTTCTCTATATTGACCTTTAATATATTTATGTGCAATGTGCACAGTGTTTCCAGGAGTAGGTGTGCATAAACAAAATTTCTATGGCCTTTAGTACCTGATGGGTTTTATGTTGAAAAACAGTGTTCACCAGTGTTTCAGTATTGTCCCTGAATCTCATGCAGGCTAATTTTTCTCTCTTGAGATTGCGCATAGGCACAAAAATTATGCACTAAAAAGTCTCCATTTACCTGAAACCTCATGTGTTGGGATAAAAAAAAAACATAATGATGTCACATGTAGTAATAATGGATATACTGCTATTGATTTCAACGTATGGGTATAACACAGAGTTATGTTGATTACATGACGTAATGCAAAAAGTAATAGCTAATAAATAATGCATGTGGCTGCATTCAGTTTTACATCCCTCCACCATAGTCATCAGTAACCACATCTTATGTCTGAGTGGAAATAGTCTGCCTTAGTTAATGGGCCCTTATAGAAGGTGCTATGCCTGCTAATCTGGTGTTTACATGTGGCGCCCCATGTCTGGATCACCACAAAATAACTGTCTACGTGTAGGGTATTTTTTTTTTTTCATAATGCATTATTAGATGTGAAAGTTAGTTTACATCTGCTAAGCACGCATACGACCAATTGTAACCGATCCCATTACACTGCGGGATTCACTTTTCCTCCATCCATGAGTTTTAAGCGACCACGGCCTCCTAGTCAGAGGACAAGGAAGTGTAGCCCAGACAGCGAGTGTAGTATTGTGGGATAAAGAAGGTGACATTTGTGGCCTCACTTATAACCAACAACCAGGATAATTTAGTCCCTTGTGCCACAAGAGACTTCCAGGAGTCTGGTGACAAATGATAAAAATCTACTTGGGGTTCACAAGTACCTAGAGTGAATTGCCAGGAGAAACTCAGCAGCTTCAATAGAGTCATGGAGTTTCAATGGTGACAGACGCCAGATTCCAAATATGACCCGCATGCCTGTCTCCTTAGGGACAGGGATCACTGATACGCAGCAATTCTTCTTTCTCTTGGAAATCACAGAATTCCAAGAGTCCTTTATCAATTGTGTACAAGCAGCAGTGAGCTCCACACACTACAGCAGAGAAACTGAACTCTCATGCAACACATGTGAGAGGCAGAAATCTATTTCCTGGACTAGTGTAACATCTCCTGCGCGCGCCAATTAGTGTTGACACGCGATTGCGTTGGCTATCGAGATCGATCGATAGTCGAATATTCGGCCCGCTATCGATAAGGTTTTTCGATAGTGAAAGCAACGGATTCTCAGAGCGATGACATTAAAGTCTATGGAGAGCAACAACCCCTCTCATTATTACACCCAAACAAGGCTGGAGAACTGAAATTAAACATCCACAACAGTCAACATGGATGCTGCGTGCCTACATCTAGGCAACACACTTAGGTATAAAAGTCACAGAAAAAAAGTCACAGACCATTTACTATCCCTGTCTTGTACCAACAGCCTGAACCCTTCTATAAAACCTGCATCACCCACAAATTAAAAAGTGCCAGAAGGCAGTATGATTGAACCATCATGTTACTTCGAACTGGACATTGAAATATCCCCTGTCCTGGAACGCAGCATGAGCCCCAAACCCTGCATGACCCCCACATTTAAAAAAAGTGCCGAAAAAGGACGTCTTTCACCACCATTTTAAATTTCACTGGGGGGGGGGGAGGGGGGGGGGGTGGGGGGGGGGGGTGGGGACATTGACTATACATGTCCTGGCCACAGCATGACCTTGAGTTGGTTAAAAAACTAAAAAAAAAAGGATGAGGGCAAGGAGAATATAGTTTTAAAAAAAAAAAAACATAGAATGATCTTATTAGGGGGGGGGGGTTTGGGGGGGGGGATTTTTTTTTTTTAAGCTTATTAAGGATGGAAAAAATATGGTTTTGGAAAGGTTTATGGTTGGATGACATTAAAAAATGTTGGTGTTACGATAGTGTAGTGTAATGAAAGGGGAATATGATGTGAAAAATTTAAGATTGCTAATAACCACACTTTTCATACTGCCGGAAAAACGAGTCTTCTTCAACCACCATTTTAGTTGAACATGGTCATTGACTTTACCTTATATAACGTAGATGCTGCGTCAATGAACAGCATGGCTGTGTGCGCAAAAGCAACTAAACACTAACTGTATGTTTTGATACGAATAAAAACGGTATATTTTGCACCTTGTCACAATTCATCCTGTGGTGAATATAAAATTGTCTGCGTCTTAAGATTTATACCCGTAGCATCCTGCTCAATATCTATCATTCTGGGCTCAGCGCAAGTAAAAAAAACACGTACTCTAGTATATGTTTTGATTATCATATAGCAATATCGGTATTTCACACTAGCACCTTTTCAATTCACCTGTGGTGCAATATAGAATTGCATGTTATTAAGCATTTACGTAATCTGCTGTCGCGCGTCAATATGAACAGTTAGAGCATGCAGGTGTGCAAAAGAGTCAAAAACACATAACTGTTATGTTTTGAGATATACTAAAACGCGTAATTTTTATGGCCTACCATTCAATTCACCTGTGGTGAATATAGGAAATTGCTGCGTTTTAGAAGATTTACCGTAGATCTTGAGCGTCATATGAGAATCATGAGCGCGTGCGCAAAAGTCCAAACAACACACGTAACTGTGAGAGATTTTCGTACAGATACACGGTAATTTTGCAACAAACACACTGTGGCTAACTACTAAGATGATGCTGCGAGCACGCTTGTAAATTTACAGCGCAAGGTGATAATCAACTCACAGGTCCCGTAATTTGTAAAATTTGAACACCTAATCGAAATGTAATACTGACAATAACAAGTGGAGTTTTTGCAAGCGCCGCTATCAAAGAGACCTCAGTTACTAGAAATGAGATGTTTATCCAATATAAGTTCAGGCTGCCCAAATATCCAGGAAATATTTGCAATAGGCAACTGTTAATAATAAAGATATTAACCGAGACTACAATGTCTACACTAATCTTGAGGTGAACTTACATCCAGTGCTTCTGATCTGATACGCAAGCTTGTCTGTGATCACCCGCGGCGGCCCCCCCCCCCCTGCACCACCGCCAGTGAATTTACAAGCGTAGATGCTGCTTTAAAATTCTCTACTAACTACATACAAAATGTTCAATATCTCTAATCTAACTAAATTGGAACGATCACAGCGTAATACGAAGGTTTCTCGGTCGGCAGAAAATAGACTAAATTTCGCTGAGCTGTTTGCCACAAGCAGAGCGCAGCGTCCATACATCACTATGAGACGCTGAGAGACACTGAGGCTGAAACAAGGGCAACGCTGTTCCTCGTACAAAACGGAAGGTCAAGTGATTTTTCCAGCCAAGTACGAGCAACCCATACACATCCGCAGTCATGACGTCGCACACACATCTCACCCTAGCTCTATACTGTAATCTGATTTGCTGGCCGCCAATAACAGTGATAGCGCCAGACAAAAGCGCGATCTTAATAGATATTCACAGATTTTACCCTTAATTATCGCATGATCTGAAAATTCGATCACCATATGAAAACCTATGCCGATTTCACATTTGTTTCGATGAAAAAATCGCTCAACACCTACTGCAATGTTCTGCCAGCTTCAATAAATTGCAAGTGTTATAAACCCTGCCTGGATGTGCTCTGTATTTTCTGCCACATCATTCCCATGCACTACCACTGACCCTTGGGAGTCAGCCCTAGTTGATAGAGTGCTCAAATCACCAGCACTTAATTAACACCAATCTAAGCTCCCAGGGATCTCCATTAGTGCCAGGTGGGCGCCCACCCCAAACTCTGGTCCGACAACCCCACACTATGGCGTCACAAACTTTTCATCACATAACACAAGTTTTTATTTAGCCAAGCTGCCGCCGGCGCATCGGCTTGCCTGCCCACCCTCGGACCCCCCGTGTACCACTACGAAGGCGCTGCGCGAGGGGCGGTACATCGCTTTATCCTCGCGTCACGAACTCTGGATCTCCGAAAGTGCCTGAAAGCGTTAAAGGGTCCACAATACTACAGAGTTGTGCGTCACGATCCCTTAGGTGGTTAACTACGTGAGGGAAGATGATCTCAGCCCAGCAGGCCTTCAGCCCCAGTGGTGGCGCATCTAATCTGTGAGGATCTAACCATAGTGGCGCAGCAACTGTGGCGCTCCAACACAGCCACTAACCATGCCTATAACCCAGTGCAAACACGGCAGCCACAGCGTATAACAAGGTGAATCACACACACTAAGTGAGACTTCAAAGAGAAGATGAAGCAGCCTGTTTGGAATTTACTACCTAATGTCCAGAGGCGAGCTAGAAATCACCATACTCATGAGTCACTTGGTGCGTGCGGCCCAAAGGGCAAGTGAAAATCTCTGGTCCAGCCACTGATAAAAAGACTGTAAATAGGACCATCTTCGCCACAGCTCAGAAGTACCTTTTGAGCACCCTACCACTTCAGACATAAGAGATGTAACTTTTCCAACATTGCAGGCAGAGACCACAGGACACTGCTAGAGACTCATTGCCCTAATTTGCGCCAGGAGAGGCCTTGCAGGTTATAAAGCAAGTTGACTCCAGACAGTGTGCAAGATTTATTGCGAGGCCACCTTTTGTCCTGAGTCCAATAATGGCCCAGCTTAGGTGCATGCAAGTTTGCCTGCAGAACCCCAATATGGATTTTTCGCTCAATTCAAATACAGATCAATCCGTATATAGAGCAGAATCCACTGAAGTCTGCAGTGACTCAGTTAGACACCCGACAGTCAATGCACCACAAAGTGCTGTGCCCTCATCCCAAGTTGCCTGTCTTACAGTACTCCCAAAACTACAAGCTGAAGACCCTTCTGCTAGACACTTACGCATCTAGTAACAGAACTGACCTAAGATTGTGGCTGCTCTATAGTTAAGACTGTTCAGATCTTCAGACATTCTCCTGTAAGAGAGGTATCCAATCTCAACTTCCAGCTCAGAGGATACTTCTCTCCATGGCAACAGCAAAGGATGATGCCACGTGCAAGCAGCGTATGAATGTGACCCGCACTGAGGAAGATTCTAACTGATCGAATTCTGACTCCACAGGATGTGACCCATCTGTGACGATGTGCATAGGTTAGGAGTCATGTCGAGAAGAGGAGTCGTCGTTTAAATGGGCAAGCCCTCGCGGGGCAGAGAGTGACAACTCACCAGTAGTAGGAATATCCTGGTCAGCAAACTGGAGGATGAAGTAGTCGTGAGGACGTCAATGATTCCCAGTAGTGAGTTGATAGGCATTATCCCATCGCCGACCCGACAGGACACAAGCTTCGCAGTAACAACCCTCCCCCACACATTTGTACCAAGAATACTGGAGCAGAATGCGATTCCACCGACACACCTGATGGAGACTGAGTCACTCAGCAAGTAATGAGTCGCCTTTGTTTGTACAGTGGGAATACACTAAAGGTTATCCATTAACAGGAGTGAGGGGAGGGTCGAGCTAAATCCACAAAGGTCTACGGTGGTAGTAGAGAGAGAAGAGAGAGGGGAGTGTAACTCAAATTATAACCCACTGCACTATCTGATGGAAAATTGCCTAGGTGAGGTCATTGACCAATTTTGCAAGACATACATCAGAGTCAGCCTCCGTTCAAAAGAAAAACATGCCATCAAAAGAGAAATCAAGGTCCTCATTGCCGCGACAGAGCAGGTAGAGCTAGCAGAGAGAGAGGATTGGTAGTGAGTAAGCGGTCGATGCGATCCCACTACATTATAGGCTACCCCCCAGAAGAGAGACTATTATCTGGTGTCTCCGAGCAGCCATAGAGCATCATGGGCCAGGATTACCAAGCCCTGCTGGAAACGCAGTTTACTCTGAAGCAGCACTACTGTTCTAGACGGCTAGCGGGGGATAGTATGATGTCAAAAGCGGGCAGGGTCCTCTGTGCGCATCTTGAAATAGTGGAGAGGACGAAGCATAGTGCTTGCCCTGATATGCCACTTGCCAACAGTTTTTACAGTCAGCAATACATGATATTCCAGCTGCAGAACCCTGAACCCATCTGATTACAACTTGTGACAATGTCTACCTTGGTTCACTTGGAAAGACTGTGCCAAAGCTGCATGTCGCGCACTGACTACCACTCCCCAACACCTGAAGCATGGAGTGTTTCCGATATACAGGTGTATGAAGCGTTGTCCTTTAGTAAATCCCAGATTTTGGGATAGGTAAAGAAATACCCAACATACTATCCCACAGGCGACCATCCACACCATCAAAAGAAAGGTCATCGGCGCCCCATAGCTCCATGCCTGTGCAAAAAGCATGAGTGATAAAAGAAATGAACACAGGCCAGTGCTAATCAGGGACAGTTGCCAGAGCCGCCCATGCGGTCAGCACCCAACAGTCGTTTAACTCCGTAGAACAACAAGGATGGCCACAATGCGTATTGTGTGTAGATTATAGAAAGAATTAACAAGATAACGACACCAAAGACGCTTATGCCCCTACCACGCATAGAAGAGTCTCTCTGCACACAAAAACATTCGAGGCTAGGCTACTTCCACTCTGAGAACTTCATAAACAGTGGGTACTGCAGTTCCTGTTGCTTGAAGCGAGATAAAAAAAACCACCTTCACTACTCCTATGGGGCTACTTTTGAGTTAACCGCATGCCATCGGTTTGTGCAATGCACATTCAGAGACAGTATTGGAATGCTGTCTCGAGGACACATAAGGCACACTTTGAGACCGCGCTCGCTATAGTACCTAGATGATGTCATATTATATTCTAGGTACCTACGAAGAACATTTGACCAGCACCAGACAGAATTCTTTGTGAGGCTTTATCTAACTATCGGCTTCTAGGAGCTAAAACCTCATCATGCCATCGACCGAAGCGTCCAAGGGCTACAATAACTAGGCTATATCGTCAGCTCAGAGGGAGTGGCCCCTAGATCCAGACAAAGTCACTGAGTCATTCAGGAGACTTGGCAAGTAACCTACAACCATAAGAGAGGCAGGACCCGACATTCCTTGGACAGTGGCTATTACCGACGGCTTTATTAAGGATTTTACAATTTGGCGGCCCCCTTCAAGACCTCCTAGTTCGCCAGCCAAAAAGACCAAAACAGTAAGAACCCCTCACATAGACGGACGCCAGATTCGAAAGAGTCAGTTCAGACTAAAACAAGCACTTACTGGACAAGAAGGTCTCATTGGCTTTATCCGACATATGATCAACTATTTATCTCCACACAGATCCCAGCCAACTGTGATGATTAGGGAGGCTATCTCCTATCTCAGGAGCAGAAATGTCACAAAGAGAAGGTCAACGCCTATGGAGTAGGAAGCTTCACCCCACGTGCAGCAGGGACCTACCACTATAGCTCCTTCCAAGTTAGAGCCTTCTTGGCTATTGTATGGCTGTGACCGAGAATTTAAACATTACATGGCCTCTTCCAAAGTCACCATCTACACAGACACAACAATCCCTGACGCATCTGGATACCTCTAACTTGAGCACGCCTTGGTACGGCAAAAGAGTATGCATCGGCATATCTAATTATGAGATTTTGTCTACTAATACAGTAGCTGGTATGCAAAAAATGCGAGCAAAACACAGACGCTTTGTCCCACGCATGCCACAAACCCCACTGAATTCCCCGAAGAAAGATCCAGCTGACCTGAAGAGATTGAGATGCCGCATTTTACAACAAGAGGTGTCTCTCCACTTCTGAGACTGACTGTGTTAGGCAAGAAGTTTTTCCATCCGAAGAAGTTTTCTTTGAACCGCACTACCCCACCATGGTTGGGCAGAAACACAGAGCAGTGACCCAGCTATATGCCTTATCAAATGAAGCTCCTTGGTGCAGAAAATATTCATCCTAGCTCCTAAAGCACCTGTAAGATGCACAACAGTTATGTGGTAAAGAGAAAAAGCTTTTCATTTATTGAGACACGGCCATTAACCCACATTACTCATGATGCTAGTATGGCAGATTGTTGTATCCAAGAAAAGATGTGCCCATGGTTCTAGAAGCCACGGGAATGATCACAACGCGGACACACACTTGGGTATGGAAGAAGCTAGAAGTCGAGTCATCCGTTGAGACCGTTTCGTCTGGATCGGATATAGAGACGGTCTACATTGAGCCAGTGAATGTAAAGAGTGCGGTCCCTCAAAGGAAGACATAACACCACATCAGGCCCCTTACAGCCCATAGCGTGACGAAGCAACCTATTAGAAATAGTAGGTCCCTAGACCCCGTAGTTGACCCAACCAACACACCGAGCCGATCATTGTACAACTATGCTCCTACTATCAGAGTAGACCATTACTCCCGATCATTGGTAGTCTTGTGCATGAACAGACCAAACTGCAAGAACAGCATGCAAAGGCATTCCAAGGAAGTATTTTTGTAGCACCCCTGAGGATACCAGATTAAAGTTCTGACAGACAGAGGTCCAGCCTTCGAAAGGGCCCCCAAAAGTACTCCAGGAAGTTTTTGCTCTTTATACTGATAGTAAAGAAGATCAGAACAACTCCGTTACGACCCGCAAGGCAATGAGGTCTTTGTGAGAAAATGAACCAACTTGTTTTATCAACCTACTGCAGACCTTGCGTGTGAGTAAAAAGGCGAGCCAATGGCCATAGAAAGTTAGCCTGATCATGTTTGAAATGGTTAATAAGATCATTCCGACCAACTCAACAGGATACCTCCACTACTTGATGCATGCACGACCAGGTAGAACTCCCATTGGCTGAAAATCGGGAGTCTCTAACTCCTGACAAACTACATCAGCCAGCTAGACACTCAGACTTGAACACACGAAATGCAAATACAATATCAGTAAGTCCCAGCAATGTGTGGAACAAAGCCTTGTCAAGTTAGACAAAACAAAAAGAGACTTAATCGCATGCGTACATCACCCTTAGCCCAGGTGAACAAGTGTTAAAAGAAAAAGAGAAGGAGCCACATATTGGAGACCAATGGGAGGCTCAGCCTTATACCATCCTACCATCTAACCACAATAACAGCAAAGTATGCGTACGCTTCTCCAAAGACGTGGAAAGACATATACAACTGGTGTCATGAGACATTTAAAGTATTCCCGCCCAACCTACGTGTAAAACAGTTGAAGCAGTGAAACAATGGATCCTCAGCAGAACTGAACAGGTTGACACATCAAGTGTTTCGAAACAGTCCTAGGGTGGAGTTCCCCCTTTCCTGGGCTGTCAAGTTGAAAATGCATAGTAGTTCCAGCAGATGCTACTTCTTCCCACAACATTCGCCCACACAATGATACAACCCCTTCTGAAAGATGACGAAGCAGCTAGCACCCAGCTCCTGACACTTGCATGCCAAGCACAAGAAAATCTTCCTCATCATGGTGGGAGGTGAACCTCTGTACCAGGGTGGGTGTTATAAGGAGGAGGTAGACAATTGCCTAGTCTCCCCATTTTGCCAGGGTCACAGCGTAGTTCGACAGGGACAGATCCCTCTCGTTATCTAAGCGATGATAAAGAAAATATTTATGTGTTCATGTTTAACGACTAAGCCATATGCACGCATTCACTAACTGTTGTTAAAAGAACAATAAATGGTGTAGCCAACATGAACTAATGAGAGATTTTCGCAACCATTACGCTTCCTTCATCTACACGGACTCTATGTACGGACTTACAAACTAGAAAGCAAACCATTTCACCGTTCAGTGTTGCCACCGCAAAGGATGAACAAAAAATATGGTGTGCGAGTCCTAGAGTGTGCAAATGGATGCCATCCAAAACACCAGTGCGCCATGAATTTGATTATATGGTTTCTGTGTGCCCGCAGCTGCACCGGGGACGAACAGGTAGTCTGTGTACGGAGTTTGGTTTGGGCTGTAACATCCACAACTCCATTTTAATTAAGACTGTGCTTACATGATCAGGTAATGTTATTTGAGTCTACCTATTTACGGAGCTCCCAGCCCAGAACTATCTTTGAGAGTGTTATTCTTCATTAGGGGGGAATGTGGCGCCCCATGTCTGAACACCACAAAAGAACTGTTGAGATAGATTACATATGCAAAGTTAATTAATGTCGAAAGTTAAGTCTCTTCACTGCTAAGCAAGCATACAGACATGTGTAACCCGAATCCCTTACTGGGGATTCTACATTTATTCTTTTCCCTTTCCTCCATCCAGAGTTTAGGACATCGTGCCCTAGTCAGAGAAAGAGAAAGTGTGGCCCAGAGAAGCGTGTTTGGTTTGGGAAGAAGCAGGAGTAATGCCTCATGTAGAGAGGGTGTGTGTCCTTTCCTACAGGGCAAGCTTACAACAAAGCCAGGGTATCAGTCCCATGGCCAACAGTGACTACAGAGTCCGTGGCCAGACTGACAGCAAGAAACTACTTGTGAGTTCACAAGTACAGAGTGATAATTGTCTGCAGGAACTCAGCAGATTCAATAGAGAGTCCAGGAGTTCAATGGTAGAGGAGACAGCCTAGGAGATTCCTATAGGACCACGCACTGCCTGTCTTGAAGGATCACTGATCCACATTTTTCTCTGGTAAGTCACAGAATCAAGAGTCCTGTTTTCAGATGTGTAACTAGCAGCAGGTGAGCTCCACCACACTACAGCAGAGAAACTGAACGCTCATCACACATGTGAGGCAGAAATCCTATCTCCTGGACTGTGTAACACCTCCTGGCAATGTCTGCAGAGCTTCAGTAACTTGCATGTGTTTATAACCCTGCCTGGATGTGTTTGTTTTCTGCCACATCATCCTGCACCATCTGCCCTGGGAGTCAGCCCCTAGTTGGGGAGGGGCTAATCACCAGGCACTAATTACCACCATCTATCTCCCAGGGATCTCCATTAGTGCCAGGCCAAACTCTGGCCAACAACCCCAACTGGCGTCACGAACTTTTCTCAATAACTCCATTTTTTTTGCCAAGCTGCCGCCGCGCTTGGCTGGGCCTGCCCAGCCCTCGGACCCCCGTGTACTACTATAATGGCCGGCCGGGGCGGTACATACACGCATGGAAGGAAGAAAGGAAGAACAAAGGAAAAATCAAACAAACAACTGAGCAGGGGAGGGAGACAAGAAACAAATGGGAAGGAAGAAATAGAATTACTGGTAAAGAAAATAAATAATTTGCCTATTTGTGAATTATGAGAGGAGGGGAAAGGAAGGAAGTATGGAAGGAGGGAAAGAATGAAAATAGGAAGGAAGCAAGGGAATGAGGAATGAATTGAATGAAGAATACAATGCTAAAAAAAGGTTTAGGGGTTGTTCCCACCATAGACTTTCCTGGCATATCGCTAGAAAAGGCCATCAAAGTCCAGAAGGTACGGGCCCCAAAGTTAAGACTTGCACCTATCTCAGGAATGGGCTCAGAATGGAGAGCTGGTCGCATTTGTGCACAACTCTCCATTCTGTTCTATAGGAATTCTGAGTACAAGTGAGCTACGGTATGTGTTTGGAACTCCCATAGAACAGAATAGAGAATTGTGCACAAACGCAAGCGGCTCTCCATTCCGAGCCAATAGTTTTGGGGTCCGTTTCCGACACAGAAAGACTTTGAAGACATATCAGGCTTTGAAAACATATCTTATTGATATGCCTTCAAAGTCTGTGGTGGGAACAACCCTTTAAGGTAAGCAAAAACTGATAGAAAATAAAAGAAAAAGCAAGAAAGGAAGCGAAAGAAGTAGGTAAAATAAGGTTAGGAAAGTGAAGTTAAGGTAAAATAGTAGAAAAAATGCAGAATAATAAAAAAAACTGAGACGAAAGAAAGAAAAAAGTTTTTTGTGAACTACTATAGTTAAAATGAATAATAATATATAATAATAATAAAAAGAATAATAATAATTATTATTGTTATTATTATTATTATTATTATATTATTATTATTATTATACATACAGAGAAATAATAAATGCAAAGCACATTGTGACTGGTCAAGGCTATAGAAGAGAACATAGCTCTATTGATCAACCAGGTAAAGAGACTGAAAAGACGAAAGAAAACCAGGACATTGTGCAGTCTCATCACTTGAACACTCATTATAAGGTGAAGGGATTTCCTAAATGAATCTGGGAATCACTGAGCACTGACGGCAGTATGCAGAGGGCTGTTTCCATGGTGACAATGTTACTGAAACCCCAGAAATGTAGACTCCCCAGAGGGCGTGGGAATGACAGCTCAAGCAGAATTGGAAAAGCCAATTTTTAGTTTGCACCAATAACACCTGATCCCATGCAAAAACTGGAGATGATGTGTCATGGATTAATGAAGTTCTATTCCGGAAGAGGGAGGGACACATCCTAGATTAGAATAATAATGCCTTTTTCATTATCTCTTCCCATTTGAAGCACTACCACCAGCAATATAATTATGTATGGGAAAAGGGGAGTAGTTAAAGAAGAAATTATCTATCTATCTATCTATCTATCTATCTATCTCTATTATCTATATCCTATATTCTTTATTTTTTTCATTTCTACTACTCTATCATGTTTTTTTTATTCTACTCCTATCATTACATCTATCTATCTATCTATCTATCTATCTATCTATCTATCTATCTATCTATCTAGATTCAAACAATGGATCATGACCCAATCCACATGGAAATGGAGACTATAGGCGCTTGAATGCACAACTAATTTTTAGGTACATTAAAATAAATAAAATGGATTCAATAGATTCTGTATCCTGATTTATTTGTTGTATTGGGACAATTAGAGCAGCACCCTGCATGTGTACCTTTAGGACAATAATATCTATCTGTCTATCTATTTACCCATTTATCTATCTATCTTTGCAAAGAAGAGCAACATATTCAACAATTAAATCATGAAAATAGTGCTTGTGAATGTAGTTTTGACACAAGGCTTTTATTCATATCAATCAATATGTTTATCTTTCTTTTCTTCTTTCTTTTTTATATTGTAACTGTCTACTTTTATCATACTAGTATATCAATCTATTCTACATCTTCTGTTTGTTTCATAATAATCAATCTACAGAAGTAGCAAACTTGACAGATAAGAGACCCGGATGGCACAGAAAGTTATCTTACAATTTTTAACCCCTTATTGCCGCAACCAGCTTTGACCTTCCTGACAGATCCCCATTTTTGAGATTTGACATTTTTCAATTTATGTGGGAATAACTTTTTGATACTTTTATCTATCCATGTGATTCAGAGACTGTTTTCTTATGACACATTGTGATTTAATCGCTTAAGGTCTAATCCTGTTTTGGACTTAAGAACGAGGCCCTTTTTAAAAAAATCTGACATGTGTCACTTTAGCCGGGAATAATTTTTTATGGTTTTTTTACCTATTCATGTGATTTTGAGATTGTTTTCTCGTGATTGTTTTCAATTTAAGTTAGCAATTAATTAGGTCAAAACAATCCTTGTTTATTTGTGAAAAATATCAAAATATTGTGAACATTTGGAAATATTTGCCATATTCAAAGTTTACAAACTTCTGCATGTAAGACAGATACTCATGCCCAACAAAATAGTAAAAAAATGACCATCTACCAAATGTCTACTTTATTTTTGAATCATTTTTTAAACAATCTTTTATTTTTTTAGGACACAAGAGGGTTCTTAATTTTGTAGAAAATTTGAAGATTTTCAAGAAAATTAGCAACACAGATTTTTTTAAGGATCAGTCCAGTTCTGACATGGCTTTGAGGGGCCTTTTAGGTGTTTCACAGAGATTAAAGCAAAAAAGAGGTGACTTTTCAAAATGTAACTTGAGGCCCAGGCAAGCCAGTTTTAAGGCGTATTAAATGAGTATATAGTGCGGCTAAATGAATGAAGCTGTCAGAAATCTGGCGTCTGGTGTACCCTTACACAATAAGAACACTTTTATTTTTAAAAGAAAACACGTTTTTGTATCACCATAGTCTGTGAGATATAACTTTTTTATCTTTCTGTGTACGGAGCGGTGTATGGCCTTTTTTATCTTGGGTTGAGTTGATGTTTTTATTGGTATAATTTTAGGGGGACAAGACGTTATGATCACTTTAAACGAGATGAACTGTCATTTTCATTGGTACTACTTTGGCGTTTATATGACTTTTTTTTCCCTTTGTATTCAATTTTATCTGCTGCGGGATGAACGAAAATTCTATTCTGTTGGTTTTTTTACGGCGTTCATCATGTAAGTTAAATAACACGACAGATTTATATGCTAGGTTGTGACACACGTGGCAATACCAGATATGCGTACTTAATTTATTTTTGATCTTTTTTAGGTGTATGTGTTTTTATTTTTTTTTTGTGTTTGTATTTTACTTTTTTTTTACTTGTCCCCATAGGGGACTTATACTGTTACAATGTGTAGCAGTACCGCTATGCATTGTAAACTGTCAATCACTATACCCTATGCACAGGAGCATTTGTGAAGCGTCCGGGTTACTAAAGAAAGCATTGGCAGCCTCAATCACATTGTGGCGATGGCGATGCAGACAGAGGGAGCTCCCTTCCTCTGTTTGTCTCATAGCTGCCACAATCCTGATTGACCATGGAAGCTAAAGGGTTAGATGCCCGCGGCGAGAGCTCACTCTAGCTGCGGTTGACACAGCATGGGGCCGGCTGTAATATACAGCTGGTTCAATGCTGCGATCATGTGGGCCCCGCCGAGAGCCCGCACGATGTTCAGGATGTACCTGTACATCCATTTGCTGGAAGTCACTCCCGACCAGGATGTACAAGACCGTCCAATGTTGGGAAGGGGCTAAAGGGGTGTTTTCATGAAGTAAAGTCCACTGCATAGGTTGGCTCTCAGCTAACTTTAAGCCGACTGTGCTTGAGAATAAGGAGGGCGGCTCTTGCGGGCATCCTCCCAATCCACTTATACAGAAGTTCTGAATATAGCCGCATGCATATACAGTATCTTTCTATCTATCTATTTATCTTTCTATCTAAAAAATAGAAAACTACAGTTTAAATGAGGGTTGTCTTACAATTGGGAGGGTGGAGTTTTTGAAGATAGCTAATTTCCTGTTTTATTGTCTACTCCGATGGAATGGAAGAAGCTTCCTGCCCTCCCACCCTTGCTTTGATTTTATTGTATAATTGTTTGTTTGATATCTTTTAACTGATCACCCTGTTTGCTTCATAAATAACATGTTTTTAACCTGTTTGTAAAATGTCTGTATAATACGTTTGTTACCTTGTAAAATTTGAAATATCATATCCAGCTTTATTTGGTGTTATCCTCTAAGCCCAGGGGAAGGGCAATCCTCCAGCCATGGTTTCCTAGAGGTTTCCTCTACAGGGGTTTTTTTTCTCTCTTGAGTGCTGGAGGATGACTCTTTGTGAGTTCGGGGTTCAGGGCGACATGTCAGAAAAGAGGTGCCGCCACGGCAGTTTTAAGGCACATTAAATAAGTGTATAGTGCGCCTGAAGGAATTAACCTGTCAAAAATTTTACGTGCGGTATAACTTGTATAGCATATTTGAGCCACCTAATTTACACGCATAGAAACAAAAAGGTGTATAGCATATCATTGCTAGCATATTTGATGCGCCTAATTTAGGCACATTCAAAAGTGACGTGCTTGCCATATTATTTGCCCAGCTTTGGTGTATGTCAGTTCATTTATATAGAGAATAGGGTGCCAATAGTTTATTGGTACAAAATTCTAAAAAAAAATGGTGCAGCCCTAATGGGACGTATTGTCCTTAAAGTTTTAAATATCATTTTACAGGCCTTGAAAATAATATATATATATGTATATAATAAGTTGATTTTTAAAGATTTGTCATGGCTTTGTGTTGCAGTTGGAGAGTCAGGTGCAAGTTGCAGGCAAGTTAAGGTGGACTAATTTCAACTAATAGTGGTTGTTGAACTTAATGGTGGTGGACAGGCTGGGTTTTGGAGGCAAGCCTGAAAGATGGGGTAATGGTCTTTCATGGGCGGTTTAGCTGTGGAGTGAGGACCTTTGGTTTGGTCATTGGTGCACTGGAAGTGGGCTGGCTTGGCTGGAATGTCAGGCCAGAACATTCTACCCCATTGATTGCTGTCTTGCCGGTTGCTGTATGGCAGGCAGCTGGAGGATCTCACGGTATCTGTGAATCCAGATACATACTTGCACCTGACTCCTTACTGTGATTGTAGTAATCATGCGGTTTAAATTAAGCTGCGGCCATTTAACACCAGAAATTACGTATTCTGTATTTATTCAAAAGTGTATTTACAGTATATATACAATAGTTTGAATCACTTGTAGTGAAGGGGGGTCCATCCTGTATCCAGAAGTTGTAATTTTTTGGGGTTATTTTTTGGTGTTGGAAAGAAGAAGAAAATTCAGTGCAGGAGATATGCTCCTGGTACACAGACCCATAGCACAATTCTGTTGCAGTTTCCTTTTGCCAGCTGGAAAAATGCTCCACATTTGCTGGGTAAAACAAAATATTGCAGGGTGTCTACTGAGATAATTGAATGTCAAGTGTTTTCTTTGGACTCCTGTTGTCCTCCAGAGACAAGAAGTAGCACAATCGGAGAGATGAAAACAATAAAGCATTTAGCAGGAGATTTTCATTTGACAGAATTCTCAGTTTTCCTTATCACTGTTTACTTCCCACAGTTGCAGTTTATGGCATAACACTAGGACATGTCGTAGTTGTTTTACCATTGAAGTCCAATTTTTGGGACCCACACTTGCCCCTTCAGTTAAGCGGCTGTGCAATACCTGCAGTAGAAGTTACACTATGTAAAAATAAAAGGAACAATGATAATGATTAGTGATGAGCGATTACGTTGACTATCGTCATCGGGTCGATAGTCGATATCGGCAATTATCAATAAGATATCCGATAGTCGATAATAGATTATCGCCGATGACCATTAAAGTCTATGGGAGAGGAACAACACCTTGTTTCTTACACCCAAAGAGGGATGAAGAAGCTGGAATTAACATCCACAACAGTCAAATGGATACGTGCTACATTTAGGTTATAAAAGCCACAGAAAAAAAATCACAGACCATTCACTATCCCTGTCTTGCACCACAGCATGACCCTTAAACCTTCATGACCCACAGATTTAAAAAGTGCAGAAGGCAGTATGATTTGAACATCAATTTTACTTGAACTGGACATTGAATATCCCCGTCCTGGAACGCAGCATGAGCCCCAAAACTGCATGACCCCCGATTAAAAGTCCCGGAAAAAAGGGGGATCATTTTGGGAAAGAAATGGAGCACCCAAGAACATGTGAGAGATGGACCCTTGTTTTTCCGCACTTGGGTCGAGGGGCACCAGAAAATGATCTTCCTCTTTTTTTCCCCCTTTCCCCCTCAAATTCGGCCAACCTCTTTCCAAGGCGGGGCCCGGACGGGGGTGTCTAGGAATCCTCCTCCCCCCTCCGTTCCCCCGGCCCCGCTTTCAAACAAGCCCTGATTTGCTGGAGATGCACCCTGGAGCTGATGCGCCCCCTTGCACTGCCCTGGACCCCGACCACTGCCTAAGGAAGACCGATAAATTGAGAAAATGTGGGCCTTGTGGATTTGACGGGGGAGAAAGGCTCTGTGTCCGATCTGTGTCCGTTCCTCCTCTGTCGTGGCGGGAGTTTTTTCAGGTGTCCAAACGTTTGTTCCAAACTAAGATCACCACAATCTCAGGGCTCAGGGATTGTGCATGCCCATTTTGGGGGGCTTCTTCAAAACTGGAAGGATGGTGCAGAGCTCTTTACCTGCCTCCCCTCTCGGGGGGCTCAACACCCGAGGCCCGCACCGTGTTGTCAGGCCATGTGTCACTTCTTTACTGCTTAAGGCATTGCGCTGCTCCCAACAATCGCTGGGCATGTGGAGGGGGGGAATTCCAGGTGTTCCACGCAAAAATGAGACGGTTTAGGGGGAGGCCGGCTGACGCCAAGCGCCAGGGGGGAGAAGCGGGTGCAAAAAGGGGGGAAGTGCGAACTCAGTTTCTCAAGCCTTCCTAGCAGGCGTCCGGGGGCCCCGGGTTTGCTTTTTAGAAATTTCTGGACGAAAAGGAATGAATGTGCCAGGCGGGAGTCTCCAGCCTAGATTTTAAAGGGCGGCAGAAATTTCGCCCGTTATCGCACACCACCTTGCCTGGCACAAGGTTTTTGTCACAAAACCCAGCGCTCGGCTCGTTGCGGAGACCCCGTCCACAGTCCTGACCTGTGTGGGGAGGGTTTTCCCCAAGACAGATTAATTTCAACACGGCCTGGTTTTTTGGGGACATGATGCCCCCGTGGACCTTGGGGGGGAAAAGAGCCCTGCCCCTCCCTGCAGTTTTAAAGAGCGTGCCCCGGCCTGAGAGCCACTTAACCCGAGACATCCACCCAGCTACCCAGTGAGCTGTCACGAAAATTTTGGGGCCCTTTGGCCGTGTTATTAGTCCAGTGTCGGTGGTAGAGGAAAATTTTCGGGGCCACAGATGCAGTCAAGTGCTTGAAATTTTAGTTGCCCCGGGGGCCAGGGCGGGGGACGGCTTTTTGGGCAAAGAAATGCCTGCTTGGCTTTGGGGTATTGGGGGTAGGAAGGGCCATGACGTGGCGGAACCCATCTGTGCCCACCAGACGGAAAGGAAAACTTTTCCAAGGCCAAAAGCCTGGCAATGCCGGGGAACATTCGGGTTTTTGGCTTTGGGATGGTTTGGGTTTAAAGTGTTTCTTTGCTCCAAAACCTGGAAGACAGATTACTGGCTGCTAGATGGCCGCTGTAGGGCGTGCAGGCGTCAAAACTGGCGGAAAAAAAAAGGGGGGGGGGATGGGTCTTGGTGGTGCGGGGTACTGGGGACGGTGGAGGCTGAAGCAGAGGTGATCCCTGATCTGACTTTTGAGGGACATGGGAGCTGGGAAGCTTGTGGTGGCGGAGGGGCGGGACAAACGGTGTGACAGGGGTTTGGGGCCCGGCGTCGGTCTGGCTTTTTTGGCAAGGGTTGCCTCCATTTAACTCATGCATTCGCTGTTGGACTAGACATGTTGGTGGGGTTTAAAACCCCAAAGATTTTTTGCCTCTATTATGGTTTACGGCAAAGGCGGCTTTTATGACATTGCTGGGTAAATAGAGGTTTGCTCAAAAAGGGCCCAGGCTTGAGGGCCCTGGACCTTTTGGGGGGCGGTAAGCGAGGAGGGGGGTTTCCGTGACCAGGGGCTGGCGGAATCATATCAGGGGGCTTCGAAACCGCCCCCCCCTTTTTTGAGGCGGGCCCCGTACTGACCCTCCCCCATCGTTTCCTCCTCGCCCAGTGAGAAGCGCTCGAAAGCAATTTTGCTAAAAAGCCACGTTGGACCCGAAATGTCGTACCCATCATATCATCAACACAGGTGACTTCTTTCGTCCTGACTTTTCTGCATCGGAGCTGCAGGCTACAAGCAAGAGGGACTGAAGGCATTGCCACCCCCCCCCCCGGGATTTTTGCCGATTGCCGGCTTCTTTCCCTCCTTGAGGGCCTCGTTCTGGGCGTAGAGCAGAGAAAATCATCCTTTTGCCTCTTGATCTTTTAAAATGCTTTTTGACCCCCAACGCATTTTGTCATCAAAGAGGTCTTCAGAAAAGGTTATCCACATGGTGGGTTCACGGTTGACATTTGGGGTGCCTTCGCTTCATGTTGGAGGATGTGGTGTGCTGATGACAAATTTGTGGGCCGTGACTGGGGGGGACGGGAGGGAAGACTGTGGATGCGGTTGCATTAACCATGAAGAACAGTTGGCGCGCTGTTCGTTACTGAGATTCAAGGGCCCCCGACCCAGCGAGACAGGCCCGCGGGGGTGAAAAACCGAAATCCCCTGGCTTTCGTGTTGTCGCCGCACTGGAAAGGAAACACCTTTTCTGTACCTCTACCTCCTGTCCCACCCCCCTTTTTCTCGCTTTCCCCCTGCATTTCGCTCCATGCTAGAAAGATAAATTTGAGAGGGTATGGAAGAGTTTTGGAACGTCTTTATTTAAAAATGGCAAAAACACAGCTTTTCTCAAATCTCTCAAAACAAAACAAAAAATTTCTGATTCAAAAATTTAACTGCAAAATGGCTCTTCAACAAATCTGGATGGGCAAAAATGCAAAAAACCCCGTATTGAAATGTTACGGATAAAAAAAGGTATTTTTGGCACCTATCAATTTTTTCCTGTGGGACTACACAATTGTGGATTCAAAATTTAAAACAAAAGGTCCTCTATCAACAAAATTCTGGATGGGAAAAGTGCAAAAAAACAGTTCTGAAATGTAACAGATAATAAAAGGTTTTTTGGCACCTAAATTCCCCTGTGGGACTCCACAAATTTCTGGATTTAAATTTAAAATGCAAGGTACCTCTATCAAAAATCTGGATGGGCAAAATTTCAGAAAACACGATCTGAAATGTATACGGATAATAAAAGGTAATTTTTTTAAAATATAATTCACCTGTGGTGACTACCAATTGCGGGTTCAAAAATTTTTGCAAGGTACCTCTTCAACAAATGGACTGGGCAACAGTGCAAAAAAAAGTATCTTTAAAGTATAAAAGGATAATAAAAGGTATTTTTGGCACATCAATTCCCTGGGTGATACAAATTGCTGGATTCAAAAATTTTCTGCAAGGTCCTTTCAAACCCCAAAATTTGGATGGGAAAGTGCAAAAAAAGTATCGAAAAGTTTTCGGATAATAAAAGGGATTTTTGGCACCTTCAAATTTACCCGTGGGGGATCAAATTGTGGATTCAAAATTTTAAATGCAAAAGGGACCTTATCAACAAATCTGGGGTGGGCAAAAAGTGCAAAAAACAGTATCTGAAAGTATAGGAAAATAAAAAGGTATATTTGGCACCTATCCAACTGTGGTGACTACAAAAAAGCTGGATTCAAATTTAATGCAGGTACCTTATCAACAAAAATGAACTGGGCAAAATTTAAAAAAAACACTATCTGAATGAATTTGATAATCAAGTGGGGGTTTTGCACCCTAACAAATAGACCCGCAGTTATTAGAAAAGATCTGTTCCTAATATAAGTTTTAGGCTGCCCAATATCCAAGTAAATTTCAACAGTAAAATGTTAAATAATAAAGCTATTGCAATGCAATGTCTGCAATACAATATCCAGTATTCTTTAAAGAGCTTGTCTGTGTTCGCCCGTGCACCCCCCTCCGCCGCTCCCCCCTGTGAATTTACAGCGGTAGATGCTCCTTTCAAATTCTCTGCCTAACTACCTAAAATCTGCAAATCTCTGATCTAACTAAGTTGTAAGGATCACAGCTAAAAGTAGAGGTTTCTCTGTGAAACAACTAGAATAATTTCGCTCAGCTGTTTGCACAGAGGCAGAGCGCACGTCCTACTGCTTTGAGATACTGACACACACTGATCATGAACAGGAAGGGCTGTTCTATGTAAAACGAGGTCATGTGATTTTTCCAGCCAATCGCAACCATACACATCCCAGTCATGACGTCGCACACACATCTCACCCTGCCTCTATTCTGTAAGCTGATTTGCTGCCGCCAAAATGACAGGAAGCGCCGAAAAATGGCGCGATATTAATAGATTATGCACAGATTTTAACCTAAATTATCGCGTGATATAAAAAATCCGATCAACGGATATACTGTGCCGATTTCAACTTTGTCGATAATAATCGCTCAACACTAATAATGATTCTATCAGTTTGGGCCCATCTACAGTACATGGCTATGATTTAGAGTTGGGTTTAATGGCTTATTCGGATTTGGAATCCGTATGAAAATCGACTGTAAATCAATTCCATAGACCTCAATAGAAAATCCGACCGCTAGTCTAGGTGGCACGGAGTTTCTGGGATCGGATTTAAAAACTGACAGCTTTGCAAAAAAGCTTGGAACATGCAAATTCTGTCGTTACATTTCCGACAGAAAATTTACTATTTAATATCAATGGGCCGGTTGAATCCAAAATCCAACCTCAAAATCCATCCAAAAAATGTGACAAAAAACAAAAACGATTGTAAAATACTGTTGGATTCTGTTACAGAATCTGGTATTTTACAATTGCCGTGTGAACGTATGATGTTAATCAAACTCTTGTATAATTTCTCACTATTCCTTACATGTAAGTATGAAAATAAGCCATTCACCAAACTTTCCTTTTCTATGTATTTGTCATTATTAGTGATTACTAGGATCCTCTGATCAGACCTCCTTTATGAGCAAGACTGGTGAGTCCCTAAATGAGTGCAGCTCCTGCTCTGATCCAAAATGTCCATCTGTTTCATGGTTGGCAAATCATTTTCCTCTGCCACACCTGGGCATTAGTTGTAATTACTGGAGATTGCAGAAGACAGGCGCATGGCAGTACACAAATGGGCAAAATCCCCTACCTATCAAATTCCAGCTTTTAGGATTCTAGTCCATATTTAGAGAAAAAGGTAAATAAATAATACATAAAAATACATTGAAGCCGATATTGAAAATATTTGAACTTCCATAGAAAAGAACGGGGAGGGGGGCGTGGCCTGACTGAGGATGAGACAAGACGTGTGGTGAGTGAGCTCTCCCTAGCCACTCCAGAAAACCGGCCCAACTAAACCAGCGAGACAAGTTAGACCCAGCTATACCTTCTCAAAATGTCCTGCTCCTGATCCGGATCTGTTTGAGACCCTCCGATCATTTCCAAGCCCGTCCTAACCGGAGTTCTGGCAGCTTGATTGAAATCAGCGTCTGTCCCGGCTGCAGCCGCCATTACCACGTGGTGCCTTCCCCTCGGTGCGGCGCTGCCTTATCAATCAGGTCTGGGGCTAGTTCTGCAGCGGTCCCTTATCGCTTCTGCCGGAGCTTCATACCTGACGCAGAGTGGGATCCTGTGATACCTCTGGAGGTTCCGTCGGGCTACAGGTCGGCTGAAGTGCTCCAGGGCCAGAGACCTTTTCCCGCGCGACCGTTACCCGCGATCTCCGCACCTCCACCGGATCTACATCCTGCAGGCTGGGAAGCTCTGTGCATGCTTAAAGGTACCCTCTTCTCCCTGTGGAACCCCCGCTGCAGCCATCTGATCTTGGGACTGCCCTAAGACCTCTTTGAGCCCTATAACACCGGGCCCCCTCATAAGCGCTGAGACATTATCCCTTGGGCTGCCACCCCCTGCTACATGGATCCCCAACATTAGATTGTAAAAGGGACTTACATCTGCCCTACTGTGACCCTCTCTACCCCAGGGCACCCTCCTCTGGATACGGCGCTTCCATAACACACAGCCCGTTAGTCCGCTCCACAGAGATCCCGCAGCGCCTCTTACAGAATCCCGCGCCTGCCGTCCCGGGATGTCACCGGATTCTCCACTAGACTCCACAGCAGCTGCAGTGCCCAGACACCGGAGACCTTTCCACATAACCAACTGCCGCGGCCTCTGCACCCTATAAGTTGGCTGGTCTGGTGCATGTTTGAAAATTCCCTTCCTATCCTGCGCGAGTCCTGCCAGAACCACCTGACCCCGGGACTACTACAAAACCTCCTCAGGCCCTAACACTCCGGGTCTGCACGCAAGTACCGGGGTATAAACCCCTAAGCTGTTGCTGCCTGTTGCTCTGATCTTGGGCATCAGACTTTTGAATGAGGAGCCCTGTGCAAAGTAGTGAGCTAATGGTGGCTACATCTGCCCTGCTATAAAGTTGTCTGCATCCTGCAACAGCCCTGTTGACATCTGATTCAATTCAGGCCTCATTTTAACCCCTTCTGTGCCATACCAACGCTTTCTACACAGTTGACTGCTGTTGGGCCTCCTTTCTAGTGTTAGCTACGTTGGTGCATTGGTTCGGGACTCTTGTGGAATACTCCTGTGACCTACCTGTATTACACAGGAGGAACTTTGCTAACCTCTCAGTCCATGCTGTAATTTAATTTGTTTCCACACTGCCTCTGGACCAAGTTGCATGCTCAGCTTACTGGCTGAATATCCTGCTGACTACCAGGTGCTTCCACTGTCTTAGGAGATTCCACATTACTCTGAAAGTCATAAGACAGTCCAGGGCTGAAGCCTTACCAGTTCCCTCCCAGGGATTTGTTAAGAAGCCCCTATTCTCAACCTCTGGAGTAGAGCAACAACAAACAAAAATTACCTTACCCATATCTCCCGACCGAGTGCATCTATCGCCATACTTACCACCTTCCAGTTCGATATGGGAGGCACGTCTAAAAAGAACCAGAGAAGCAAACCAACAAAACTTCCTGAGTTTTTCTCCTCTTCTCAAACCAAAAGAGGCCTGACGTTCCCCTCCTCAACGTCGCCGACTCCTTCTTCCAGGGCTGACTCCGTCGATCTTGAAAATCAAGAAATGTCTGATTCCCAACCTCTAACAGTCTCATCTCTTCAACACCTATTTTCCTCCTTTCATTCATCTCTGCAAACTGACATCAAGCAGATGATGGAGGACCTAAAACAGGATTTTCACTCCTTAGCCTCTCGCACCGAACATATTGAAAGTAAAATGGCAGACTTCACAAAATCCCACAACAATTTGATAGATGCAAATAGCGCACTGGGAGGAGGAGGTGCAGCGTCTAGCAGCCAAAGTTTTGGATTTGGAGGATAGGTCCAGGCGCAATAATGTGAGAATCCGAGGGATCCCAGAATCCGTGCCTCCAGACCAGTTGAATACTTACCAAACTGATTTGATGGCCTTGGTCCTACCAAATTCCTCCTCTTTAGATCTTACAATAGACAGAATCCATAGAATCCCGAAACCAAAAAATTTGCCCCAACAGGTCCCCAGAGACACCATCGCAAGGATCCACTTTTATAACATGAAAGAAGATTTTCTTCGGGCCCTTCGGAAAACTGACTCCCTCCCTGTTCGCTTCCAGGCGATTTCGATCTTTCCCGACTATCCTCTGCTACTATGCTCAGGCGCATGGAATTTCAGCCCTACACCAGAATACTTAGGGACGGGACAAAGAAATCCAATATAGATGGGGTTTCCCGGTGAAACTTATTATTATCAAAGAGGGAACTCAATTTATTTGCAACTCCCTGAAGAGGCCTACTCAACGTTGAGAAGTTGGAACCTGCTTGCCCCCTCCGACTCCAGTCCGGTTAGGAAAAAACAGATTAGGCCGGAGATGATCACCCCACTCTGGTCGGATAGAACCACGAGATCAAGAGCCAGACCACTAGACTGACACATTTGTTATCCTTTGTCTCAGCGATGAGCTGGAGTGCTACTGGATGCTCCTCAATGGCTTTGTTCGCGTATGGCGGATACGGTTCTCTTCCTTTTTGGTCAAGGCAGAACTTTACCCCAATTTTATTTCCTTCTAGGAATGATTGAGTTTATTCTGTGGACTTACCTGCAGTTGTTGTTCTTTGTTATACTGTTGATTTCCTGTTTTAGTGACAGCAATGCTTTATTCTTTTTTAAAAAAAAAAATCCTCTTCAAGTCCTGGGTGTAGGTTATGTGGGCTATACCGGCTCTCTAGATGTCTCCCCCATATTAATCAATGATTCCATTTCGATCCCTTAATGTAAAAGGACTAAACTCTCCCTTTAAGCGCTCCCTTTTGTGGAGGGATATACTTAAATTCGGCGCTGATGTAGCCTGCATCCAGGAAACGCATCTTATGAAGGAAGATCATTTCCGATTGAAACATAGATTGTTCCCACATATCTTCCACTCTCAGGTTCTCTCTAAGCGCGCGGGTGTTGCCATCCTGATCAAAAACTCTATCTCCTTCAACCTCATCAGTTCCATAAGTGACCCAGAAGGTAGATACATAATACTTATTTGCAAAATTAACTCAAGGCCCTATACCCTAACCGTTATATATGCTCCTAATTGCAGACAACTTTCTTTTGTAAGGAAAGTCATTAGTAAGGCCAAATCTATGAGAAGAGGGGGTTTAATCATTTGCGGAGATTTTAACTCGGTTGTTAACTCAGATGTAGATAGATCTGGGTCTAGACACAGGCCTGGACAAGAGCTCCACTCTCTACTGCTGGAGGAAGACCTACATGACGTTTGGAGGTATCCCCATACCTCCGAGCGTGACTACACTTTTTTCTCCTCCCAGAAACAGGTCCACTCTCGCATAGACTTCTTTATAGTTGATAAAATTGTGCTGGGCCAACTGGTCTCCTCAGAGATCGGTAGCATTACATGGTCCGACCATGCTCCTGTAGACCTAGTCCTCTCCTCAGGCCTTCATGCTTCTAGCTCCCCTCTATGGCGACTTAACAATTATCTCTTAAAAAACCCTTCCAATGTTAAATACTTGGCATCTCACATTAAAGATTTTTTTGAGATGATCTCCCCTTCTTCCCCCTCTATTGGCACTCTTTGGTGCGCCCACAAAGCATATATGCGAGGCATATTCATCCAACTAGCGAGTAGAGAAAATAGAAAACGTCAAGAAGAAACCAATACTCTTCTAGAAAATATTAAGAAAGTGGAAATAGCTTTCAAACTAAACCCTACTTCGTTGGGGAAAGAATCTCTGACAGATTTGAGAAATAAGCTTCGCTCCATCTATCTCCATAAATACGAATTTCATTTAGCTAAATTAAAATGGCAGTTCTATATCCAAGGTGATAAACCTAGTAGATTGTTAGCAAACAGAATTAAATCGCACCATGCAAAAACTCGCATCACTCATTTAACAGGGTCTTCAGGTGAGAAACTATTGAATCCCAAGGATATTGCAAATCAGTTTGCAACTTATTATTCTCAACTGTATAATATCCAATCTAATGAAAATATCCATCTCCCTACAGCTTCTGATATCAATTCCTTTCTAAGTTCCATTCATCTACCTTCGCTGAACCTGTCCCACCTTGAAGATATCAACAGCCATTCTCCCTAGCAGAAGTGCAAAAAGTTATACGTCTCAGCAAATCTAATAAATCTCCAGGGCCTGACAGTCTTTCCAATGAATATTTCCAAATTTTCTCTAAACTTCTCTCCCCCCACTTAGTAGATCTCTACAACGATATTGCTTCTTCCTCAGCTCACAAACCAGAACTGCTCTCCGCGATTATCACTACGATCCTTAAGCCCGGTAAACGCCAAGACCTCACCTCTAATTATAGACCTATCTCACTGCTAAATTCCGATATTAAACTTTACGCTAAAATCATTGCGACCCGTTTGAATGCCTTATTGCCACACCTAATACACAACGACCAGGTGGGTTTTGTGAAGGGAAGGCAGGCTAGAGATGCCACTCGTCGTCTTCTAGATTTGACACAGATTGCTGCCTCCTCCACGTCCAATGTGACCTTTTTGTCGCTGGACACGGAGAAGGCATTTGATAATAATAATAATAATATAATAATAATAATAATAATCTTTATTTATATAGCGCCAACATATTCCGCAGCACTTTACAATATAGAGGGAATAAGCACAGACAAACCAGACATTACATTATAAAAAAGCTACGTACAAATCAGACACACGGTGTGAGGGCCCTGCTCGCAAGAGCTTACAATCTATTAGGATGTATGGGTGAAACAAAAGGTTACAAGTGCTTGGTTTACAATGGTCCAGACATGTTACATAAATATGGGGGTAGTATACAAAAAAGTGGATGAACCTGCCATCCCAACCATACATCTATATACAGATAAGTGCCTGTGGGTGCCAAAGTTTAGGAAGTAATGAATGTGTGACAGAATTTGGGGGGTTAACAATTAGGGATCTTGATAGGCTTATCTAAGAAGATGGGTTTTCAGAGCACCCTTAAAACTGCGAGGGTTGTGAGTGTGCCTGATAACATGGGGTAACATGTTCCAGAGAACTGGTGCAATACGTGCGAAATTCTTGTAGACGGGCATGGGAGGTTCGGATGTAGTGAGGTGTGTAATCTTAGATCAGTAGCAGAGCGGAGAGCCCGGGTAAGGTGGTAGACAGAGATGAGGGAGGAGATGTAGGGGGTGCACCACTGTGGAGAGGTATATAGGTGAGAGTGATTAGTTTATGTTGTATTCTGTACTGAATAGGTAGCCATTGCAGAGACTGACACAGGGTAAGAGGCATCAGTATAGCGGCTGGAAAGAAAGACAAGCCTGGCTGCTGCATTCAGAACAGATTGGAGAGGGGAGAGTTTACAGAGAGGGAGACCGAGGAGCAGGGAGTTACAGTAGTCAAGACGAGAAAGAATAAGAGCAACAATGAGAGTGGGCTGTTTCCACAGCCCTAAAGGACGGATTCTGGAGCTGTTCTTGTGGTGCAGGTGACATGATCGGGCAGGGGATTGGATATATGGGGGGAAGGACAGATCCGAGTCTAGTATAACCCCAAGACAGCGGGCCTGATGCCTAGGAGAAATGGTGGTGCCACACACACACAGAATGATAGCAGGGTGGGGGTGGTTAGTAGATGGTGGGATGAGTAGAAGTTCAGTTTTAGTGAGGTTTAGTTTAAGATACAGGGAGGACATGATGTCAGAGACAGCGGACAGACAGTCACTGGTGTTCTGTAGCAGGGCAGGAGTGATTTCTCGGGAAGAGGTGTATAGTTGAGTGTCATCAGCGTAGAGATGGTACTGGAAGCCGAATCTGCTGAAGGTTTGTCCAATGGGGGCTGTGTACAATAAAAAGAGGAGAGGACCAAGAACAGATCCTTGTGGAACCCCAACAGCAAGAGGAAGAGGAGAGGAGGTAGAACCGGAAAATGAGGCACTGAAGGAGCGGTCAGAGAGGTAGGAAGAGAACCAAGAGAGAGCGGTGTCCTGGATACCGATGGCGCTGAGCATGTTGAGGAGGAGGTGGTGATCAACAGTGTCAAATGCTGCAGAGAGATCCAGGAGAAGCAACAATGAGTAGTTACCCTGAGATTTAGCAGTGTGGAGGTCATTAGAGACTTTTGCTAGAGCAGTTTCCGTGGAGTGTAGGGTGCGGAAACCTGATTGCAGACGGTCAAGAAGAGAGTTAGCAGAGAGATAGCGGATTTGATAGAGTAAACTGGGCATACTTGGAATTGGTTTTGCGGAAATTTGGTTTTGCTGGCTTCATCCTGCAGGCCATCATGGCACTTTACACCTGCCCTTCTGCGAGGGTCCTGACCTCCGGTTTTTTGTCATATCCTTTTACTCTAGCTAACGGTACACGACAAGGTTGCCCTCTGCCCCCCCTAATATTCGTGTTATGTATAGAACCTCTTGCAGAAAGCATAAGGTCCAACCCTCAAATCCCAGGTTTTGTAGTTGATGGAGTTTCCCACAAGATCAGCCTTTACGCAGACGATGTGATGCTGATCGTTACCTACCCGAATTCCTCCCTGTCAGTCATTATGGAAACCTTAGACCGGTTTTCTAAAGTGTCTTTTTACAAGTTAAACAGATCTAAATCGTCCATTTTCCCTGTTAATAAAACCTCGCTCACAGACAAAGTCTTAGATACGTTTGGCTTTACCCGATCCAATGAATACGTCGACTACCTGGGAATTAAAATCCTTTGCTCTCCCACGCAAACAGTCGCGACTAATTATGAACACCTTTTTTCAACACTAGAATCTGAAATCAAACGGCTCTCCTTACTAAATTTATCTTGGGTTGCGAGGATAAATGTAATTAAAATAGCCCTCTTACCTAAATTTATCTACATTTGCAGGGCTATTCCCTACTTCTTTCCCACCCTCCCTGATAAACAAACTTAACGGTTGCTATCAAAATTTTTTTAAAGGGCCTTTAGCCCAAAATCAAAGGGCAAAATTTTTTTTCCCCAATTTAACAGATGTGGGGGGGCCTTGCTGTCCCTATTTGCTAAATTTAAAAACTTGGCTATACTTCTGGGAACAAGCGATTACTTGGGTGGCACAACTTACATTTAAAAAGGTGGGTAAAAATTTGAAAAGAATTCTTTTCCCCCCCTCCCCAGTAGTTTCCTTTCCCCCCCCAAAAACCTCCTTAATGGAGCCCCCCCCTCCCTTCATCACCCTACTTCTATATCGGCCCTATTTAAATTTTGGGTCCTGCATGAAATTACCCGCAAACTGGATTTCCATTGGGAAAAACAACACACCCCAAATTTTTCCTTTGTTGCGTGCGGGAAACCCCTCTATCTCGTTTACATTTGGGGAAAGGGAAACCCTTTAATACAATAGATCAATTGTATTGCGGCAGTTCAATATCCCCCTTTTTTCAATATTTCGTTTCAAGGGGCCCTTCCCTCATCTTTTTTTTAAAAACCCTGCAAATTCGACACATTTTACACGAATTGCTTTGGGGCCGGACACATCGAGGCCACCTCTGATTTTTTCTCTTTTTAATCCATATGAAAAAGGCTATAAAAAAGGCCCCCCAAAAATTTATATAATCGATTCCCTCAGGTCCCCCCCCGGGCCAAACTCCGGGACTATAAACAAATGGGAAAGGAACTGTCCACCTCCCTTCTTTAGAAGATTGGACCTTGGCTTTTGTCGGCCTTGCTAGATTATCAAAGTTGAAATTTCATGGGGGAAACCCCAAATTTGCACAAAATTCATTTAAGATGGTACCTCCCCCCAAAACCAGAGTTGCCCCACATGTGAAAAGAGCTTTCAAACCCTGTTTTGGGGAAAGGTTTGTTGGGGCAGCGGGGAACGATTTTGCATGCTTGGGGGGGTTTGCCAAATCAAAAGGGTTTTTGGGGACCCAATTTCTATATTATTCGGGAATTTACATTTTCCGTCAAACTCTATCCCCCCCAATTAGGGGCCTAGTTTTATTGGAATTAGTGATCTCCCAAACTCTGGGATTTGTAGGGGTTGTATTTAAACATCCTTGTAGCCACAAGAACGCAATCGTTTAAACCTGTGGGAAAAACCCCGGACATCCCTATTTTAAGCGGGAAATTAAGAGACGATTTTTTAACAACAATTGCGCGGTGAGTTGGGGACTATGGATCCCCCATACGAAAACAGTATGTTTTAAAAAAAACGGGGAAAAAACTCGGGTTTCCCGATTGGTTATCATTCCACAAAACCCCCCCCCCATTGGGCGTTTATTGCTTTTCCCTTCAATACTTCCTCCCCCTAATAGAGAGTCCTTTTTTTTTTTTTTTTTTCCCTTTTTTTTCCCTTCTGTCCCCTCTTTGTTTTTTTTCTTTTAAGTCTTTTTTGGAAATGGGGTTTATTTTTAGTGCGCATTTTCAATAGACTTTTGTTACCCCTTAGTTTTTGCACAAATTTGTTCTCTGAAATTTTCTTTGAAGATAAGATTAATGTTTGTTTTTTCTTATTTTCCATATTTCAGCTTTGTCTATGTTCTTGAGATAATGAAGTTGTAAAAGCTTAATAAAAATATGTTTAAAGAAAAGAACGGGGAGAATTTTACTTCATGGCAAGACCCGTTTAAAATGTTCAAACCAGAATTCAACAAAATCTAAAAACTTACTGTATTTGAGGCCACTCAATTCTAAAAAAAGTATGTAAATTTTTTCTATTTAAAGTCCTGGAAAAATTTTTCTATGTTTATGTGGTGGGTTAGGTAGGTACCCTTTACCAGCGCAGTTTTGACCTCCCTGACGGGACCCCCTATTTTAAAAATCTGACATCTGTCACTTTATTGAAAATTTAAACTTTTTTAAAATTTTTTACCTTTTAAGTGATTTAGAGATTGTTTACTTGTGACGCATTGGGGGCATGAAGAAAATTTGTCTGGGCCCTAATTTTTTATTTTTTTCCCTCATAAAAAACCCAATAGTGCTTTCCCTTTCTTTTTTTTTTTTAAAAGATTATATGAAATGAAAGGGGAGCCCCTTGTTTGGGTTGTTTTGGGGCAACCAAAGAAAGCTTAAAACCTAAAACATTTTGCCCCCTTTTGTGCTTTAAAACGGGTTAAGACATTTTTCTCCATACAATCCTTGTTTATTTGGGAAATATAAAAACAAATTTGAACAAATTTGCCATATCCAAAGTTCAAAAATTTCCGCATGTAAGATAGATAGTTATTTCACACAAAAAAATTTTATAACTAGCATTTTACCATATGTTTACAAAATTTGGGGCATCTTTTTTTTTAAATGTCTTTTTATTTTTTACGACATTACGAGTCAAAGAAATTTAGTAGTAATTTTTCACGTTTTCAAGAAAATTTGCAATATTGATTTTTTTTTTAGGGACCTGTCCAGTTCTGACATGGCTTTGAAGGGGCCCTGAGGGGTTAGATAACCCCATAAATGATTCCACTAACAAACAAAAAAAATTTTTATAGTTTTTCTAACAGCATTTGGGAAAACTTTATTAAACCCCTTTAGGTATTTCAAGAAATTAAAGCAAAGTGGGGGGTTTAAAATTTGTAAAAATGTCATTTTTTTTCCCAGATTTTCAATTTTTATCCTTTAAATTCACTGGAATCCCAGAAAATTTATGACCAGGGATTTTGCAGCTCAACAATAAATTTTTCCCCCCAATTCAAACATTTAGTGATATCCTATATTTTGGCCCCTTAGGGGCCCCTATTTGATCAACCACAAGCCTCAGAAAAGGGGGAAGAAAACCTATTTGGACTTTGGGGGTCTCATTTTTATTAAAATTTTTCTTTAGATCCCTTTACGGTTTGAAAGCCCCTAAAAAATATCTCTTTTTGGGGAAACTACACCCTTTAAGGAATATAAACCCCGGGATGAGTAGGTATATCTACCCCAAAAAGGTTTTCACAATTTTTTTTAGTTGGGCCCGTGGAAAGGAAAAAATTTTTTAAAATTTTTTTCCCCAAAAATCTGCCCAAATTTTTTCTGGGAAAAAGTTTCATTTTTAAACGGAACCCGGAAAAAAAGGGAAACCCCAAAAATTTTTTATGCAAATTTTTTTTCCAAATTTTGGCGGTACCCCCATAAAGTGGGCTGAAAAATGCTGTTTAAAATGCCTTAGGATGTACAAGGGAAAGGGGCACTATATTGGAAAGCAGATTTTGGTGGGTGCCATTTTTTAAAATTTCGAATCCCCCAAAGGGCAGAAAAGGGTGAAACCTTTTTAAAAAGTAGGGCCCCCTTTTTGGGGAAAATTTTAAACAACCCCCCATTTTTAAACTCATTTTTAAGGGTGTATTTTTTGGGGTTTTAGGACCCACAGGTTTTTCCATTAGATTTTTTTTATTTATTGGGTCCCCTGTAATTTAAGGGGGGTTGGGCCATTTTTTTTTGGCTTTACTTTTACAGCTTTGGGCTTTGTATAAAAAATTTAAAAAGTTAAAAATTTTACAATAGGGGTTTCCCGGCGGTTTTCAAAGATTTCCCAAAATTTTAAAAATTTTTATTTTTAATTTTTTTTTTGCCCAAAATTTTTACACAAAGTAGAAACGCGTTTGTAATAAAAAAAAACCCCTTTTTTTAAAAAAGGGCCGTTCCAACTGAACTTAAATTTTTTGGGGCGGGTTCTACCCTTTTTGCTCGGTAACTGCCTGCAAATTTCACTGGAGTTATAAGTAAACCAAAGTCCCATTCCCGGGGAATCCCCGGGGGGGGGAAAAGGGGACATACACATTATCCCGGGGGGATAGCGCCGTTTGGGTAATTGGGTGGGCGAAGGGGGGCCCCTACCGCCCCGCCCCTTATTTAAGCTGTAATTGCGGGCCCAAATCCGCCCCCAATTAAAGGCTGAATAAGCCCCTTTTGAACCCCCCCTTTATGTATCCCTGGCTGAATAAGGGGTAAAACTTTTTTTTTTTTGTGTAAAAGGGGGAGTGATTATTGGGCCTTTGGTTTTTGCAGGTAGATTTTAAATTTGGTTTACATTAGGGTATAAAAATTTGCACTTATCCAAATTCCGGGTGTATTAACAATAAAAAAAAGCCCTTATACTGGAGGGGGTTTTTTTATTTTTAATTTTTAAAAAGGGAAATCCACTGGGTATTTAAAAATGACAAATTTTACTTTTTACCTCGCTAGCAAATACTAAAAACATTGAATAAACCCCCCCCCACTATTTTTATTTTTTTATGCTTTTACACAAATTTTTTAAAATTTAGTTTTTTTAAAGGAAATTTTTTGTTTTGTTAAAGGGAGTTGAGAAAAACCCAAACTTTTTTTAACCCCTTTTAGTGTATTCCGGGATTTGGGGGTAGGGGGCTTTTCTTTTGGGGGGTTTTAGTTTACTTTTTTTTTTGGGTTAGTTTGTTTTCGGGGGGTAACAAACTTTTGGGTCAAAAACGGCTTTAAAATCGGGGTTTTTTTGGTGGACCGGGGAAGTTTGAAATACCTTTTAATCCCAATTTTATTTTTTTGGGTTTTTTAAAAGGGGTTTTAAAGGGAGGGGGGTGTTTTAGGGGGGGGTTTATAAAAGAAAATTTCGGGTTTTTCCAAATAGGTATTTTTATATTGATTTTTTTTTAAAAAAAGTGTTTTTTAAAATTGGGGGTTTTTTAAAAACAATTTTTTTTAAAAGGGGGCTCGTCTTTGGAAATGGCAAAAGGGAAAATTGGGGGGGGGGGGTTTAAATTTTTTACTTAAATGGGGGCCCCTTTTAATGCTTTTGGGGCGGGCGTTTGTTTGGGTTTTATTGGAAAGGCCGGGGGTGGGAAAATTTTATTTTTTCTGTGGTGAAAAGGGGTTTTTTGGGAAAGGGGAAAAAGGGGCGGCCCGGGGGGGAAATTTTGGGAAAAAATTTCAACCCTTGGGGGTTTAAATCAGGTTTACACCAGAGGTTTTGGGGTTTTTATATTGGGTTTTTTTGGGGGGGGGGGTGGGTGGGGGGCAAAATATTTTTTGCCGGGGGGGTGGGGCTAAAGAATGGTTTTTTGGGGTGGGCCTTGGGGGTTGGGTTGGGGTGGGGGTTCGGGGGGGTATAAAATTGGGGTCCGGGGAAATTTGGGGGGGAAAGGGGTCCTGAGGAGTCGGAAGGGGTTCTTTTATTAAAAGGGGGGGGGTCTAAATGGGGGAGGGGGGGGGGGGGGGTGGGGGGTGGGGGAAGGTGGGGGTTTTTGGAAAGGGGTGGGGGGTGGAGGGGGGAGGGAGGGGGGAAGGGGAAGGTTTTAAAGTTGGGTTTGGGGGGTTTTTTGGACGCCGGGGGCGAAAAGGGGGCGGTTTCCCCCGGGGGAGGGTTTTCACGGGCGGGGTTTTGTTGGAATTTTTGTTAATTTTTTTTTACTCAGTAGTTTTTTGGAAAGAATTTGGGCTTTTTACCTCTATTTTCTCTAAATTTTTTTTTAATTTTTTAAGAGTAGGTTGGGGGGAAAAGTGGAAAAAAGGGGAAAAAATTTTAGGGGTTCCCATGTTTTTTAATTTTATTTTTGGGGGTTTACTTTTTTTCCCCTTTATTTATTAATTTTTATTTTTTTTTTATTTTCCTTAAAAAGGAGCTTGTCCCTAAAAGGGGGAACATAACAAAGCCTTTGTAGGAATTCCGGGTGTATGGGGGGAAAAAAGAAATAGTATCAAAAACATCACAAAATTTTTTTGGGGGAAAAAAAAAGGGGGGTTTTGGGGGGTTTGTCGGGGGCTCCATTGGCGGAAATGGGTTCCGGGGATTGGCAATTTGGGGAAAAACCGGTTGGGGGAGGCCAAAATTTTGGCCGGGGGGTCTAACAATGAAGGGGCCACTTGGGTTTAAATTTCAAAAAACTAGGCACTCCTTCGCGGGGTCCGGTGGCCCCAAATTGGTTTAATTAAAAAAAAAGTCAAACGGGTTTGTTCCATTTTTGGGGAAGGTCCTCATTTGCTTAAAGGGGACTTACCAAAGGGTTTCATCCAAGGTTTGGCGGGGTTAAAAAGGAGGGAAAAAGGAAGCATAAAATTTTTTGGGGAAAAATAATTGTTGTTAAGGAAAATTTAAACGCACCAAGCTTTTACCTAAACGGGGAAAAATTTGTAGGGTTTTTCCCCAAATGAATGGGGGAAGTATAAAAGAATTAGTTGGTTTTTTGGGTTCCCAAAAAACGGGAAAATATTGGGGGGTTTTTCTCCCCCATTTTTTCCCGAACTTTTGTGTTTTGGGATTTTAAGGGGTTTTTGTTTTGGGTTTTCCCCAAAAGGGGGAAACCCCAATGGGGGAAAAATTTAAAGTTTTAGTTTTAATCAAATCAACTTTTTAATGCGTTTGGTGGGATTTTTGGGGGGTTTTTAACTTTAGCCCCTTTTTGGGTAATTATTCTTGGGGTTTTTAATTTAGGAATTTTTTTGGTGATGAAGGGGATTAAAAGTGGGGCTGTTTCTGGGGGAAATTTTTTTTTTTTCCTTTTTTTTACGATAATGTGTTTTAAATAAAATATTGGTTTATTGAGGGTTTACAAGTTATTCAAGAATTTTGGGGAACCGGGTTTTAAAAAATTATTTTGGGGGGAATATTTGGGGTAAAGGGGGGGGGTTTAAAAATAAAAACTAAACGGGGGCCACCTCTTCCTCCGAGGTTTTTTAAATAATTTTCCCCCTCCCTTTTATGAGAAAGGGGCCCCTTCTCTTTTGGGGGCCCCCCCTTTTCCAATTTTTGGGTTTTTTGGGGAGCAAGGGGGTGGGTTTAAAAAAAAGTGAATTTCCCTTGTTTTATTGGTTTTTTTAAAAATCTTAAATGGCAAAATTTTGTGTAAAAGGAATTGGGGGCCCCAAAAGTAGTTTAATTAAGGTTTAAAAAACCCAGGGACCCTTTAAACCCATAAGGGTGAAAAAAGGGTTAAAACTTTATTTCCAATTTGGGTTAAAAACAGGAAGGGGAAAACAAAAATTTTTCCCTTTCATGTTATAAAAGTTGGGAAGTTTGTGGGCCAAGGGGGAAGGGGGGGGAAAAAGGGATTTTTGGGGTTTTGGGGGGGATTAAAAGGGGGGAAAAGGTTTAATTTTTTGGGTTTTTAGGGGAAATTTTGTTGTTTTTTGGGGGTTTTGAAATTTTTAAAAAATTTTGGTATGGGGGGTTTTAAAAGGGATATGTTTTTTGTATTGGGGGGGGGGGAAATAGGAGAATTGTTGGGAAAATAATGAAGGGTTATTTTTTGATTGGGGGCCAAGGAAAAATTTTTTATAATTGGTTTTCGGATTGGGGGGAAGTTCATAAAATTTTGGTTTTTTTTATGAAAAATATTTTTGTTTTAAAAAATGGAAACTGAGGGGAAGAAATTTTAAGTCAATGGTGAACCGGGTGTAAGGGGTTTGGCCCAACCAAATTTGGGATCTGAAATTTTTCATCCGTTTGACTGATCTGTTATTTGCTCCCCGCATGTAAAGGGGGGTTTAAAAAAAATGATCAGTTGTTAACGGATGCAACCGGATATAAATGTATCCGTTTTTTTTTTTGGGTTTTTGTTTTAAAAGGGTTATTTAAATTTAAAAATTTTACTTCAGTGTGCATGGTTTTCCCCCCCTTTCCCTTTTTAGGGGGAGGGTCCATGATTTTACTGCGGGGGCACCCTAAAAATTTCGCGCCCGCCTGTCAACGTGTCTTTCGGCAGCCCGCCCCTGAAATGCCATACTCCCGGGTTTCAGGGGGGGGGGCGGCAAACCCACCAGCCCCCTAGCATTCAAATTTTCACGGCCCCGTATTTGCTGCAAATAATTTTACAAGTCCCTTATCTCCCCCCTGTAACAAAAAACGAAACGTATTATACGAGCGCGGAGAGTAGGGATAATCCAAGTTCTCATAATTTTCCGTAAATTTTGGCGCGTAAACTCGCCCATATTCGAGCGCAAATACGCATCGAAATGGGGGCACCCGAAATAACGCCCATTAAAGAACATAGTAAGGATGCTGTCTGTTTATTCCCCTTTTACAAACAGATGACCCAACACAAAAAGGGGAAACCCGGCCTAATAGGGAAAGGGAAACTTTTATGTTCCCAATTTCAGGGAAAACCCTAGACTTCCCAAAAATTAGGGCAACATTTGTTCAATTCAAAAATAAGTTTTGCCCTGCAGATCTCCATGTTCCTGCCATTTCCAGGGTAAAAATTTCCCATTTTTAAAAGTGACCCCACTCCCTTTGAATGTATTTTTTTTGGAACATTTTTTATGAATTTTTTAGTCCCTTATAGAGTTTTTTTTCTCTCTCTTCCCTTACATAGGTGCTTTAAACCCCTGACTCCCATTATATTGGGCAGCTCACCCCCCCCCTGATCGATATTTTTATGTTTGATAATGGGTGGAATTACTGTTAATAGATTATTAAATGTTCATTCATTTTTGTACCATTTGAAGAATGATTTCCCCCTCTGCTCTCGCAACATCATCGGGTGATAATCAGCATCTGCTTATGCTTTGGGTTTCATTATTTGGGCGCTGGGTGAGATTTAAAGGGTTTTTTGTGTTTGAGTCATTCTTGTGAGATTTTGGGTTGAGCAAGTAAAAGCCGAGAAGAATAGCCGACGTCTCTCTGTGCATTGAGGTGACATTTAATAAGAGGCCGCAGAGAACTCTCAGCCTTTTTGTTACATGCAAGCAAAACGGTGTGCTGACAGCACAGTTATTGTGGATGTATCGCTGGGGAATAGGTCACTTAAACTGCTGTTTTTCAGTCTTTGCACCTGAAATAACTTTTTATCTACTAATCATTTATGATGAACATAGCCCCAGGGGCAGTGTTTAGCACTTTTACTCCATGTAAAAGAAAATAAGGGTATGTAATCACTAGAATCTATTATATGAATTGTATAAATCAGTATTAAATCACCTATGCTATAACACATAATGTTGTATCTACACACCACTACTCAGAACATTAAAGGTTGTCTCACCATGCTGTTTCACAGAACTTGCTCTTCACAGTCAGCTTCAGGCTCCCACTGTGGGCAGTTCTACAGCAATGACTGACAGTTCAGCTCTGTTATTCCTAGCTGATCCTGTTAGAGGGACATTGGTGATGGAGGGGTTTTAACAGCAGGACAGAAGGCTACAGAGGTCTAATGTTTACGTTTGTCAATAAGAAACATAACTAAGCTCCTCTGCTGCTTATAAGACAAAGCGGGGCTTGGACTGGCTCATAGGAGAACAGGAAAAAATCCCCAGTGGGCAGTCCAGGGACTTTTTTTAGGGAGAAAGGCAAAGAAAGAGGCAGAGTGCAAGAGTCATGTATGATAGCAGTGGGCTCCAAAAATCAACTCCAGTGGTGGGTCCTAAGAATCAATGCCACTGTTGTGTACCAACAATCGGCTCTACTGGTGGGCACTAACAATCAACTCCACTGTTGGGGTCCCAGGCACCCAAGCTCAAAACTGGACAGCAGGGAGTGACATCACCACCCCAGCCACTGGTTGCGCAGAAAGGGTGATTGGTAACCTAGGGTAGCTAGGAGATAAGAACTGATCTAGGTCAGAAAGGAAGCAAAATAGAACTGCAATATATTTGTTAATAGTCTTTATTTACCTTTGACTACATGCTTAAAGGGGTTGTCACGTGACAGCAGTTGACAATGATTTCTGCTTGTTGCCAAGTGGAGCTTGTGATATGCAGGGGCGTGTTTCTCCTCCCAGCAGGGCGTATCTTCACTCTCTGCAGACATGCCCCCAAAGTGTGCATATGAGGATTCATTCTGTGTGAGCTGGGGGAAGGGAGAGGTTCTCAGCTGTCATTGGAATTACTGGAAGTGAAAAGCTAAGTGTAACTCGATAGTTTATATCTAAATTTCTCACGCTCTCTACATACATTGTAACTGGAATGGGCATTTGACATTCAGGTCTCTGGAAAAGATCGGTGATTCTTTTTCTCTGTCTCTGTCACTCACACAGTGATATATCCTGCAGATTATTACACATCTGATCTCTACAGATCTGGAGAACAAAACTATATGCTTTATCTGTATGTGTTTACACGGGACTGCATCTGTCTCACAAGTGGTTTACTTGGGACCACACATCTGTCTCACAAAAGTTTTTACATGGTACTGCACATGTGATTTATGTGGGTCAGCCGATGAAAGACTGCCCCTCTTACATTGGACTGCTGCTTTTCCGTTTTACATGGGAATGCACACAAGATTTACAATGGACTGTCGGTGTAAGACTGCACCTTTTATATGGGACTGCTGTGTTTTATGTTGAATCACACACAAGATTTACAAGGGACTGTCGATGTAAGACTTCACATCTTACATGGAACTGTTGTGTTTTCTGCTTTACATGGGACTGCACACAACATTTACCTCCCTTTCTCTCTCTCTCTCTCTCTCTCTCTCTCTCTCTCTCCTGAGTGGGATAGAACGCTCAGCCAACAGCCAGTAATGCTTTAGCAGGGCGTAACCCGACCTGGCCTCAAACACCGATGCTAAGCACATATAAGCAGCCTGTTGTCTTAAACCATAGCAATTTGCTAATGGTAACCAAGGACTTAGATTTTTGGTCCCTTCATTTTAAACTATGATCGTCGTAGTGAGACAACCCATTTAAAGCTAATCAATTAAATGGGACTACCCCTTTAATCCTTTCCCACCACATTGTGTTTCATTTTTAATACCTACCATAACTTTTTACTTTTCCATCTACAGTTGAAACAAGAAGCTTCTATACACTATAGAAAAAGACACATATGCATGTTTTTCTCACTATCTGACATGAAATCAGAATAAACCTTCACTGTTTTAGGTCAATTAGGAACCAAAATTATTTATATTTGCCAAATGCCAGGATAATAAAAGAGAGAGAATTTTTAAAACATTTTGTTGCTTTCTGTAAAGTCGAATGTTTACATACACTAGGATTACTATGATTAAACAATTTGGGAAAGCCCATATGATGAAGTCATGTCTTTGGAAGCTTCTGACAGGTTTATTGGCAACATCCGAGTTAATTAGAGACACAGCTGTGGATGTATTTTAAATGCACACCAGAAACACACAGCTTCTGTGTGTAACATCATGAGAAAATCTAAAGAAATCAGCCAAGATATCAGGAAGACAATTGTAGACTTGCACAAGTCTGGATCATCATTGGGTGCAATTTCCAGATACCTGAAGGTGCCTCGTTCATCTGTACAGACAATTATACGCAAGTACAAACAAGATGGGAATGTCCAGCCATCATGTGTCTCAGAGATGAACATGCTTTGGTCCAACATGTGCATATCAACTCAAGAACAAAAGCAAAAGACCTTGTGAAGATGCGGCGGAATCTGGTAAAAGTATGTCATTATCCACAGTAAAATGAGTACTGTATCAACATGGGCTGAAAGGCCACTCTGCCAGGAAGAAGCTTACTAAAAAAAAAAACATGTAAAAGACAGATTAATTGTAGCAAATGCACACAGGAACAAAGACCTACATTTCTGGAGACATGTCCTGTGGTCTGATGAAGCTAAAATTGAACTGTTTGGCCATAATCACCATTGTTACATTTGGAGGAAAAAAGGGAGAAGCTTGGAAGCCTAAGAACACCATCCCAACTGTGATACACGGTGGTGGTAGCATCATGTTTTGAGGTTGATATATATATATATATATATATATATATATATATATCTATATATATATCACCGGCCACTTTATTAGGTACACCTGTCCAACTGCTCGTTAAAAACTTAATTTCTAATCAGCCAATCACATGGCGGCAACTCAGTGCATTTAGGCATGAAGACATGGTCAAGACAATCTCCTGCACTTCAAACCGAGCATCAGTATGGGGAAAGAAAGGTGATTTGAGTTGCCTTTGAACGTGGCATGGTTGTTGGTGCCAGAAGGGCTGGTCTGAGTATTTCAGAAACTGCTGATCCCTGGGATTTTCACACACAACCATCTCTAGGGTTTACAGAGAATGGTCCGAAAAAGAAAAAACATCCAGTGAGCGGCAGTCCTGTGGGCGGAAATGCCTTTTTGATGCCAGAGGTCAAAGGAGAATGGGCAGACTGGTTCGAGCTGATAGAAAGGCAACAGTGACTCAAATAGCCACCCGTTACAACCAAGGTAGGCAGAAGCATCTCTGAACGCACATACGGCGAACTTTGAGGCAGATGGGCTACAGCAGCAGAAGACCACCCCGGGTGCCACTCCTTTCAGCTAAGAACAGGAAACTGAGGCCCCAAATTTGCCCAAGCTCATCGAAATTGGACAGTAGAAGATTGGAAAAACGTTGCCTGGTCTGATGAGTCTCGTTTTTCTGCTGCGACATTCGGATGGTAGGGTCAGAATTTGAGCGTCAACAACATGAAAGCATGGATCCACCCTGCCTTGTATCAACGGTTCGGCTGGGGGGTGGTGGTGTCATGGTGTGGGGAATATTTTCTTGACACTCTTTGGGGCCCCTTGGTACCAATTGAGCAAACGTTTTGCAACACCTTGTTTGGGAAAATTATGCCACGAAGAATTGAGGCAGTTTGAAGGCAAAAGGGGGTCCAACCCGTTACTAGCATGATGTACCTAATAAAGTGGCCGGTGAGTGTATGATATATATATATATATATATATATATAAATAAATATATATATTATGTTTATATATTAATATATATATATATTTTGGGAAACTGCAATAATCCTGTGCGTTTTTACCTTTCTATCATAGACTATGTCAACTTTATCATCACTAATTTGGACTAGACCAGATGGATATCAATGAGTTTTGGTTACCCATTACACTCTCATCCGATCACTGGATTCTGGGAACATCACATAAGACCCATTATTTTGGAGATGCTCATCTAACCATCCCAATTTGTTCTTCGTGATATATAAGTCCATGTACATCCAAAGTGTAAGGTACGACCTGTTCTCACCCTGGTTTGTCCTGCCTAAGCAGAACACCTGCCTTGAAAAGGGCGACCCTGCACTCAAACCTCTTCCTGAGCTATTCTTAGTTTAATGGGTGCCAAACAGACAAATGACAAACAGGGAACAGACACAACAGAAAACAAATAGAGAAGAGTCAGACGGGCCAAGGTCATACCAGGAGAACATGTGTTACTGAAGGAGAAGACAGGAGAGTTACAGGAAATAGACGCCAGGTTTCAAAGACAAAGAAATACAAACAGCAGAGCACAAACCAAGTAGCCAGGGTACCGGAGCAATCACAAGCAATGACTGACAGTAAGGAAGAGGTTTAAAAACCCCGGCCCAGCCAGGGATTGGCCCAGGTGCATAACCCACTAAAGACCAAGCAGAATCCTGGCTGAGGCTGCAACAGACAGCCCTTAAAGGGGCAGTAGCGGAGTCCTAACACACAGATTTTCAGCACCAAGACAGGCAATTTAAATCCAAACTTTATTTCACATAGTTAAAAGCTAAAATCACTGAACGCCACTTGTGTCTGACACATTTTAAGCTAACAAGCTATTAATTCTAGCAAACAAGGGACTCCCCATTTTTCCTTCTTCAAATAGTTTAAAAACTGACTGTTCACTTGTGGCCTGATATGCCCTACCCTTTCACACATGCCATTATAATGGGATAATCAATGTTATTCACTTCACAAGTCAGTGGCTTTATGTTATGGTTGATTAATGTATATCGGCAGCAATTCCACCATGTCTAGACCCCTACTTAAGAGGCGTTAGAGAGTCAGCTGTGCTCTTATGTTGCAGACACAATGGGCTTCATTTATCAGCACTGTCTAATACTAAAACTGTCTGTGTTGCCAATAGCAAGCAATTAGAACTCAGATTTTATTTTTTATTTTATGCACTTTTTATGGGCAACAAAGACAATCTTACTAAGACAGTTCTGATGAAAGAGGCTGAATGTGTCAAAACATTTATTACACTACATCATACAAGTATATGTAATATTAAGATTACTAATAAATCAAGATTCTGTTTAGACTAGGGCTACACCTACACTTTTTGTAGAGTAATCCAACCCTTAACAAGCAATTTGCAAGAGATTTTCAGGTTATTTTATGAAGGATGAGAAGTAGCAATGACTTTTTCAAACTGCTCTTAAATCCCAGCATGAAATAATTTTAAAAAAACCTCTAATAAATCTCTTGACTGGTGTCATTTTGAATGCATTTTTATGAATGTCAATATGTCAGCGTTATCACAGTGATCTTTGTGGACTGAGATAAAAAGTCCAAGCTATGGTTGGGGTTGAAAAAGACGGCACAAACATGCCGTGGCCATGGTGGGCCAAAAAGCCTGTCCCCTATGGACAGTCAATGGCCGTCCAAGATGTCAGCAAACTTGTGCGGCCATTGGCTGCCATGTAGGGGCTAAGATTCCAAGCCGCACCATGGCTGCACCATCTATTCCTGCCCTAACTTTTTGTGACACTCATGATTGATTGGCAGAGGCAATTTAGTAGGATATGCCATCACTTTATGATCAGTGGAGGTCTGACCTCTAAGGAGCATTAAGTGGACACAACATAGGTGTAGTATTGTCTCCCTTTCACTATTTCTCCACCTGGTTGCACAGATGACAGTGCTATAATACAAAAATATGGAGGATGGAAATAATTAATACTTAACGTTTAATTAATAAATACACAATAAATATAAGTGACGCTCTCTTGATTCCAAAGGCGCTATAATGGCTTAAAGCACATACAAAGCTGTAAGACCACGCAAAACACAGGTATCATTGATAATGGTATCCTTGTGCCAAATATATGCAGTGATGCAAGACAATACAGGGGGCAGCTGACCATATAACACCCCTCAGTACCCATGCCTGCAGAAATCCTTTAGCCTAAACTCGGAGAACCCATCCCAAAAAGGACGACCCCGACTGGAACCTTTCCCTACAAAGTCTTAGCTCTGTTACAACCTGGGAAGATTAATTCACTGCTCCTAACATGACCATGTTTCGGCCACTACACAGACTTCATCAGGGGACCCAATAGGTAGGAGACACACAATTTTATAATAGGGTTTGCATCAAAGATAGAGAACACATAAGAAAAATCCAGGAAAATATAAAGATTACTTGGGGAACCTTGCCCTTATACATAGGGCAACAGAGCAAAAAGCGTTTTCCTACTGTATTACCCCAACTGAAAAATCGGGTGCATATTGAGGAAAAAAGGTTTCAAATTAATAGTGATCATCCCCACAAGGCTCCTCATCCCTAAACAAAGGTTTAAGCAGCTTGACTGCCCAACTTGTCCACCGTTCATACGCCATACTCGGATACTTGTTTTTGCGTGGTTTAGGGTTTTCTATTGCCTAAGCCGTCATACCCCTTTTGGGACTCCACTTATTTTTATTTGTATTTTTTTTATAAAATTAAGTATTAAATTATTTCCATTCTCCATTTTTTTTTGTACTTTTTCATTGTAATTGGCCTGTGTTAGTAGGGCCTTGGCACAAATCTTATTTTTTTTGTATTTGTTAGATAGCCTACCCAATGCCCTCCTTCATTCCAATTGGGGGGAGCCCAAAAGTCTACCATCACTGATCAGAATTGAGGGCAAAACCACAAAATGCTATCCTTTTAAAATGGAAAACCGCAAAACTGCACCATCGTCCGGTTCCAGCCGGGGCCCTTTCCCTGATCTCGGCCCCCCTGCCTTCCTGCTGGGGCTCCCTGTCAGGGGCCCCACACCTTTTTCTGCTATGTATTTACCTTCCTGCCATCTTGTTGTTTTTCCTGTCCGCCCTGTGCTCGGGCACCTTCTAGGGGGCCGCGCGGCAGCTTCCTGTTTTTTATTCGGCCTCTCCGTCAATTTCCCTCTTCACCCTACCTCTAGCAATAAAAAGTTGCCTGCCTCTACCGGGGTCAGTTCTTTGCATCTACAGTCCTTCTGTCTTCCTTCTTGAGCTCCTGCCAGCATCTAAATCTGCTTTAGCTTTAACCCCGATTGCGGGTCCATTCTGCTTCCCATCGAGCTCTGCCATCCTGTCTGTTTTCCCGTTTCCCGGGTTTTTCCTTCCTGTATGTGCTCCCTGTTCCCTTTCCTCCGTTTTCCTGGCTTACCTCCTGTTTTCCCTCCTTTCCCCGTACCTGGGTGTTGTACTTGATCCCTCCGTATCCTCGTTTTTCCTGATGCGTTCTACCTGCCCTGCAGTTCTCCTACGTTCCTGTTTTCCTGGCCTGCACCCCTGTCACCGCAGACCCCCGGGGGTATGACCGGGGGTCCCCACCCAAAAATCCACCCGTTTTGGGGGGGGCTCTGGTAAGACCGGGGGCCCCTTAACCCCTCCCTCGGGTCCCCACCCCCTACCACCCGCCTGCGGTGACACACGGTCCACCCCCGGATGTCCGGCGGCCCCTCCATACGCCACGCGCCCCCCGTTACAGTAAACTCCAGGGATTCCCCGGGTGCCCCCTCGCCACTTTTTTTCCGCCGTACCTCTTCATGCTTTTTTGTCTTTCCGCGGCCATTTCGCCCAGAGTTCTCTGTTCCGCGGGCTCTTTCCCCCCAATGTCTTCTGTTCCGCGGGCTCCGGGTTCGCCCAAATTCTTCTTTTCCGCTGCTCTTTTCCCCGATGTCTTCTTTCCGCGCCAGGGTTCGCCCAGAGTGTTGTCTGTTCCCTGGCCATGTTCCCCCAGAGGCTGTCTGTTCCCGCGGGCTCATGTCCACCCAATTACTTTTGGCCCACTCAGGGCCAGCCCAAGCTTAGTTTGGCCCGCTCTTCCAGCCCAGAGCTTACTTTGGCCCACTCAGGTCCACCCCAGCTTACGTTTTGGCCCACCAGGGTCCAGCCCAGAGCTTACTTGGCCCATCATGGTCCAGCCCAGAGTTTACGTTTGGCCCACTCATGGCCACCCAAAGCAAACGTTTGGCCCTAGCCATGGTCCACCCCAACTTACTTTGGCCCAGCTCAGGTCCACCCAAGCTTACTTTTTCCCCACTCATGGTCCACCCAATTTACGTTGGCCCACTAGGTCCCCCCAACGCCCGTCTGTTTGTGGCTTAGTCTCGCCCTGACCCTTCTGAGCCCCCGGGGCTTAGGGTCTCGCCCTGAGCCTTCTGGTCCCCGGGGTTTCGTCTCCCCTGACCTTCTGTCCCCGGGGCTTACGGCTCCCCCTGACCTTTCTAGTCCCCGGGGTTTACGGCTCCCCTACCCTTTCTGAGTCCCCGTGCTTAGGGTCTGCCCGACCTCGATCCCCGGGGCTTAGGTCTCGCCCTAGCCTTCTGACCCCCGGGGCTACTCTCGCCCGACCTCTGAGCCCCGGGGGCTTCCCCTCGCCCTGAGCCTTCTGACCCCCTGGTTACGTCTCGCCCTGAGCCTCTGATCCCCCGGGCTTACGGTCTCGCCCTGGAGCCTTCTGACCCCCGGGGCTTACGGCTCCCCCTACCTTTCGATCCCCGGTTTTAGGGTCCGCCCGGCCTCTGAGCCCCTGGCACGGTCTCGCCCTGAGCCTTCTGAGTCCCCTGCTTAGGGTCTCCCCTGACCTTTTCTGAGTCCCCGGGCTTACGTCTCGCCCTGAGCCTTCTGACCCCCGGGGCTTACGGTCCCCCGCCTGAGCCTTTGAGTCCCCTCTTACGGTCTCGCCCTACCTTCTGAGCCCCCCGGCTTCGGTCTCGCCCTGACCTTTCTGAGTCCCCGTGGCTTACGCCCTCCCCCTACCTTCGGGCCCCCCGTGGTTTAGGGTCCTCGCCCTGACCTTTCTGAGTCCCCGGGGCTATTGCCCCCCGGGGTTCCCCTCCCTTTTTTGCCTATGCCCCGCTTGTTCCTCCCACACCCCGTTCTAGGTTTTCCCTATAGGGCTATTTATACAGCCTTTTTTTGGGGTTCCCCCCCTAGAATTGCGGGCCCCGGGCCTATGTGGAATGCCATTCGTATTTGGAGGGGAGGAGGGCCTTTAGGGGGTATGTCACGGTTCATGCCGCGGTCCTTGCCTTGATCGTGGCCTGTCCGTCCTCCCATGTCCCTCTGGGCTCCCTGTGCAGGTCCCAGCACCTTTGTTCCTGCTATGTACTTACCTGTCTTCCGGGGTCTGTTGCTTCCTGGTCCTGTCTTGCTCGCACCTTTCAAAGGGGCGCCCCGCGGCAGCTTTCTGCCTTTTATTCGTGTCCTGCCCGTGCAACTTCCTCTTACCTCTGACCTCTAGCTAAAGGGAAGTTTCACCCTCTACTCCTGGGTCAGTTCATTCACTACGTCCTCATTGCTTTCTTCCATCTTAGACTTCCGCCAGCATCTCAGGTCCTCAGGTTGGAACTTAACCCCTGAGTTGCTGTCCAGTTGCTGCTTCCAACTGAGCTCCTGCCATCTGTCTGTTGTCTCCTTTGGGGGTCTGCTTGTTCCTTCCTGTATTGCTCCCCCTTTCCCCTGTATCCCTGCCGTGTTTCCTGGACTGTACCTCCTGTGTTCCCGCCCAGTTTCCTGCCGATCCTGTGTGTCATGTTTTACGTTGATCCCTCCTGTATCCTCCTGTTTCCAGTTGCGTTCAAACCTGCCCTGCTTATTTCTCCTACTTTTCCTTTGTTTCGTCCTGCACCTCGGCCTTCACCGCAGTAAAACGCCAGGGGTAGTGACCTGGGTCCCGCAGCCAAATCCATCCCGCTTTGCGGCGGGTTTCGGTGAAGACCAGGGCCCTTTAAAGCTCCACCCCGGGCGGGGTCCTCCACTACCACCTCCTGGGGTGATCACAAAAGGATCCACACCGATGTCGGCGGTCGGGCCCCCCATACGTCCTTTCGGCCCGCACCGTTACACCATCAATCGATTAAAATTAGATTCGAGTAGGGCCAGTTTGACCTGATCTGAATTTTGCCAGCAGTGGTGGGAAAATCATGGGACCAATCACCAGACTCTTGCCTACTCTATCAATAACTAATACATAACTTGTATTCTTATCAACTAATATGCATTAACCTCTATATCACAACATTAAAAACCTATACTTCCCCTCACCATATTAATTCTATTCTCTTAAATGCTGAGTATTCTATGCTATCCAGTTGGTAAACTTTACAAAGCTAGCTAGCATATATCTCCTTCTATTGTGATACAATGTACCTCCAAAATAGATAGTCGAGCATACCAAACATTGGGAAAGATCCTGTATGTAAAGTGACTTGCTAGCTCAAAAAAAAGCAACTGGGCCATTGAGCCCTAGTATAATGGGCAATTCAATGTATCTGATGACACCAGGGAGCTGGTGAAACATATCGGGGAGGTCAGGCACGCTATTTTAAATTTTGGGATCAATGGCCCAGTTAGTTGCTTTTTTCTGAGCTAGCAAGTCACTTTACGTATAGGGTATTTCCCAATGTTTGGTCTGCTCGACTATCTATTTTGGAGGTACATTCTATCACAATAGAAGGAGATATACGCTAGCTTTGTATAGTTTACCAACTGGATAGCATAGAATACTCAGCCTTTAAGAGAATAGAATTAATATGGTGAGGGGAAGTGTGGGTTTTTAATGTTGTGATATAGAGGTTAATGTATATTAATTGATAAGAATAAAAGTTATGTATTAGTTATTGATAGAGTAGGTAAGAGTTTAAGTTTGCCTATGGCAAAATAGTTCATAGTGCACTTTATGGTCACTCTTTCCTCTCTAATGTATTCCCAATAGTAGAGTGTGATAAAATCACCAGACTATACCAACACTACAAAATGTCTACTATAAAAAGTCTTAGCAGACTATACTAAGTATATGTGTATCAATGAAAAAAATCAGTCTTGATCATGTTTTGGAAACAGGTGCGAGTTACAAGTCCCATCTCTGATAACTACACTGCAACAAGATCTGCACCTGTGTGTCCATGACATGACCAGGACTGATTTTATTCTCTGAAAGAATATAATAGGAATTCCTATTGAATGACAGCAAGCAGAGATCTTAACTGCTTAACCAAAATAATGTACAGTTATGCTATTTTTGCTTTTTAGGGAGTTTGGATCAGGCTCAGGCTAGTAGCTGGGATCAGAGATTTCTCTGATCCCGGCCTTTTGACCCATTAGATGCTATATGATTACAGTTGCGACAACTAAAGGAGTAAAGAATACTCCTTGATCACCTCCGCCTCTCCACAAGTTTATGGGGAGCTGAACCATTGTCTTGACAGCTAATAAAGACCTCTGTGGCTGCCATGTTACTATACCTATTACACCCTGCCATACACAGGATGTACCAGGAGAGCCTTATCAGTACACTTTCCTGCAATATATTCATATCGCAGAGCAGTGTTCAAGCAATTCCCTCCCCTAGTGGTCATGTACCCTAGGGGACTGCAAGTACCAGTAAAAATAAAAGCAAGTTTTATACATTTTACATATTTTTTTTACATATAAAAGAAATAAAAAGGTTAAAATATAACATAATTTATCACGTACGGTGAACACCTTAGAAAATATAATTCTTCAAGCCAAATTACGAGTTTTTTAGTTGAGGGGGTCATTTGAAGTCCCTATAAAATTTTTTATCAAAAATTATCAAAAAGTGACATGCATCCCAGTACCAATAAAAAGTACACTTTAGTCCACAAAAAACAATCCCTCACTCAGACCCATAGATATAAAAGTAAAAAAGTTATTGACGCTGCAACGCAAACGTACAAAATAACAGTCCTAGCCACCTGCAGAATACAGAGAGCAAGTCTTTTATACTGTACCTAACAGTGAACACATTATAAAAATTAAGGGCGACATGTATGAAACTTTACGCTGAGACACCAGTTCTAAATCGATATAGAGGAGTGTAGAATGCAACAGTATGTACCAACTTGTTGTGTGCTGGTTCATAAATCTGGTATATGCAATGCATTGTATAGCATAACATAGCATCTTTAGTACATATCTGTGGTGTATAGCATTTCCTTGCGCATATTCAAAAGTGCTGTGCCTGGCTCAGATTTTGATGTACGACTGTTCATACATCATTAGAACAGGGCTACAACAATTTTTTATTACAAGATATGCCAAAAATGGCGCAGCCCTGTTCATACAATTGTGTTTTTTTTTTTAACTGTCCACCCCACAAAAAATTTGGGGACTTCCCAGTATATTATGCAGTACAGTACCATTAAAAAGTACTGTATACCCCGTTGCACGAAAACAAGCCTTCATACATTTTTTTAGATGGAAAAATAAAAAAGTTATGGCTCGTTGAAAGTGGGGAGGAAAAAACAAAAACCACAAATCCAAAAATAGCTCTGTCCTTCAGGGGTTAAAAACCAGACAAATTAATACAAAAATTATATTAGAAAACTGCGTAACTTTTTGTTCTATAATGAATACTTCTGTAGCTGAAACCGGAAATCCTCTTTGGAGTAGATTTGCGAGTTCTGTAAATTAGTGACAGTAATAAATCTAAACTGACATAATTAGTACGGATTGACGAACGTATGATCATAATTCTTAATATGAGACAAAACTTCACCATGTAAGCAGTTGTGCCTCTAGCTGAAAGGATACATACGCTACATTTTTTTCCCCCCTAACTTTGTCATTTTGCCCGGTAGTCAAGAACAAATATATTTTATGTTATGTTTTATCAATTTTAGCATTTACCATGCATATAAATATCTGTGTGAACAATCACCTGAGGCTGTAGCAATAAACACTTCACGAGCAGCTCTGCTTCTTAGATGTAGTTATGTTCAAGTACAATCTGCTTTGTTTTTGGAGGAAGACATAATTTATATATCAAATAATAATGCTGCGTTTATTCTTGAAAATTATTTCCTGTTTAACTTTTACCAATAATGTGAAGGTGGATGGGCATATAAAAGTCATTGCTGGTTGTCAGAGGCGTAACTTGATGCTCCGGGGCCCTAACGCAAAAAGTGAAATGGGCCCCCCGTACCAAATTGCCGCTGGTATCTCCTTATCTGGCCGGAGGGCTTTTGGGCCCCCTCAGACTGCAGGGCCCAGTAGCGATGCTACCGCTGCACCCTATAGCTACGCCCCTGCTGGTTGTTTCTCATGTACAGTGAGTTGCAAAAGTATTCATACCCCCTCATCTGTTCTTCCCTTTTGAAAATTTTCAGCCACAAAAATGTATTTTATTGATATTTTATGTGATAGAGAAACATAAAGTAGCAAGTATTTGTGAAGTGTAAATAAAATGTTACATGCTCTTCCAAATTTTTGCAATTGAAAAAACTGAAAACAACATATTCATACCCCTGTACTTTGATACCTCATATAAAATCCACTGCAATCCATTGCCTTTAGAAGTCACCAAGCTAGTAAACAGAATACATCTGTATGTAATTTATTCTTGGTATAACTACAGTTGTTTTGTGAAGTCCTCAGAGGTTTGTTAGGGAATTAACAGCATCATGAAAACCAAGGAACACACCAAACAGCTCAGGGCTAAAGTTGTAGCAAAGTGTATTGCAGGGTTAGGTTTTTTTTTTTTTTTAAATGGCCCAAGCTCTGAACATCTTACAGAGCTCTGTTCAATCCTCCATTTGGAAATGGAAGGATTATGGCACAACTGCTAACCTAACAAAACATGGCCGCCCTCCTAAACTGTCAACCCAGACAAGGAAAGCACTAATTACAGAAGCAGCCAAGAGGCCCAGGGTCACTATGTAGAGGAGCCTCAGAGATCCACAGCTCAGGTGGGAGAATCTGTCTCCAGGACAACTATTAGTCATGTACTCCATAAATCTGGCCTTTATGCACAGGAGTTGCAGGATATGACTGGTGAAAACTCAGGTACCTGTGAGCTTATTACCCCTCTGTGTAAGCAGCTAAACTGTGTGAATGCCAGGAATCAGCTTTTTAATTTTGGGGCTGTTTAATACACACTGATAGTTTGTTTTGAATTTAACCGGGGTATTTCAATTTAATGGACATTAAATAATTCCTGGTAAAATTTTTGCACTACAGGGTTTGAACCATTTGGTTTTTTTTTTTTCCTTTTTTGGGAAGGGTGGGTTCTGTAATTAGGTTCCTTCGTGCCCCTCACTTGCCCCCTTCCCCCCTCGGAATCCACGTTTTAAAACTCCCGGTTGCAACCCTATCAAAGTGGCATGTGATTAACAAAACTGCTTGGTGACAAGCACCACCAATGGACAGCACAATGGTTGTCCCTACACCGGTGAGGGGTTGGCAATGGCCAGGATCAGAGAAAATGCAATAGATAGTGATTTTGGAATTACAAAGATGAGGTTCTCTTTAACCCAGTTCCCCAGTCATGTCATCTGTAACCCTTTAAGAGGACATACCTGAGATATGCCCTAACAGCTGTCCATAATTATTACAGGCAGTGATGTATCAGAATAATATAAAAATTGTAATGTGGGATAAAATTCATAAAAGATGAAAAAGACTTATAGTATATTGAACACACTTAGTATATAGTATATTGAACACACTTTACTTAATATATTCCCTTATTGATAAATACATTGATAAATACATGATTATACACCTTAGATGCACATGGTTCCTTTTCCTAATGAGAAACATTACCCCTTTTGAACTACATCTGGAGCCTTTCAACCCGCCGACCAGTACTCTGCACTGATGAGGGGCAAGTACCCCTCAACAGCTATATAGAGATGAGTATCTGGTATGGCTTTACTCACAGTCACACTGCAAGGCTCAGCAAGTCGGGTCTGACCTGTGGACAGTGTCAAACTGGGGTGCCTAGGGCCCACCAGAAAAGTTGATGTTTTGGGCCCCACTGTGCCTATCTGCCTGTTTGGTGTTCTGCCCGGTCTCGCTTTAACTTATATGTACTGGTGTGATGACATCATCATACTAACCTGTAATCAAGATGGGGCGATGAGTATTCTGAGTCTCCCTCACATAACTGCAGCACGACACCAGGTAGTAAATATAAAAGGTCTAAAGATATATGTCCCCTCCTTCCCACCCCCGAATAGTGCCTTTTATATAAATAAAAATATGTATAAACACACATATAAAAAGCTATAACACAAAGTACTAAGTATAAAACCACTAAATAATGGTCATAAGGTTCCCAAATAACACAGCTGCACAAAACCAGAATCCCAAAGCTTTTACCAAAAAATCCAGTAAGACCGTATACCGCCACACCATGACCACATACTAACTGAATAATACCACCACTTATCCCAACCTCACACTGAATAATACATGATACCATTACTGAATATAAACCATTACACTACAACCAAAACTACTGACATTCAGTGGCCATATAGTGGTAAATACCAGTTGTAGGCATGCGCTCTGCACAACTACAAGTGATTACAGCAAATTTACATGCATGGACTGACCACAGACGTCTTCTCTGATGAGTCATTCCCTTCTCTGATGAGTTATTCTCTCTCCCTTTTCTTCTCCATCTGGTCCAGACTGGCTGCTGCTGGCTATCGTCATGGATTTTAAAAGATTCTAATACACTTGGATATGTTTTAACCTTACGTAGGAGACATCGGAGGATACTTCTTGTTTGTTCACATTATCTGGCCCAGATTGCCATCACTCATTCTTGCAGGATTTAGGACACAGACATTTTAGACTCCTCACTTTTTCAGCACTTCCCTACCATTTCCCACCTCCATACAAACTGTCAATTCATAGTGCTTTCGATGGTAATAATGACCCCCTTGTGCCCCACACAGTAAAAGTGCTCCCATTTGTGTACCAAATTTTCATCTTCTTTTTTGTCCCTATATAGTAGGTAAGTACACCCCCAATCTAGTAGTTAGGCCCACCCCCCAAAACTAGGTAGGCAGATAGGCAAACCCCCTTCTAAGTAGGTATATAGGTCCCGGGTAGGTAGATATAAAGGCCCCGTGTAGGTAGAAATAAAGGCCCCCTGTAGGTAGGTAACTACCTGCAGGTAAGTATAAAAACTCCTCAAGGTAAAGCCTCTCTAGGTAGGTAGGTAGGTATATAGAGCACCTGTTAGTAGGTAGACCTCCTGTAGGTATATACAGACTCCTGTAGGTATATATGCTCCCTGAAAGTGTATACAGCCCTTTGTAGGTGTAGACAGCCCCATGTAGGAATATAGAGGCCATTGTAAGTATACAAAACATTATAGGCAAACATGCCCCCTATCAATATACATGCCCCCTGTAGCTGTTTACAGCCCCCTGTAGGTATATACATGCACCCTGTAGCAATATACTGCCCTCTGTAGCCGTATACTACCCCTGTAGGTATATACATGCTCCTTGTATGCATATACTGCTTGCTGTACTCAGATACTGCCCCCTGTAGGTATATACATGCCCCCTGTAACTGTAATCTGCCCCATGTAGGAATATACATGCCCCCAGTAGCTGTATACTGTCTCCTGTAGGTATAAACATGCCTTCTGTAGCCGTATACTGCCCCTTTTAGCCCAATACAGTCCCCTGTAGGTATGTACATGCCCCCTGTAGCCGTATACTGCCTCCTGTAGGTATTTACATGCCCCCTGTAGGTATAAACATGCCTAATGTAGCCGTATACTGCACCATGTTTGTTAAAAATAAGTTACTCACCTCTCCTCTCCTCATTCCCCCGCTGAGCAGCTTGCACTGGGAGCTTGCGTCCGGTGTGGGGGCATCACATCATCCTTCTGCCTATGCCGAGGTGCAAGCTTCTGACGCCTCATAGACCCTGGACCCAGAAGCCCATGTTAGTAAGCTGCGCAGACGGCGTGATGTACCGATCACACCGCTTGCGCTGCTAGGTGTGTATGTGTCGGACTCCAGTGAGCCAGTCCGACACTACCTGAGGAACGCTACATCCAATGGGTTACCTACTACCTCCCACTATGCTAAAATAAAAAATAACCTGCACTTACCTTTTCTATCACTACCATTCAAGTGCTGCCAGAGTTCCAGTGATTCTCCCATAACCTCAATAATAAAATTACGTTAATGAATCAAATGATGCTGCAATTAATCTCAGGCCTTAGCTGTTCCATGTCTGCATGTATAGCAAGTGATCACAGACGTCGGTAATTGGTCTCACCATCATGTAATCCATGAACATGATGTAACTAGTGGAGTGACCAGAGTATAGAACGCTCAACAAACCTACATGGTGTCTCTGTGTAATGATGAACATTACCCCTTTTGAAGAATAGGATTGTAAGAAGAAGGGAGACTCATTAGTGATGGAGGTCGGCCTGTTTAGGAAAAAAAGTTTATAGAGCACTCTTAAAACTATAAGTGTTGCAATGTATTTGATTGTAGAGGGTAGTACATTACAGAAAAATGGTACAGCATGGGAATGAAAGGAAATTAGTCTAAGATCATCAGCAGAATGAGGAAGGAGGCAAGATAAGGAAGGAGATATAGGGGGTTGCAGCACTGTGAAGCACAGGTGAGTCTGTTAATTTCAGATTAAATTCAAAGAGCGACAAGGGCAGTGACTGGCACAGGGTAGAAGCATCTGTGTAGCACCTGGAAAGAAAAATGAGCATTTAGGATAGAGTGGAGAGAGGACAGTTTGGAGAAGGGAATACCAATTAGAAAGGCGTTGCAACAATCAAGACAAGAAGTTATAAGGGCAACAATTACATTTTTTGCCATTTCCACTTTTGGAAAAGGTAGGATTCTGATATAAAGAGCATGAAGGACAGATTGGAGTCTAGCAAAACCTTAAAACAGCCGGCCTGCTGCCTAGGAGTTATGGTAATGCCAGACGCTGAAATGAAAACACCTGGTTTGGGTTGGTTAGTAGATAACGCAATGACAAAAAGTTTAGTTTTATCCTGGGCCCCAGTACAAAATTTAAAACAGGACTACCACCTGCCAAGTACCACTAATCACATCGGTTAATATGTTTATGTAGCCTTTGGGCCCCTCAGGGGACAAGTACAACTACTATACCCTATAAAAATGGCCCTGACAGTACCTCCCTCTTTATGTTACCCGGAACCTGTGTAGTCTCCTCTCCTTTCTCCAATTCTCTCTCACTTCCTGCCACTATTAACCCTCTCGCACCAAAACTTAAAGCAGTTTTTCCATCTGGCTGTATCACAGAGCCTGCTTTTCAAAGCCAGGTTTAAGCTGTGGGTAATTCTAAAGCAGTGACTGACATTTCAGCTCTTCTATTCTTAGCTGAGCCTGTTACAGGGACATTAGTGATGAAGGAGTTTTAACAGCAGGGCAAAAGGCTGCAGAGATCAAAGGGGTTAAAGTTTGTCAGTGAGAAAGATAAACAAGTTTCTTTGCTGCTAATAAGACACAGCAGGGATTGACATCACCGCTACGAGAGCAGAGCAATGTGGTCAGCAGCCTAGGTAACCTGTACACAAGCAGGAGATAAAAACTACTCTAACTCTGAAAGGAAGCATAATCAGAATAGCAATGTATTTGGTAATAATCTATATACCTTTCCCTAACATGTTTACAGCTAAGCAATGAGATGGTAATATCCCTAGACCTGTCAAAACCCAAAATGCTTCAGCCTCAGCCACTATGCCCTCTGCGAAAAAAAAAATATAAATTTAACTGTGTTTTTAAATTATTATTTCAGTAGTTCCCCTTTAAGATTCAGTTACCCATGAATTTTCATTGCTGTAGGACGTGTAGATATAGTAAAATAGGAATGGACTCCCAATAAACCAGGGGAAATAAAATTAAAGGGTTGGGCAATGACTTCGTTTTCATAGTCTGTTTTCTCTGTCTTTCTAAAAATTGATTTGTATCCTAGGGGGGTTTTTGTGGAAAAGGGTTCTTAAAGGGAAATAAAACCCCCCCCTTTTTGACTAAGTTTTTCCCAACATTACAAAGTGGGGAATCTTTTTGAATTTAAGGGATATTATTTGGAAGATATAAAACAAAGCGGGTTTTTTAAGAAGTTTAACAGCGGGGCGGGGAAAACCCTTGGGACTTGGACACTTTTGGCTCTATCCCCAAAGATTTTTTCTCGCTAATTTTAGATGAAGGCATTGAAAATTTGTAGACTTTTGCCATTAAAAGAAGTTTATAAATAAGGCCAGTGGGGTTTTTCAGTGGGATTTTTTTTTAACAATCTGCTCATTTGCCCATCCCAATCTACAGTAAAATGTCGGAGGTATTACACGAGAATGCCTTTAGGGGCACATTACCTATGTCAGTTTTGGCCACAATGTTTAAAAAGGAAAAAAAAAAAAAAAAAAGAAACCAATGTGTAACAATGCGGGGTTGAAACGAATGCAAAAAAAAAACCTTTAAGGGAAAATAAAGCCAATCAAGAGTCGCATCCCCAATAATAAGCGGGGTTGTGATCAAAAATAAAATGGGGGACACCATTAGATGATAGTTTTGGACGATGCCATTAGATTATCAGTAAGGGGGGCCCAGGGGAAAAGGGGGTAAAAAAATTGGAGATGGGACTGAAAAATTTTACTTGAATCCAAAGCAAAAAACCCGCCAAACATTCCCTTGACCCTAGCAACTAGCTTTTCTAACTCTGCCCCTAACCTATTCCTAGCGTTGACCCTAACACCAAAAAGCTCGGATTTGGCCCCCGGGGAATTTGGGTGAGAAAAACCTGGGGGGCCCCCCTGAGCTTTACAGACCTGGGTTGTTTTTAAAACTAATATATTTCTTAAAAGGGGGAAAAGAGAGGCTAAAAGAAAAGGAGGCAGAAAAAAGGAAAGGAAATTTAAACAGTCATTTATTATGCTGAAAGGGTGGGCCCCCAAAAATTAAACCCCCATGGGGGGCCCCCAAAAAAAACAGTTTAAATTAATGGTGGGCCCCCATGGGAAATTCAATTTCCCCCTTTTGGGGGGGGGGGCCTTAGGAAACCCCAGTCAGAAAACTGCTAACCCAGTTCCCCGACCCTTTCCCTTTCCCAAAAGTTAATATCCCCAAACCAAAAAAAATATAAAAATTAGAGATGGGCGAATTTTTTTTTAAAAATTTGGTTCGTTTCACTTCGCCAAATTTTCCCCGAAAAAAAAACTTCGTTCCGAATTATTTCCCGGTGAATCACGTTAAAAAAACGCTTTTTCCAGGCGCAAAGAGCCTCCCAGGGTGTGTAGAACGTTTTTCCATGTTTAAAATATGAGAAAAAAGTTTGGGTTTTTGGCCCTTCTTTAACAATGTTGTGTTTTATTTGGGACACCACAAGACTGCCCCCACTTTTTAGAATCCTTCACTTTTAAAAATTCCCTGGGACTTAAGGGGGCAAAATGACCCAAAAAATGAAGGGGGAAAGTTGTCTTTTTAAAAAGGTCTTTGCCAGCGAAAAGGGAAAAAAAACAAGCGGAGCCAGGTGGAAAACTTTAGTGACAGAGGGTGGAGGTGACGGGGGGCAGCCCCCAGCCCCCTGGGTCAGACAGTGGCACAAGAAAACCCCTGGGGGGGTGCAAAACAGGGTAGGCCAAAAAGTGGCACAATGACACAGTGGGGAGGTACGGCAGCAGCGAAAAGGGGGTCAGACAGGGGGAAAAATTTTAAAAATTCGGGAGGGGGGCAAAAACAGGAGTGGCCACAGGTGGGCCCCAATAAAACAAAAGATTGGAGGTGCCCGGGGCAGCAGAATGGCCCAGACAGTGGCACAAGGACTTTTTCTGGGGTGGCAAAAACGGGGAGTGGGCCCCACAGGTGGCACAATGACGAGAGGGGGAAGGTGAGGGGCGGCAAGCCAACAGCAGAGGTAAAGGAGTGGCACAATGACACAGTTTGGGGGGTGCCCCGCAGCGGGCAACAACCCCGCAGCACAAAAGGCCCAGAGATGGCACAAATGCCCACAGTGGGGGTTGTCACGGCACCAGCAAAAACACCAGCAGCTTTGGGGTTCATAGATGGCACAAGAAGTGTGGGAGGTGGGTGGCAATACCAGCCCCCGGGTAAAGAGGGTTTTGGTGGCAATGGAAAAAGGGTCAGAAGATGAGTGGCAATCGGGCCCGGGGGGGCCCGGCCCATCAGAAAGTGGCTGTGGAAAGGAAATTTTTAAAACCCCCAGACTCTTTTTCTCACAGGTGGGGTTAAAGGCGTCTTGGCTGTTGTGGGTTGACCCCAAAGGGCCATGGTGTGGGGAAATTTCCGGGGCCGTTTCCCCCCTGATTCATTTGAAAAAGGGTTTCAGTCTTTCCCCAAATTTTCCCGTGGAAAAGCGGGGGGTTCCCCTTGGGTAACGGGGGCCCCCCCGCACTTAAACACCCGCTCTGTTTGCCACATTAACTGGCCGGGCAGGAAAATTCCCCCATTTGCAAACTGGGTTAATTTTTGGGGCCCACACATCCATTTTGGCTGCCCGTAGTCCAGCAGATCTTCAAAATGGGGGGGGGCCCAGAAGTGCTGTCCCAAGGGTAGGCCACCCCCTTTTGGGTTCGGGGGCCCTGCTCCAGGTCCGCTGTCCCTGCGGGGGGAACCTTGCCCCTCCTCATTTGGGGGGCGGGTGAAGGAAGCTGCTCATCAGTAAACCCCAGCCCTTGGGTTGCTCCCTGGAGGGGATGGTTATGTACTACCCCCCCCCCCCCGCCCCAAAAAGCGGGCCGGGGCGTAGTAGGGGGAGGCTGAAAAACCCCCCCCGGTCAGCCCCTGTCAAAAGGGGGGAGGGATCCCGGGCACAAAGGCACGCCCAACTAACTCGGGGGGTTTCCCCTTTATAGTTTTTTGATTTTGGGGCCCTCCCCTCAATAGCTGGGAAAAAGGCCCCATTTTCCCCCGGGGTTAGCGAGGATCCAATAGGGGTGGAGACCCAGAAGTCATCCCTCTGCCGGACCCGAAAAATTGGGTTTGTCACTAGCCGGGGAAATTTCAGCATGCGCGGGCCATCTGCACAAGTGACCCCGAGGGGCTCCCTGCCTCCATTTTCCCACTGTTTTACTCCCAACGGGTGTTTTGGGGTCATCTGCCTCGTTTTTCCCATCCCCAAATCTCCCTCCTCCAGCGGGCTCCTGCTCCTCCTTTCTTTGTCCCCCTGGGAGAAAATCCTCTTTTCCCAGACAATTTTCCCTGCCCCCCAAATGTCCCCCCTCCTCCCTCCCCCCCTTTTTTCCATTTCCCCCCGGGAACTCATGGGGGCCCCCCGAGTTGTAGTCGCCACGCCTCCAGCCCCCCCTCCCCAACGTTTTTTCAGCATTTTTCCCGGGGGACATGAACCCAGGGGAATTTAAAGGGTTATTCTCCCGAAAGCCCTGGCGACTGAAAAAAAACGGGGCCTCCTCGAAATGGCCAAAACCCAAAACGGCAGGTGTAAACGCTTAAAACTCCCCACTGGCTGACATAAAAAGTTACACGGGGGGTATTACCTTCCGCCGGGGAACCCATCAAAAAATTTTTAAAAGGGGCCCTTTTCTCTTTTCATAAAAGGCGGTCCAACATGTGCAGGCGGAAAATTCCCCCAACGGGGGGAAACATCGCATAAGAATGGTTGGGGGAGGCCGTTCTGCCCTGAAACTCGAGGGGGGTGTTCCGGGGCTTTGTAAAAGGGGAGGGAAGTGCATGCACTTTTTCCCCCGGCCTTTTTCAAAATTCTTCTAAATTTCGGGGGAAAAATTTCGGGAAACCCTTTTTTCACAATCCGATTGAAACGTGCCCTTTCAGGGGTATTGACCATCCCCCTCTTGCACCCGCGGGGACACCTTGTTCCTACCTTTGGTCCTCACCCTTGGTTCCGATTTGCAGTTGGCGCGGAAAAGCCACACACGTTTTTCCCTTGTTGCATGACGCGGGGGAAAGGTTCCTCCCCCTGTTTCTTCGTTCGCCGGGGCAAGCCAGGTGTAGAACTCGGGGACACCCCCTGTGCCCTACACATGGGGCATGATGGACCCAGTATTGTGGAGGCGGGAAAAGGGTTGGTGGGGTGAAAAAAGGAGGAGGCGGACATTTGGGCGGGAGCCGCTTTTTTGACAAGGGGGAGGGTAAAGACGGGGGGTCCCCCTGTCCAAGTTGTTGCGGGTGCCTGGGCCGGAAGCCCCTTTTCACCCCCCGGGGGGCTTTTAAAGGAATGAACTGGGCCCGACCGAATTTTCAGCTCCAGACGTCCGCGCGGGCCGTGCCCCCCTTGGAAAAAACCGAAAGCTAAAGGGAAATGGCCCCCACCTTTCTTTTTTGAAGTGTTGGTATTTTGTTTTTTTTGGAAAAGAAATTACGGCTTGGAACTCTCCATCCTCGGCTGGGCCCACAACCATTGTTCCTAAAAGGTGCGACACCACCTTTTGGGAAAAGGGGAGGGACTGGAGTACCAACAATTTGGAGGGGGAGCAGGGAAAAAGGTGCTGCACCTTAGGAGGGTTGGGAAACGAAATATGTTGTCTCTTTGCAATCCCCCTCTAATTTGTTTGTTTGGGGCCCCATGGGGTAGCGAGGAGCAGGAGCTTCGGGAACCGGGTAATGATTTCAAAAGGGGAAACAGCCCCCCTTTCTCCCGGGGTTTGGGGTGGAGCCTTTACTGGCTGCAAGGGGCATGCCTTTGCCACCTGGGCCGCTGCTGCTGCTGTTGTTGCGGCGGGCAGGGAGGGAAAAAAAAACCCAAATCGGGGCCCACATTTTTCTCCCAGGCCCCCGGGGTTTGGGGACCCCGGGAAATGTGTTGACCCCAGGCCGGGGGTGGGGCCAACGTTGCCCCCGGGCCAGGGTTTTCACTTTTTTGCCCCCAACAGATTTTAAAAATTCCCCCATATTGGGCTCCCCCGGGTTTGTTTTAGCAAAGAACCCCACCCCGGCCGATAGCGGTTTTTTAACCGCCAAACGCTCCCCCACTGAGTGACTTTTAAAAATTTTAAACCCCCGCTGCCTCGCTGACCCCCTGTCCCTACTTTTTGGGCCCCTCAAAAGGGGGGGTTTTTTCCCCCTGGCCCCCTTGGCTCCCGACCTAAACCCTGCTGTCCCCCTTCGACCCCCGGCCACACAACCCATTTTGTGGTTGGCCGCTGCCTAAAGCGCAAGCTGACCCCCCCTTTTTCCCCGGACGATGATGAACCCCTTTGCCCACCCGGCCCCCAAGTCCCGGGTCGGTTTACTTTCATCATCTTTTTTTGGGGTTTTAAATCGTCACTTCTGCCCTTTCATCACCGGCTTGGTATGTGGGGCCTGCCCCCTCACAAATGACCTCCCCCTTTTGCCACTCCCCAAACCCATCTATACTTTGCCAACCAAACTGAAAAGAAGCAGGGGTTTTTGGGCCCCCTTTTCCCTTCGCGGGCTAAGTAGCTGCGACTGCCCCCTCAAATTGTTCATCCTCGAAATTTAGTGGCGCTGCCCCCGGGACCGAAAAAATAATAGATCTCTGGTTTGAGGAAAACCGGGGGGGACAAAAGGTGGGTTTTAAAGGACAGGAAGGGGGCCCTTACCCGCCCCCCCCCGGGCCATTCCCAAATTTAAGGGTTTGGTTGTCGGGCTTCCCCACCGACTTTTTGGCGGGGTTGTCAGTTTTCCCATCTGGGAGGAAGTGGATGACCTAGTAACCCAAAAAAACCAAAAACCCCTTTGGGGTTTGCAGTCACCACGTGGCTAGGATGAACGGAAAAAGGTTCCCCCTCTTCGGCTTTGGCCTCCCCAGTCCCCCCCTTTGCTGCGACGTCCCCTTGCTGTGCTGCGCCCGGGGGCCGGAATTTTTGGGTCCCTTTGCCACGCGCGGGTTTGAAACCGCCCCCTTTCCCCTGTTGACATCCCTTTTTTGTTCAAAAATTTTCCGGGACACTTTTTGGAAAAGATATTGTATATGATAAAAACAACCCTGTTTTTTACCCCAAAAATGAAAATAAAAAAAGGGAAAAGAAAAAAAAAAAAATAAAAAAAAAAAAAGTAAAAACAAAAAAAAAAAAAAAAATTTAACAAAAAAAAAACAAAAAAAACCCCCCCCCCCCCCCCCCCCCCCCCCCCCCAAAAAAAAACCCCCACCCAAACAAAAAAAAAAAAAAAACCCAACAAAAAAAAAAAAAAAAAAAAAAAAAAAAAAAAAAAAAAAAATTTTTAAAAAAAACAAAAAAAAAAAAAAAAAAATAAAACCCTTTTTAACCCCCGGGAAATTAAATTGCCCCAAAAACAATTGGGCAAAAAATATTTGATTTTTCCGTTTTAAAATAATTTTTTTTCCCCCCAATAAAGAAAAAATTTAAATTTAAAACCTTGGGATTTAAATTTTCCTAAAAAAAATTTTTTTTTGGCGGTGAAAAACGGTTTTTTTTTATTTTTCCCCAACGCAGAAAAAACGTTTAAATTTAACCCGGGAAAGAAAATTTTGCGCAAAAAATTTGAAAACCAAAAAAACTACGACCCTTTGGGTGTTACAAAGGCGTGTTTTTTTTACGCTCCCCAAAACCCAAGAAAAAAAATTTTGTAATTAACCTTTCTTGTAAATTTTTCCCTTTTACAGGAAAAAGGTATTTTTTGGGGTGAAAAGACGTTTTATTTTAGTCACCACAGCAAAAAAAAACAACGTTAAATTTTAACCCCTTGGATGTAAATTGCGCAAAAAAATTGGGGGAAAACCAAAAACTACACTTTTTTAGGTGTTAAAAAGGGGTGTTTTTTTTTGCTACCCCAAGAAGAGAAAAAATTTGAAATTAACCTTCGTTTTGGGGAATTAGGTTTGGGGGAAAAATTTTTTTTTTGGCGGTAAAAAAAGGGTTTTCTTTTAGCCCACCCACAAACGGGCGAAAAAGGCTTAATTAAAAACCCCGGGAATGTAAATTGCGCAAAAAAATTGGGGCATCCAAAAAAGGGGGTTTAATTTGAAATTGTAAAAAGCTTTTTCCCCTTTAAAAAAAAATTTAAACGGGAAAACAGCTTAAACCCCCCTTTGGATATTAAAATGGGGGTGTGACCCAGATAGCATTTTAAAATTGTTTTACCCGGCTGCACTGGACACCCCCACGGGGACTTCAGATAAAATTTCCCCCACAAAAATCAGAAATTTAGAACTTTAAGAGAAGGTTCTGAGCCCAAGCTGGAAAAACCCCCCAAAAATCGCTGTATAAAAATAAAGTTCTTCAGTAAAGCAAATTACAAGCAGCCCCCGGCAGCCCCTTTCCCTTTTTAAAGTACAGTGAAAAGGGTTTAGCCCCCGGCGTCCCCCCCCGGTATTTATATAGGCGGTTGACGTCACAGAATCCCGCCGGCTCAATTGGCTTAATTTTTTGCACTTCATGCAGGATCCCCCTTCTTCCCCCCAGGGGTCCTTGCCCCATGTAACGCCATGGGGGTTTCCCCCAGCCTTTTTTACCCAATCAAAAGCAAAATTTGGGTTCACCCAAAAACCCCCCCAAACTTCGCGATTCTTCAAAACCCAAGTTTTTCCGAAATTTCGCTTTCTTAAACGAATTCCACTTTGTTAGAATCAATTCCCCCCATTTTCTATATATAAAGGCTTGGCACCACCCTTTAATTATTTGTGGGGGCCCCCTTCCCAAAAAAATCCATCCCCCAGTCCATAAAACCCAAGGGCCCACACATAATTTTCTTGATGAAATTTAAAAAAACTTTATTTTTTCCATAAATTTTTTAATTAGTAATCCCAAAACCCAGAACAAAATCCGAGTGAAGTTAGAAAAACAAAATAGAAAATTATTAAAAGAGCATGCCCCCAAAGCTTTTTTTGATAAAGGGGCCCTTTTTGTCGGGGAAATTGCTCAGTTCCCATTCAATGAAACAACCAGCCTTTTGGACTGTGGAGATCCCTAACAATGTCCCTCAGTTATGCTGACCCTAACTTAAACAGCACAGAATAAAAAGAATTTAAAAAATTCGAACTGGGAGAAGAAATTGCAACTAAAAAACTTAATAAAAAACAGAGATCAAAACAAATTGGGCAAGAACAAAAAAACCCAAAAATGGGCCCACAACAGGACTAAATGCTAGTTTAAAAAAGAAGCAGGCTCAAAAGGGCCCAAAAGCACTCGCAACCCAGTTAAGGGTGCGGGGGAAAAATTGGAACCTCAGCTTTTTTGTTTTGGGAAACCCTAGAGGGAATAAAGAAATTTTTGGAACTTTTTAAAAAAACCCCCAAATTCTTAAAATTCATTTGTGGCTTTAAATTAAAAAGAGAACATTGTCATAGCTTTTTTAAACAATTCTACCCCCCCTAAAGCGGGGGTGTTTTTCCTTTTCTCACGGGTCAAAAACCCACTTTTAATTTAAAACACATTTTATGAATTTAAATTCTCCAGTGTCGTCATAATAAAAGTTCCCTCCGCAGGCCCCATCCCCCCCCTCCTTCCCGGACAATGAAAAAAGGTTTTCCCGGGCCTTTAGAAAAACCCTTTAGCTGCAATGCGTAAATGTAATTTTTATTTATGCTTTTTTGCTTTATTCATAATTTTTCCCTTGTTTTTTCAATGTATATATAATATAGAAATCAACTATTGACAATATAAATTTAAAAAGGGCCCTTTTAAAAACACTGTTTGATTTGCTGCGGATTTAGCTACTTTAAATTTCCCATTTTACATGTACAAGCAGCTAAACTTCCCCCAATTTTAAAAAAAAAATAAATTTAAACGTCTTTTTTCCAAAAAGTTTTACAAATTTATTAGCCCAAAAACCTTTTTTGGAAAAATTGATTTGTTCCTATGGGAAATTTAAAACCAAACCCCACCTGTACTAAATGTCTAGATTGCTTCAAGAAGAAAACACCTGTTTTTTAAAATTGAACCCCAAAAGGCAGAAAAAATTAAACTTTTCCCCAAGGAAAGGGAAATGCCCCAAAATTATGAAAAGAGGGCCCTTTTAAAACTTAGTTTTTTTTAAATAGATGGCAGGAATCCTCCCCTCCTATTAAAATTTTTCATGTAAACCGGGTACAAATGCAACCCCCCTCAAAAAAATATGGTCAGACCAGCTGACCATGCAGCGCAGCCTGAGCTTGTTTAAAGTAGGGTGGTCATTTCCCCTTTCCATAAAAACTTTCCCTAGATTAGGAGGTGGTGACATGGTTTTAAAAGGGGGTTTTCCCCGGACGGGGCCTTATCTGTTTAAAAAGGGAAATGTAAAACCGCTGCTGACTGAGAGGAGCGGAAAACACAGCCAGGGGCACAGAGCCGTGCTTTAAGGGATCATGTGAAATTTTCACTCAAAAAATCACACTACAACTAGGAATTCTGTATACAAGGAAAAAAACCCTTTTCTCCACCCCCAGCTTGAAAGCTTCTTCATGTTCTCTGTCTTCAGAAAAAGCAGGGATCTACTCAGATAATAACATTTAAACAGGGGAAATTCTGATAAAAAAGCCCCAACTTATTTCTACTTTCCCTCCCTTTTTCTTTTCAGAACCCTTTTGGGGGAAACCCCCGGCCAGCAGCTCTTGCATTATCTAATAAAAGCTTTTAGTAAAAAAAGGGCAGGTAAGGCAGCCTGTAGCCTTTTTCCAGTGTAAATATCTTTGCCAAAAAGAACCCCGGGTTTGATTTCTGGTGGGGGGGCCGGGGCCCGATCCCGGACTTGAGCCATGGTTTCCTGACTTAGTGTCTCTTTTGGGTTTTTCACATGTGGAACGGGGTTTTCCCCCTGCTATTTAAATTTGATTCCTGGCCAAACGTTTGGGCCGGGAATTTTCCCCCAAGAACTCCAGGGGTTGGCCCCCTTGCTCCGGGGTTTATTGACACCCCTTACCTTCCTTTGGTCTTCCTTTTTCTTCCCCCCTTTTGGCCTTTGCCCTTTAGTTCTCGTGGAAGGTATTTAAAAGGGCTCCCCGTCTCCTCTTTTTGCTGGTTTAAAAGGGGTCTGTTTTTTGCCAAATTTCCCCACCCCCTTTTTTTGTCCCTCCCGGGTTCCCTTACTCTGCTTGTTCACTTTTTATTCTTTTTGCCTTCGGGCTTTTACCGGGGCCCCCGATAGTTACCGATTTGGGCTTGCTTGCCCTTCCCCTTTTTGTGTTTGTATTGTTTGTCTGAAATTTTTTTTTTTTCCCCACTTTTCCCTTTTTTATTTGGCTCGTCTTCGGGTTTGGGGTTTTTGGCCCTATTAAAGGGTCGGGGCCCCCCCCAAAAAGGCGGGGAAACGGGGGTTTGGGGCCCCAGTGTCAGGGCCCTCACACTGTCTGGGGTCTTTTGCCGTGCCCCCCTGATTTCCCTTATAACGGGACTGCAATTTTTGTAATCACTTTAAAAAAAAAGAAAAGTGTTTAAAAAAACCCTTTTTGGGGACCCCCTTGTCAACATTACTTTTGGGGGCAAAACCCCTTTAAGTTGTTCTGTCCCGCAAATGTTCTGTATGCTTTAAATCTAGGGGGCCCTAGTTTTTTCCTGTTAATTTTTTCCCTTGGTTTTTGCTCCTTTGGAATTAGTTCTTTTAGTTTTTTAGTAGTTTTTGGGTTTATTTTTTGTTAGTTTTTTTGCTTGTTGCTGTGTTTTACAAAAGTATCCTGCTTGTTTTAGCTTTAAAAGTTTTTTGGGTTATTTTTCAGGGCAGTGCTTTCTGTGTTGGGGTTTGTTTGGGGAGAGGTCAAGGGAAAGATTTAGGGAGAGTTAGCGTCAGGTTGCCCATTTTCTAAAGGCAGATCTCTAAATTTATGAATTTTAAGCTTTTTGGGTGTTGCTGTCCTCACCCGGGGGTTTTCTCAATCTTTCCCCTGGGTTGTCCTGCAAACCCGTATTTTATGGGTAAGTCCCCTCTCAGTTTGGTATTTGATATATCTTCATTTATTTTTCCCTTATTAACTGCAGGGGTTGGCTTTTTTTTGGGGTTACTTAAAGAGAACCTTTCCGTACTTTATGCTGCCCGAAGGGCCCATGCAGTAGGGGAAATACTGCGGGTTTAAACCCAATCCAAACCCTGTGTGTTTTTCCCCTTAAAATTGCGGGCAGTTTTCCCCCGGTAAAAAAACCCCAAGTAAAGTTGTCCAAAATTGGGGAAAAGCGGTTTTGGCAAGAGAGGATTATTTCCGATGTGGGGCTTCTCCCCCCTCCTCGGGCTTGAACGACAGCTCTCCCCTATAGACAAACACGGGGAGAGAGCTGTCAGTAAAGCGGGGGGGGCAGTGAGAAGCCCCCAAAAGGGAAACCGGGCCGCTTCTCTCTCCCCGGGGAAACAATTTCAAGGGTGTTTACCTGGGAACACCCCCACCCCTTTTTGGGGAAATAAAACACACGGGGGTTGGGAAATCGGTAAGTTTTTTAAAGGGTCCCATCGTTCGGGCAGCACAAAGTAGCTGACATGTTCCCTTTAAGTCCAAGTACTGGGATATCCGAGCACCCGGGAGTATTTGGGGTTTTTGTTAGGACCCGGGGACGGGAAAGCCAGGAGAAGCCCATTTGGTTTCTGGTTTTTTAAGAAAAGAAAAAACTTCAAAGGAAAAAAATTGTTGTCGAATCCCCAAAAGTAGGGGTAAAATCTTTGAGAAAAACTTTTTCCTTATTTTTCAAATGGAATGGTAGCAACTAGTTTTTAATTTATTTTAACATTTCAAGAAGGGTAAAAAATAAAATGACAGAATGTGAAGGAAAACAATTATTTTGCTAAAAGGTGTACTTTTTAGGGGAACAAACAAGTGTTTTACTAAAAAGTCTGAAGGGCCCTTTTAAAAAAAATAAACCCCCTAAAAATTGTGGACACAGCAATAGGGGATTCAGAGGTAAAAGTGGCACAAAGGCCCTTGTGCCTCAGGGGGTCCACAGAACAAGACACTGATTTTTAAAAGATACATGGTAGGTGGAGGGCCACGCCACAGGTTCTGCATTAGGACCCATTAGCTTTAACAAGAACCTGTAAAATTGAAAATGCTATCTAATCTATTAAATAGAGTTGGAAGAGCTGAGCTGATTAAAAAATAGCTTTGTGGGGAAAGATTCAGGAGAATTTGAATTTTATTCACTCCAATCCCTGTTTATACTGGGGTAAGGAGTCCATTGGGCGGTCTTATAAATGATTAACAGCCATCTCTGTATGTACACTCATACAAGGAAGGCTGTCAGTCACTGATAACACCACCTACTGGACTAATTAACCCAGGATAAGCAGAGATACAAATGAATAAAATACAAATTTAAATGCACAAAGAACATGTTCAATGTGACAGTAAACCCCAACCAAAAGTGGCCCTTTGAGGGATTTTTCAGGGTGGATAGGAGTCTAGAGGTATTCCAGGAATCTCTCAGATTAGTGTTCTTAAAGGTCGGCAAGCATGATCAATCCTATCATACTTATACCTATCAGGTCTATTCATTTTATGGTGTGTGTATTTTATAATTATATATATATATTTTATAATTATATATTTTATATATAATATATAGATATATTATATTATATATATATATATTATATATATATATATATATATATAATCTTGATCCATTTCACAGAATACTATCAAGCCTATTCTTAGGGGCTACATTACACAGATACTTTTTAGCCCATATTTCCTTGTTATATCCAAGTTAGTCTACTTATTCTTTAAAAGGGTTTACCCACTAATTCTGTTTTCCATACACCCTACTGGGCCTTATAGATGATACTTGCCAACCTTTTCAATGGCAAATCCTGGACATTTTTCTGGAATGCTCCTGATCTACCTGACGTGCCTCAGATTCACTTGGAAACACCCTTTAGGGGTAGTGTTTGCACAAGGCATGCCCTTTTTGAAATTGGGACAATTGGCAAGCATGTTATGGATAATGGTTTCCACATTTGGATGTTGATCTTGATTTCCTGCATTTTGGGCGACATGTATGAAGGAAGGCGAATCGAAGTTCAATTTGTCATCTTTTTTCCAGTGTATAATGCGCCTCATGTATGAAACTGGCTTTTGTGCATTCATAAATGGTGTGTAATGTTCGACGCGCCTCGCCTATGTGTCTGGCGCATTACGGAACTTAGGCGCATCAGTAATGCACCTAACAAATATTAAGGTTATAGACAGGCTGGAAATAAAAGAAAAGGTCATTAGAATAGCAGGTCAGTTGAATAGAAACTATGGTACTGATCTGATTTGGAGCACCACAGGGCCCAGCTAATAACCTGTGCGGTGCTGGTCTTGCTGTATGTAGAAAAAAGGGTAGAGCAGCAAAAATACATTTCAATTATGTAGTTAAAAATTTAAATTATAAAATTGAACAATTATTCGTGGGTTATTTCATGTAAAATTAGTTTTAGATTATATTACGGTAATTTTAAATACATTTTATAGCAGATATTTCTATAGTTTGGGGATTTTCTATACTGTATTTATTATTTTTATATGATCACATTTTTCATTAAAGGGGTTGTCTCACTACATTGATTCATCTTACTTCAGTCCTGTTTTCTTGGTTTCACTTTGAATTCAGGGGGTGTTTTAATGGCTTCCACTAGGCTGCAGTAGAAGCAGGTCTGTAGCTATAGCAACCAGTGCTGACAGCCCATCAGGGTAGATCAAACAGTCTGTAGCTTAGCAACCTAAGGAGCTGATGCAGCTAAAACAAGAGGGGATATCTAGGAATAGGTGGGACACTGTTAATGGACATATATTACAGAGTGACTTGTTTTTGCAAGATCTTTAATATAAAAAACAATCCTTGTAGTGAGACAACCTCTTTAAATCTAAATAATTACATTTTATACAGTTTGATTATTATTAGAAACTACTTTTTATTATTGTACTGGTGTAAGTTGAGACATATTGGACAGTTTTGCCACTTACAGCAAATCTATCTCCACTTCGACTCCTCAGGCTCAGGCAGACCACAATGAGATAGGTCTGCCTGTCCGAGCAGTAATGTGCCTAGTTTTGCCAAACCACATTCCTATGTCTAATACGAGTGTGGTGCGACACGCCCCCAGAACACCCCATCATGTTAGGCGCATTCGAAAGTGTCGAGTCTTACGAACAATGCACCTAACACATTCATTAGGCGCATTAGACATTGTAGCTGGCTCAATTAGGTGCATTGTGCACCAGAAGGGTGGAAAACTATTTCATACATGTCTCCCTTTGTGTCATTATTCCCAGTCTCTTGGACCTAAATCTCTTGACCAGCAGAAGCAGGACTTGTATGGAAACTTTCAGCTATTTTTTTAGCAAATGAATTAAATGCATTTTAACATGAACCTAATTAGAAATTGCCTTCAAGCTGTTTTTTTTTTTTTGTAGTAAATGGTATCGAAATGGACAATTATAAATAATAAGGTCTTGAGGACTGTGCCCCTCCAGTAGCCACACCATGGTATATTTTTTTAATAAGTGCGAAAAGGTAAATCCTACACATAGTCTGTGACCTTCCTTCAAGATGTGTCTCCCATCTCTTCCATAACATTCATTGAATCACCCAACTTCTCACTGGCCAGGATTTTCTAGGTTAGCCAAGGGGCAAAGAGAGAGAAAAAGAGATTGAGAGGAAAAGTAAGCAATCATTGAACCTTACAAAGAAAAATAAGGAACAAAGCCTAACATAATCTGTCAAAATTCAGGGCCTAATGTCACCAGAAGAGACAGATCTGCTCATTTTCATTTCACAGCCCCACTAGAAGCATACACTAACTGCTACACGAGACACTTGCGAGCAACTGGCCAATTTTTAATAATAATTTATTTATATAAGACCCAGAGGCAAGCTACAAATAGTTCAATGCTAGCATGCACAGCAGCATGAGGGAAGAGTTAAATTAATTGGTTGGGACGGTCTTACAGAAAATGTGGCTGTGGGTAAAATGCAAAGTAGAGCCCCTCGCCTGGTATTTTATACAGTTTTTTTTCTAATTTACAAAGCTGCAAATATAAACACATTCTTATTCGCTTGTAGGGAGAACATTTTGACCAGAAAACTGCAAAACAACCCCATATAAAGTGCTAAAACAATGCTATTCAGGGCGCCATGTATGAACGGGGCTACAACAGATATCTGGCATCTTTTCAGCCCCGTTCGCTACATTTTTAAATGGCCCACACGCCAATATCAGGCGCTTTACATAGCGCCTGTCGTACTTTGTAATGCACCTGATTTCGGGAGACGGGGCGCACTAGAACGCACGAAGCTATAGATTTATAGCTTCGCTATGGCATTTCTAGGCGTATTACAGCTGGAACAGGTAAACCACTAGCAAAGTAGAATGCGCCTAATTTATGACCTGCTGCAGAGCTGGTTCATAAATCAGACGCCTTCTAAGCTATTATTATGCGCATGAAATTTGGCATTTAAACACCAAATTTCATACATGTCGCCCTCAGTGTCTTGAAACCACCAAACAATGTAAAATACCTCTGTAAAGTACACAGCCAAGTCTCATTATTATGACCACCAGCTAGAATCCAGAGTGAGGAAAAGCATCTAGACGAGCTAGGAGTAACTCAATAAGGTCCTGGAAGGGTGTCAAAGGTATCTGGAGCCATGCTGACTGCATCCCACAACTGTTGGAGAATCCATAGAGCCAATACCACCATTGAGGTCTGGGGAATTAAGAGGCAAGGGTACTTGGAAGTCTTGGTCGTACGCTTGCTATCAATGTCACATTTTTAGCCTTGTGACAGGTCGCATTGTCTTGCTGGAAGATCCCATCCACCCCGTGAAAGGCAATCGGCATGTATGGGTGTATGTGATTAGCAAGGATATGTTGGACTGGAAAAATTGGGGGGGGTTGGGAACCCGGGTGGGCCCCTGGGGCATGGGGGGATTTGGGCTGCTTTTTCTGGGAGAAATAAAGGGGAAAAAAGAGGGGGAAAAAGAAAAAGCCGAGTGAAAGGAGTTTGTGCAGTAGCTGTAGGGTGGGCCTAAAAAATCAACCATTTTGGGCCCCAGACCCCCAGTTTGCCCTTTGGGCAAAGTTTAATTTTTTTTTAAAAAATTTTGGTTAAAATTTCCCTTCCCCAAGGGATGGGGGCCCCAGGGGACGGGAAAAGGGAAATCCTCATTTTAAAAGGTAGTCCCGGCTCCTCTGCTGCCCCAGTGAGTGGCAATGCGACCCGGGTGCCAAGTCGCAGGTACACTCACAGCCTTGGTTCTTTCTACTCATCTCCCCTTCGCTCCTCGGCGTCTCTCCCTCCTGGGGTCAGTCTGTAAAATTTAAAGGGAGAGCACACGGGAATTGGGGGTTTTTACACAGAAATTCCCCCGACCCCCCAATGGAGTTTAGTGCTCTTTGTCTATCGAGAAAGCATTTCCAGAGTGTTTTTGTCATACCGTGTATCAGACTTCCTTGCCTCCTCCCCTTTACTACGATTCCTGCTGCCTGCCCAGATCTTCCTGCCTGTCTCCAACAAAGGTCTTCTTTGTGATTCTGTAGGGGTTTTTTGAACCCCAGGGAAAAAAGAAAGAAAAGTTCACCCCCGGGGATCGATCCTGGTTTGGGGTTACCCCTACAGCTTTTCGGGGGCTCCGTGGATCCACAATTGGGAGCCTTAACTTCAGTTCATAAGTTAAACCCCCAGGTTTTTGTTCTTCCAAACAAAGGTTGCAGGGGGTTTGTTCTCTGTTTCTTACCCCCCAAAAGTCAAAATTTATGCGTTTTAATGAAGCAAAAAATAAATTTATTGGAGAAGGCAATGCTTTGGCAATCAGAAGGTTCCCTCTTTTTTGTTCCTTCCCCCCAAATTTCCAAAAAGCCCCTAGTTTTTAAAAATGTTTCCCTCAATGGGGGTATTTTTTTTTTAAGGAAAAAATTAACCCCTTTATTAAACCCAAAAAAATGTTCCCGGTAAAACCAAAAAAAATTATTATTTCTGGTGTGGAATGTAATAAGCAATTGTGCCTTTTTTGCAGGGGATTTATTTTTACAGATTTCACTGTGTGGTATGGTGACATTTTTGTATTCTGAAATCGGGGATGTTCCGGGGGGTTTTCAAAATTTCCCCAATTTTTGTAATCCTTTAGTACTTTTCAAAAAAATAAAACTTTTACTTTTTTAAAATTTTTTAGTTCAATTTAAATTTTAAACCTATAACTTTTTTAAAAATTTTTCCCCAAGGCCCTTGTGAGGGGGTTTGTTTTTTGCGGGTTAAAAATGAGGGGCCAAAAAAGGAAAAATTAAAAATTTTTAAAAAAATTTTTTTTTTGGGGGAGTAAAGTGACCAAAAAAATAAAAAAAAAAAAAAAAAAAAAAAAAAAAAAAAAAAAAAAAAAACCAAATTTTTTTGTTAGGTATTTTTTTCCTTTTGGTTTTACCCCGTCAGGTAAAAACGTTTTTTTAAAAAAAATCTTATTCCAAAAGATGCAGCAAAACCCGTTAAAGTGTTTAAATTTTTTGTTTTTTTTACCTCTAAAAGATGCAAAAGGGGGAGGAGGGGGTTGAGGGTTTAAAAATTTGGGGCCCAATTTTTGGGGGGGGGTATTTGTTTCTTTTTATGAAACAATTTAAATAATTTAGATTAATTTACATTTTTGGCTTTTCCTTTGATTTGGGGTGTAGTTGGAGTTGTAAGATGGAGCCAGGAGGCTTTAAAATAATCCCCGGGTGCCTTGGGAAAAACCCTTGGCTTTAACGGTTTGGCAGGGAAGGATGGAATGGTTTCAATTGTTTTTCAGCCCCTTAAATCTGTGGTTCCCTTTACTGCAACATCAAAGGGGGTTTAAAGTTTAAAGGGGCCACCCTTTGGGCAGGTTCCATTTATAACTAACAAAAAATTACTTGCGGCTTGAGGAGCGGGGGCTAAACCAAGGAGTTTTGCTTAATACCCCCTTCGGGGCATCATAATTAGAGAGGGGCAAATTGATTCAAAGGAAGGGGAAATTTTTGTTTAAAATTTTTTCGGGAAAAAACTTCGATTCTAAACAAAAGTCAAAATTTTTGGGGTGTTTCCCGGGGGGAAAACGGGAAAGGATTTTTTTGTTGAAAAAATTTGGCTGAAAGGCAAAATGGCTTACATGGGGCAAAAAAAGTCTGGGGGAAAGGAAAGGCATAGCCGCATACATGGGGCAGAAAAGAACCCAAATTTTCAAAACCCGGGGGGTTTTGGCCCAATAATTTAAGTCCGGGCCCCCAAAGGGCTCGTCCCCCATACTCCTCTCACTGTGCGGGTTGGAAGGGCCCTGGGCTGCTGCTGTTTAAAGGAAAATCTCATACTAAAGAACTGACTTTTATACAGCGTTTTTTGGGGGGTTTTCCCCAGCTTGCCCTCAGGGGACTGCTTCTCTTATTTTCCCTAATTCTGATTTTGGGGGGTTTTAGAACTGAAGTCCGTGTGTGCCAGTGGGGTTGCTTTAAAAACTTTTTTTAAAATGCGATTTTTCTCAGTTTTTAAAGCACATTGAATATCTAAGGGACTTAAGGTTTTTTAATTTCGGTTTTTTTTTTTGGTTTTTAATTTTTTTCCGGGGGCTTTTTTAAAAAAAAACCAAACGTTTTTTCCCCCAAATTCCCAAAATTCCCAAAATTTTTTTTTTAAAATTTTTGGGAAACCCATTTTTTTTGCGAAATTTTTACATCCAAGGTTAACAAAGTTTTTTTCCCTGCAGTTGTACTTAGTAAAAAAAATTCTTTTTCACCGCCAAAAAGAATTTTGCCTGTAGCATAATTCATATCCGAAGGTTAATTAAGCCTGTTGTGCTTTTATATTCAGTAAAATACACAGTGTTTTTAAACGACACATACAAGTAAATTTTTCCTGCCCATTTGTGGAGCGCAATTATATACAAGGGTTACCCAAGCTTGTTAGTGGGTTCATTTGGAGTCAAATACAGGGTGTGTATTTATCATAATACAATATCTTCATCAAACAGTGTCTGTACATTTTAGAACAAACAGTATGTCAGACAGAGAGGTGGCAGGCTCTTCACCTGCGAGTGGCAGTGGCACAAACATTCCTGGAGAAGGCCCAGGTCGCAGAACAGCAAGGGGACGTCGCAGCAGGGGTCACTCTATGAGGCCACAACTGCCGTGTCATCTAGCGGCAGTGTGTTTTCAGCAACCCAATGGTTCTTGATTGGTTGACTAGGTCATCCACTTCCTCCCGATGACATCACACCCCAGCCAAGAGTCGGTGGGAACGTCAGACACAACCCTTAGTTGGCATGGCCCAGGAGCGGTCAGCGGCCCTCACCTGCCTCAACCCGCCCCTGTCCCATCGGTTCCCCACAAGATCTACATGTTGTCTGGGGTCAGCGCCACTATATAGAGAGAAAATTTGAAGGGGATCGCAGCTACGGCAGCGAAGAAATGGGCCCAAAAAAACCCCGCTTTTGCATGGCGAAATAAATGTGGAGAGTGGCATGGGGGGTTTATTTGTGGGGGGGATCTGATACCAAGACCGGTGATGGGACGCATGAGATGAAACACAAAAGATGATGATGTACCGACCGCACTTGGGACCGGGTAAGCAAGGGGTCAACATCGCAGGAGAAGGGGGCGCAGCTTTCGCGTCAGGCAGCGGGCAGCCAGCAAGTGGGTTGGGGACGCAGGTAGCAGCAGTGTGAGTGGGGGCCCCAAACGCTCACGGGGTAGAAAACCGACCTTCGCAGGTCCAAGAAAGGTAGCGCCTACAGGTGGGACTCCAGCGAGGCAGCGGTGGCAGTCTCTCAGTGCAGTAGCGTTGGCGGTAAAATCAGATACTCGGCAGTGTGGCAGTTCTTTGCTAAGACACCGGAGAGCCGAATATGGGTATATGTAAATCTGTGGGCAGAAAGTGAAGCGTGGCCAGGAGCTAACATTGGCAACCACGGCCCTGCTCAACACATGCAGCGTCACATCCGGTGGCCTGGGAGAAACGTGGCTCAGATGTGGTGGTCCATCCTGCCGCGCAGCAAAGCAGCAGCAGCGGCCAGTGGCACGCATTGCCATTGCAGCCAGTCAAGGCTGCACCACTCTGCAGAAGGGAGCTGTTTCTCTTTGACATCATCTCCCGGTCCAGATGTTTCCTGCTCCTCGCTATTTCATGGTGCCAGCAGCCCGTTAAAAAGGGTTTGATTGCAAAGAGAAAAACAGTATCCCGCCAAACCCAAACCCAAAGGGGTGCAAAAAGCTGACCGGGGGCTCCTGTCCAAGTTTTTGGGTACTGCGGTCCCCCCCCTTTTCCCCCAAATGGGGGAACTTTTGGCCCCAAATTCAGAGAAATTTAAGGGGCTTGTCCCCACTGAGTTTGGAATTTTCCAACCAAATAATTTTTTTTCCCAAAAAAGGCGAAACCAGCCCCTTTCATAAATATGTAGAACAAAAGGGGTGGGGCCAGTCCCTTGATTTTAATGGGTTTTTGTTCCAAGGTGCACGGCCCCGGGGGAACCGCCCGGAGTTTGTAACAAACAGTCGGGGCCCACTAAAATCCCCCTTTTCCCGGCCCATTTAAATGAATGTGTTTCCCCCGGCCCAGGCAACCCAACAACTTGGAAACCAGGAGACGCCACTTTCCCCATCCCCCGTTGTAAACCCGGGGCGGTTTTCCTGAAAAATTTTCCCGCCTCCTCCTCCCCCCCCACAACCACCTTCTCACCCCCCACAACATTTGCTCCATAAATCCCAAACATGTGTAGGGCACAGGGGGTGCCCACGCAGTTCTACACCTGTCTTTCCCTGGGCCGAAAAAATTTCACACGGGGGAGGAATTTCTCCGCGAAAAGCAGGCAAAAACCGATGATGGCTTTCCCCCCGCCCCCAAACTGCAAATGGGGGAACCCAAGGTGAGGGAAAAATGGGAGGAACTTGTGTCCGCGCGCACCGAGGGGGGAAGGCCCCTGCCCCCCGAAAGGGCGCACGTTTTTCAATTTTGGGGTTGTGAAAAGGTTCCTGAAGTCTTCCCACCGACCCTTCGGGAAGTTTCGAAAATGGCCAGGAAACTTACATGCACTTCATCCATTCCCTAAAAAACCGGAAAACCCCCCTCCTCGAGTTTTCAGAGCAGAACGGCCCCCCCACAACACACTCTGATATGCGATGTTTTCCACCCTTTTTGGAAATTCCAGCCTGCACATGTTGGACCGACTGATAAACAGAAAAAAGGCCTTTAAACGATTTTTTTGATGGGTTTCCGGGGGGACAGGAGTACTTTTTTTCCCCTTTTTAACTTGGGTTTTCACCCGTTTGGGACTCATGCTTCAACAAACCCGCTGTGTGCTGAGGCCAAATTTGAGGGGGCCGACGTTATTTGTCGTCGCCAGGGGCTACTGGATAATAACGTCATTCCACTGGGGTTCATGTCCCCAACAGGGGTGCTGGGAAAAAACTCTCTAGGCAAGGACTGGAGATGTGGGGACTACATCTCACGGCCACAAAGAGTCCGGGTGGGGACGAACTGGGAGGAGGAGGAGGACATTTGGAGGGAGAAGCATTGCCTTTTTGAATTGAGTGGGAAATTTTCTACTCGGTGGGGCAAGAAAAAGGGGGAAACAGGAACAGCGGAAAGGGGGTAGATGGGATTTAGGAAAAAAAGAGGCCCAAAGACCCCCCAAGCAATGTGGCAGTATACAGTGGAGATGGAGACAGGGAGCCCCTCGGAGTCACTTGTGCAGATGGCCCGCAGCATGCTGATTTGCCTGGCTAGTGACAGTCGAATAGTCAGCATCCGTCAGAGGGATGACTTCTGGCTCTCCACCCTATTGGACCCTCGCTACCGGGTCCAAAATGGGAGCCTTTTTCTAGCTGCTGAGAGGGAGGACAAACTCAAATACTATAGGGAAATCCTCCGTAGTCAGTTGGCGCTGCCTATGTGCGGCATCGTCCCTCCTCTGACAGGTCTGACCGGGGGGTTCTTCAGTGCTCACGTACTACTGCCGCGGCTGCTGGGGGAAGGTGGGACGGTAGGAGCAGTACCAGCTCCATTAGCAGCAACCTAAGTCTGGAGTCACTGATGAGCAGTTTCCTTCACCCACCTAGTGAGGAGGGCAGTTGCCAGCAGCAGCAGAAGGACCTGGAGCAGTCCCTGAACCAACAGGTGGTGGCTACTTGGACAGCACTCTGCCACCCAGTTAGAAGATCTGCTGGACTACTGGACAGCCAAACTGGATGTGTGGCCGCAATTTTGCCGAGTTTTGCAGTGAAGAAGCTGTCCTGCCCGGCCAAAGTATTTGTGGCATCAGAGTGGGTGTTCAGTGCGGCGGGGGCCAACGTTACCCCAAGGAGAACTCGCTTGTCCACGGGAAATGTGGAACGACTGACCTTTGTCAAGATGAATCAGGCGTGGATCAGCCAGGATTTTCACACACCAATGCCTTAGACATCAGACTACATCAGCCATGACGCCTCACCCAAACTGAGAAATGAGTCTGGGTTCAAACTACCTGCCTCAGCCACTATTCTGATGCCGCCACCCGCCTGAGGACACGCATCTGCTGACAGTTTCTCCATCTGCCTACCACCATCTTTACCAGGAACTGGTATTGCCACCCACCTCCACTCTCTGTCATTGTGCCACTCTCTGACCTCATGCTGCTGCTGCCTTGACCTCCACTCTCTGTCATTGTGCCACTCTGTGGCCTACTACTGTTTTGCCACCTCCAGAATGTAATTTTGCCACTCTCTGACCTCATGCTGCTGCTGTGGCTGCTGGGTGACCTCCACACTCTTTTGATTGTTGCCCAGACTCTCAGCTTGTTTTTTTTCAAGCTGCGCTGCATGACTTTATCAGCTACATTCCACTCATTGTCATTGTGCCACTGCTGACCTCATTGCTGCTGTGGCTGTGCCGTGCCCTCCACACTGTGTCATTGTGCCAACTCTCTACCTCATGCTTTCTTGCTGCCGTCACCTCCACTCTCTGACATTGTGCATCAGGGCATACAAATGTTGCCCCATCCAGAATGTCATTGTGCCACTGTCTGACCTCATGCTGCTGCTGGTGTTGCCGTGACATCCACACTGTTTCATTGTGCCACTCTCTGACCTAATGCTGCTTATGCCGTCACCACCACACTCTGTCATTGTGCCACTCTGTGGCCTACTACTGTTTTGCCACCTCCAGAATGTCATTGTGCCACTCTCTGACCTCATGCTGCTGCTGTGGCTGCTGGGTGACCTCCACACTGTGTCATTGTGCCACTCTGTGGCCTACTCCTGTTTTTGCCACCTCCAGAATGTTATTGTGCAACTCTCTGACCTCATTCTGCTGTGGCTGCTGCCGTCACCTCCACACTCTGTCACTGATGTTGCCAACTGAGCTCTCAGCTTTTTTTATTCAAGCTGTCGCTGCCATGACTTTATCAGGCTACATTCCCACTTCATTGTCATTGTGCCACTCTCTGACCTCATGCTTCTGCTGTGGCTGCAGCGTGCCCTCCACACTCTGTCATTGTGCCACTGTCTGACCTCATGCTGCTGCTGCCGTCACCTCCACTCTCTGTCATTGTGCCACTTTGTGGCCTACTACTTTTGCCACCTCCAGAATGTCATTGTGCCACTGCTCTGACCTCATGCTGCGGCTGTGGCGCTGCCTACCTCCACACTGTGTCATTGTGCCACTCTGTGGTCTACCCTGTTTTTGCCACCTCCAGAATGTCATTGTGCCACTGTCTGACCTCATGCTGCTGCTGTGGCTGCTGCCATCACCTCCACACTCTGTCACTAATGTTGCCACCTGAGCTCTCAGCTTGTTTTTTTCCAGCTTTCGCTGGCATGACTTTATCAGGCTACATTCCCGCTTCAGTTTTGCCCTGTTAAGTGCCCAGGGAATTTTATAGTGAAGCGATTCTAAGAGCTGCGGCAGTCATGTGCGTGTCATACTAAAAAACAACATTGTATGAAGACCAAACCAAGCTCCCTCTGCATATTTAAGCATGGCACAACGTTCTACAGCACCCTGCAGGCTCTGTGCAGCCTGGAAATAGCTGTTTTTTAACGCGATTCGTCCAGAAGCAATTCGGACCGAAACAAATTTTGTCGGAAAATTAATCAGTCGCCGAATCGAATTTTCGAGAAATTCGCCCATCTCTAATCATAATATATATGTTTGTCAATGTCAGGATGGGGTTGAAGGGGTTTCCAGGAGTTTTAGACAATGAAACTCATTGCTGCTCCAGCACCACTGCCGATCCAGTGTTCCCCTACAGCCTCCCTCCGAAAATATCCTGTAACTAGCTCAGGTGACACAGTCCTCTCTACTACCACATGTACTTATTCATCTACCTCCTTAACACCGGCCATACTATTACTGTTACCTTAGTCCTCCTTCTTTCCCCCTTCTTCTGTCCACCACCTTGTATCTAATCCACGCTGGCTATGTTCCTATTTGTGCTATCAAATTCTTCTCTTTTTTCCATTCTCTCTCCTTCTCTCTTCTTCATTCTTGGCCACCTCTTTAATTATATTCTCTTCTTTTTTGTTTTATTTGCCTCTCTGCATAATGAAGACCCAAGTTGAGCGGGAACATTGCTCTAGTGTCTGGATTTTCTACAGTATATTGTTGAGCCATAACATTTTTGGCAAGTTGTCACTATGATAGCCATACCTGATGTTTTAATTTAAAAAATTCTACTAAAAGGAGTGCTGTGGATTTCTTTTGCTTGGTAACGTTTCATCCAATCTCTGCCTCAGTAGTCATGTGTCTGCATGTTAGGCACATGACCACAGACACCAGTCTTTGACTGCAGCTTCATTTGAGCAGGTAGTTAGGTAGGAAAGGCACCAGGTAGCTAGGTAGACAGACAAGGCCAGAGTTAGCTAGGTAGACAAATAAGACCCCAGGTAGGTAGATAGGCAATGCCCCAGGTAGTTAGGCAGGTAGGCAGTGTCCTGGTAGTCTGCAGATGGGTAGGTATTTTCCCGGTAGGTTCTCCCCAATGTAGTTAGGCACTAAGTAGGAAGGCCCCAGGTATGTAGGCCCCAATAAGGTAGGCCTAAGGTAGGTAGGTAGGTAGTCCCACCCATCTATGGTGCCCAAAATTAGTATAACAAAAGGAAACTCACCTTTCCCTGTTCTCATAACGAATGTCAGGTTGGCTTCAGTGGGTGCAGCCTGGTGCAGATAGCATGATATTACATCATTATGAAGGCTATGGCCTATTAGGCTGATTGGCAGTGCAGGGAGTCAATGTTTTTCTGCTCCACCAAGGTTTTTAAGTGTTTGTGCATCCAATGACGCACAAGTAATTGAACAAACCATGCAGACCCAGGGATCCAGGTACATGACCGGAGTGTTCAATGGTATGTTGTGCTGTCTAGCCAGGCCCCCCCAAGTGGCGGGATATGTAGCAGCCACTACCTTGATAGTTCCTCCCCTGTCTGTCTGATAATTCAGCAGTAACCCATACACTACTGACAAATCCTTCTATTGGGTTTAGATTTAAATTCACGACGAACATTACATTTCTTGAATTTTTTTTCAGTGTCACCGAATGTCACCAGCAGATTGTATCAAAGATACAGAGAGACCGGAAGAGTAACAGAGGCAAAGAATTGGTCGTCCTTTAGCTCCGTCACACACTGACCGCTTTATTGTAACAATGCTCTACGGAACCGGATGATTAATGCCACACAACTCCAGGCACGTTTAAGGAAGGTGAGAAGCAACCGAGTGTCACGTCAGACCATTCGTAACTGTTTACATCAGTGTGGTCTGTGCTAGATGACCAGCAAGGGGACCTGTCCGATACCTGACCAGGCTGATGCACAGTGCTCTCCTCCACATCTCCAGCATCATTGGCGGCCATCATTTCTGCTTAGAGTGAATCGATTGTCATCACTGAACAGCACTGAGGAGCACTGGTCTTTCATCCAGCGTAGATGCTCCCTGGACCATGTAAGACGATGATGCCTGTGCCTGGTGGTGTGGTCACGTCATGTAGCATGCAGGCAATGCTGATGTAAATGGTTATGAATGGTCTGATGTGACACTTGGGTGCTTCTCACCTCCTTTAATCATGCCGGGAGTTGTGTGCCATTCATCATCCGGTTCTGCAGAGCACTTTTTACAATGAAGCAGTCATCAGTGTGTAATGAGCCAAAGTACGTCCACTTCTTTGCCTTTCTGTGACTCTTCCAGTCTCTCTGTATATCTGTTGCAACTTGCTGATGACTCTCTGTGACACTCAAAGCTCAGTGGCCACTTCCGTCTGAAATCTTCCTGCTTGAAACTTAGCAATGGCTAAGTTGATCAGTTGAAAGGTGTTGTCTTGGTCTTATGATTTCAATGAGAAGGACTGTTTAAATTGCAATTCAAATGAATCCTCTAAACTTATTGGGTGATTCTGGGATCAAACACTTGTGAATTTTGGCATTAATCTCCTTGTTAGAGATCAGCAAATTGTGCAAAAAGTACTGAAACACTGAACGGTTGGACATGTGCATCTAGAGGGATGAGATGGTCTCATTTAGTTAATTTAAAAAAAAATTCAAGAAATGTTATGTTCATCCTGAAATCTCAACCAAAAGCAAAATATCCCTAACTTTTTTTGTGAGTAGTGTAGCACCGAGACTCCTACTGGCCTAATAAGCAGGAGAAGATAACAATTTCTGCCATTTGTAACAGCATGATGTTTTCCTGTTTTTTGGAGATAGGTGAGGGTTCTGAAGGTGGGTCCCGACATCTATCAGACATTTAGGATAGGTTATAAATGTGGTACAATGGAATATCCCTTTAACTAAAACAGATACGTCAAGAGAACAAAAAGATCCTCTTTAGTCCATAAATTCAAATTTTAGTAACATTGTTATAATACATTGTATTTTTTTTTTTTTTTTTCAAATTATGAACATAATTTAAAAAAATCAGGACCACATAAAGAGGATTAATAAATATTTAATAGTTTCCACAAATGAGGGAGTGCAGAACTGTAAAGGTTAGCCAAACACTGTCTTAAATCTATTATATTACACTAATTAGATGTGTCGGAGAAGCTTATCAAGCATACGCTATAAGAAAGTGTGGGTGTGGGTTCAGAAGGGTTAAATTTAATAAAGAAATGTTTTCAGAGTGTTAAAGCTACAGGGGATCCACATGGTGGAGAAACAGAACAGAAAAACTGAATCTTCCCACAATAATATCCATGCAGGATTATTGTACTACTTCTACTGTTAAGAAATGAATTTTCTTGATTATTGGAGTTATAAATGAGGAGAAACGCTTTTTACAGAAACAGGAACCATTGATATCTGGTAGATTTTTTAGTAATGCTGAACTACACACATTAACGCTAGAGGTGGAAATTTTGTCCGACATGTCCCAGTTTTTTGGTCTATTTTGCACAAAAAACACTTTTGACTGTCGTACACTTTGTAATGCGCCTAAATATGGTTCTCTGTGCGCCCCCGTCGCACAGTGCGCCTATTGAGGCGCATTGCATATGTTATGCGCCTCCGTCAGGCAATGCGCCTCGATAGGCGAATTACATATACTACCACAATGATATGCTATGCGCCGCGAGTTGCGCAATGCGCCTTTTTTGATGCGCATTGACGCCAGTTTTTAGAAAGTATCAGACTTTCAGGCACTTTACACTGATTTAATGCGCCTAAAACTGGCATGGACACGCAACTTTTCGGACATGTCGCCCTTTGTATCCAGGCAAAGCAAATATTTAGAGGTGTAGTTTAATGTTCCCAGCACCAAATACAAAATATGTAACTGGGCCTCCTATACTATGTGCCATTTATAGCGGTCTCAGGATACAATATTTTCACCATACAATGGTCTTTCCTGGGACATCCTCTGGAAACCACACTCACCATAGAATGTCCCAGACACTTCTGATCTGCAGCCCATGTGATTGACTGAAATATCCAACCAATTTTCATTAACATTTTACTTTACGCACCTCACTACAATACGGTGCGCTACTACATGTCCTGTACTGCTCTTTTCATGTGCCAGGTTGAGCGGCTCTTTTGGGCACCAAATACCAAATGAGGGCCCAATTTACTTTTTTCTGGTACATTGTGTATAAAGTACAAGACCTGAGGAAGCTCCTGTCCTCAAAAACAAAAAGTGATTTCCAGCTTCCAGCAGCTCTTTCTGATGTTATGTGTAAAGATTTGATTTCTGTATTAATAATGTGCTGAATTTTCTTTAATATCCATTTTGCATTATGCATAACTCTATTTCCACAGAGTAATGGTCTCAACATACAATTAATATTGTATGTTGAAGGAGCACTGTATAATACTAGCATATTCTTATATGGCTGAAGGATGACGTTGGGCAATGTCAGACTGAAGTTCCTTGGGCAGGGGCCCAGGTGCAAGAAGTCACTTTAGGCCCTCCACCCCCTGCATTTACAGCAAAAATAAAATGTCCCGACCACCTCTTTGTTCATAATAGAGAGGTTTTGGAGCTCGATTAGGTGATAGGTGCAGGCCCAACAGTGGAACCCATACCTATCAGACATTAATGGCATATTCTACTGATATGCCCTTTATTTTTTTAATAGTAAAAGTGGCGCTAAAATAAAGTTGTGTAATTTCTGTCATTTTTTCATCACAGACATTTCTTTATAGACGATGTTACGTTTTAGCGTCATAGGGAACGGGGCTAAAAGTTGCAGTTTGGGCTGATAATATTTATTTTATTATTTTATTGTGTGTGTTTTGATACTTTGTTTTACAAATTGTGCCCTCAGAAAATCAGAAAAAGACCTCTGGGGGCATTTTTATATAACTTTTTTGGGGGTGACTTCCTCTGTAACTAGGGCTGGTTTATTAGCCCCAGTTACAGGAGGAGTGCATTCCCTGCACTGACTGCAGAGCTGATCTGGATCTGAAAAGACCAAGCAGCTCAGGTAGTGACCATGTCCCAGTGGTCATGTGGCCACTGGTGCCGGGAGCTGACACGAGCTTCCTGCCGGTCTGTGTATGCAGCGCTCATTCAATGCTGTATACACAGTGATTGAGAAGCCAAGGAGGGTAATAAACCATCCCTGCCTTCTCAGTGGAGAGTCCAGATACTGCTGATAGCCAGTTCTCCACCCACAATTAGTATAGAGCTGCACAGATGTTCCAGAACATCCATGCGGAGATAAGCGGCCACAGCCCGGGCACTTATAGGCAGGAGGCAAGTAGATAGAAAAATGTAAAAATAAACAATGTGAACAAAAACCTTCCAAAAAATACCAGTAAGAAATATACCCTTCGCACCTATTGGCTCATACCTCAGGAGTTGTCAGGGATGAGACACAAGCGGCGACATGTATGAATTCTGGTGCTGATAGACCAGTTCTAAATCACTTCAAGGTAGTATATACGGTGCCAGAATGTATTACCCTGTTCTTCTGCAGTTCATACATACAATCACAGTCTAGTGCCAATACAACAACTCAGGCTCAGGTACCACCTTTAACCTGGTCTGACTGTACTAACTGTTCTGCGCCAAAGTTGTGGCATCAAAGAATCATAAATGTGTCTACTTCTACTAATGTGGTGCGATGGCCCCAGAACGACCCAAACTTTGGCACGCTAAAAAGTGTCTTTGGCGCAGTGTTGAGCCACTTATTGTGCCAAAGTTTGGAGTACGCCCGTTCATACATTTATAGAACTGGTCTACTACAGCTTTTTGAGGCCAGAATTCTGCCGCAGCCCCGTTCATACATGTCGCTCTAGATGTTACTTCTCAGGTGAGGCAGCAGGTGTTAGGATGGGTTCACACATCCTTTCTGCATACATTCGTGGTATATGCTGAGCTCTGATTGGTTGTGAAATCCACATCTAAAATCCACCTCCATATCCACATGCATACTCATCTACATTTAAAAAAACCTCAACTGAGATACCAGCTGTGCAGGGAGAGCTGGGGATATAGTAAAGATACTCTAAGTCTCTCACTACATACAGTACAGCACTCTGAAAGACATAGTGTGACAGGGTTTACCTGTTGCTTCCAGCCTCCTCTTCCATAGAACACAGGCATATACATTACACCACTGCTAGTGTTATACCCAGCACAGAAATAGCCCAGAGTTTATCAGTGTGCTTATGATGTAGACTTCCTGGCTCCCCCTTTCACAGTGGACTCTTCCAGCTCAGAAGCAGTTACTTTGACAAAGCTGTCAACATAGTGATCCATCAAGCTGTCATATGCTGACTTGGCCCAACTTTAGAGCTGTCGTAAAGGGCCAGCGCTTTTTTAAAAACTGAATTACAGGTGAAATGCTGTGATTTTCGTAATGAAGCCTATTTGAGAAAGTGTTTGTATTCAAGTCTCCTGTTACTTCATGAGGTTTCCCTGGAGGTGATAGGTCCTCTTCCAACTTCCTATTAAATATCTACAAGCAGCAAATATTTGAAATCCACTAATGAAAACTGTCTGATAGTAAAACTGTCTCTGCTGTCCATAGCAACCAGAATTTATAGCAACCAATCAGAGCTCAGCTTAAAAAATGAAAAAAATGAAATGCTATTAGCTCTAATTGGTTGCTGTGGGCAACAGAGAGAGTCTTACGATTAGACAGCTTTCATAAATGAGATCCAAAGGACCTTATTCCTATCACTGTCTATAAGTTAGACAGTGTACACCGAGACAGGCATTCTAGAAATGCACCACATTTATCACAGTGGCTCATGCTTTCTTTCTATGCCAGAATTTTGGTGTAGTTTGGCACAGCTTGTTGCATTGTGACTAAGCCCACTTTTCTGTGAACATTACCCCTAAGTTGAGCAGTGTGAAGAAAGTGTCTTAGGCTGTGCCCACACGACAAAGAACAAAATACTTGTCGGATTCTGAATCCTAAAACCATATCGTCCAACGAGTATTTGAACAGTACTTTACACAAGAACCAGAAGAATTAGAACTTGTTTTTTATTTTTTGGTGTGGATTTTGGTGAAGATTTAGAATCCATTTTTTTTCGGTTGTTTTTGCATCATAGAGCACTATTGATTTTTTTTACCCAGATCCAAACCAATTGCCTTTATTGCCGATAGCATCCAATCACAGCTCAGTTTGCATTTTACATAGTGCTCTAGAAAAATAAAATCTGAGTTCTGATTGGTTGCCATGGACAACAAAGAAAGTCTTACTGCCAGACAGTTTTTATGCATATGGCACAAAGTAGATAACGTTGGAAAGACCCAGGTCCAACCTATAACTCAACAGTGTTCATCCAGAAGAAGACAAAAACCTTCATTAGAAAAATTCCTTTCCAAATCTGACAATTTAGAATAATCCCTGGATCAACATCCTATTTCCAGAATCTAGTCCCCATAACTAGTGTTGATCGAACCATTAGAGAAAAGTTAAGTTCGCGTCGAACTTCACGATTTTTTAGAACTTGAGCTGAACGGAACATTTTACTGTTTGATTTCTACATCGCGTTCGACGCGTTATTTTAATAGTTTTCATGTCTGAAAATAGTTGGCGCCACGGCAGTTTTTATGTGCACTGAATCAGTGTAAAGTGCGCCAGAAAGTACAATCCTTTCAAAAATCTGCCATCAGGTATTACCTTGCATAGTAAACATAATGCGCCTAAAAAGGCGCATTCCGGAAATCGCGGCACATAGCGCATCATTGCTAGTGTATGTAATGCGCCTAACAAGGCGCATTGTTCAACGGAGGCACATAACATATCATTACTAGTTTATGTAATGGGCCTCGCTAGACGCATTACATAAACTAGTAAGGATATGTTATGCGCTTCCGTTGCGTAATGCACCTTGATAGGTGCATTACATACACTACCAATGATATGCTGTGTAATGGAGGCGCACTTTTTTTTCATCATTTTTAGGCGCATTTCAATGTGTCGTGCCCGGCGTATAATGCGCCTAGTTTTGGTGTACTGTTATAGATGGTAATTACAGCTTCTTCTCACCTGTATAGGTATAAAAATTAACCCAAACATCTCCCATTGACTTCGAGGTTTGAGTTCAACTTGAACTTCAAACCGAACTTCTCAAAGTTCAATGTTCGACTGAAACTCGAACATTTTACTGTTCGCTCATCACTACCCATAACCTGTGATATCATGTTTTTCAAGAAAGGCCCTTTTTGAACCTGGTCAGTGAATCAGAACCTCTTGTGGCAGCAAGTTCCAGAGTTTCACTGCTCTTACATGATGATTATAGTAGCAAAAAAAGTGTAAAAAGTAGTGAAACTAAATAATAATAGTAATAATAATAATATTGCAGTTAATAAAATAAAATTAAAATCGATAGCTGTTCCCATCAGCATTAAATCCAGAAAAATTCAATATCAGATGTCTTAAGTATATTATTAAGAATCTCTGATGAAGAGCACGGGATGAGTTAGTGGCGCAGCAGCCGACAGACCTCTAACTGTATCGTCAATGGGACCTTCAATATGATGAGCAGTACTACTTGTCAACATATCTGTGTGCACTTAATAAAGCAGACATAGCGGCACTCACGTTCAGCACCGTCATCCTCACACTGCTGGCATACAGTAAATGGGATGAATACAGCCATCTATCACACACATCCACAGCGCCAAATGTAATGTATTCTCTCCCCTGCAGTGAATCAATAGACCTAGGCTATACATGTAACCTGGACAAACTCAGTACAAAAATATCTTGTAACAAAGCCATTCCGATCACACCTCAATCAGTGTTCTTTATTACAGGTCAGCAATAAATATTGCATTGCATATATATATATATATATATATATATATATATATATATATATATATACATATATACAGGGGCGTAGCTACAGGGGGTGCAGCGGTAGCAGTCGCTACTGGGCCCTGCAGCCTAAGGGGGCCCCAAAAGTCCTTCTGCCACATAAGAAGACACCAATATTGTAAATGGCACATGGTAACTGGGGTGGCCCCATTTCACTTTTTGCACCAGGGCCCAAGAGCTTGAAGTTACGCCTCTGTATATATAGATAGATAGATATATTGTAAGCAACCAGCAGGAAAGATAGTGGATGGAAGGTATGTCCCTAGTATTATGCTGCAAATGGTAAGGAAGTTCCAGGGATATCAGGGAGGCCGATCCAGCAGGACAGCCGGTCTTTCCACAACAGCAGAATGGCAGCAAGAGAACTGCACTAGTGGGGCCCACCAAGGAACCGGATCTTGGTGGGGGAAAAGCAGCAGTAGAGATAGGTAACCATAGGTTACGTAGGCGTGTGTATTTTAGCATAGCTGCTGTGCAGCTTTATTGGGCTGCTTTTTCTGAACGGCTGTAGCGTGGGTGGGAGGCCGTTCACCCCTCCGGTCCAGGCTTTACCGGTATCCCTAGGCCTTTAAAGCCTGTGCAGGAAGAGACCAGGTGAGAGAGTTAACCTGATGCTAAAGGAGTGTTTGGAAGCACTGGTCTCCAGAGAGTGCTGAGCAGGAGAGAGGAGTCTGCTACGGACCCCTGAAACAGACCTGTGGGTCTCCTACAAAGGAAGTCACCAGCCACACGGTGGAGTACATGTTTGATTTATTTTTTTGATGCTGGACTTTACCTTTGATTTGCTGCGTGTTATACGGCTGAAGTAAGCCTGCTGCCATAGACTTTATGTTATTACTGCTGTTTGTTTTGCCGGTGAAGAATAAAACCCTATATTTTTGTTGCAACCTACCCGCTTGTGCCTGCCTCTGTGACCGCTAGTCCCCACATATGGTGGAGGTTGCTATGGGCACTGGTTGCTAAGGGTAACAGCAGCATACGTTTTTGGACTTTATATACGTTTTGTGAACTGTATGTCCTGGGTGAAGGCTGCTGCATTCCTGCCTAACCAGTCCACACCAATGGAGGAACTATGCAAGCACCTGGTGCAGGCCAATGCCAACCAGCAAGAAACCAACCGTCTGTTGCTGGAACAGATTGCAGCACTCAGAGTCAATGTTTCTGCCCAGAGGACGGAGGAGGTTTCAGGGGTCGTGCACAGTAAAAAGGCAGTACAGCACGCCTTGCAGAAGATGACCCCTGATGATGACGTGGAGGCGTATCTGGCAGTGTTTGAGAGGCTGGCGGAAAGAGAGAAACTCCCGGGTGCCGTCTGGACTGAAGTTCTGGCGCCCTATTTGATCGGGGAGCCGCAGAAGGCCTATTTTGACCTTACTACCGAGCAAGCCGAGGACTATGACCTCCTCAAGGCAGAGATTATGGCCAGGCTGGGAGTCAACCTAGCAGTGCGGGCTCGCAGAGTCCATGATTGGCGGTTTGAAAAGCATAAGCCGCCCCGCTCCCAGCTGTTTGACCTTCTACACCTTGTGCGCAAGTGGCTGCAACCGGAGGTGCTTAGTCCGTCCGCCATCGTAGACCGGATCGTCATGGACCGCTACGCAAGTGGACTACCACACGAGCTGCATCGTTGGGTTGCCCAGGGAGACCCCAAGATGCTGGACCAGCTGATTGCCCTCGTGGAGCGGTACACCACTACAGAGTCCTATCTGGGACCAAGCGTCAAAGCTTTCTCCGCCGACGACCAGGGGAACCGTGACCGGAGACAGAGTCGGGGTGGTCCACCCAGAAGAGAGAGGTTGGTGGGCCCAGAGAAGGTACTTTCACCCCTTAAAAACTCCCTGGGTGGTCGAGCAGAAGTACGCTGTTGGAAGTGCCAACAATTGGGGCATATTGCAGCACACTGTCCCCAGCAGGAGGAGCCCATGGAGTGTGGTGCCACCCGTCGCCTCTCCATGTTTGCTCACCCTGCCTGTAGTGCTTTGCCCCTGCCAGACCCAGGCCCTCAGGAATGTCGTGTCCAGGTGAATGGGGTCAGTGTGGTGGCCCTGTTGGACTCTGGCAGCCTAGTTACCCTCTTGCGAGCTGCCATTCCGCATGACCTGGTTACCCCGGAAAAGCGGGTGGGGGTGGTCTGCATTCATGGGGACACGAAGCACTACCCACTGGCGACAGTGACTATCGAGACTGTTTGCGGGACTCTGAGCCATGAGGTGGGCATCATAACAGACTTGCTACATCCCCTAATCCTGGGAAGGGACTTTCCCCTGTTCTGGGAACTTTGGTCTCAACCCCAAGGTGACGCTGTGAGGGCCGTGAGTCCCCAACCCCTCAGTCCAGTTCCCCTAGCGGAGGATGTACAATATGATACGGTAGAGGTGACCACTGATGTTACTCATGACTTCCCCTTTGCTGTATTGGCAGGAGGCGGGAAGAGTTGTCCGCCTCTGAGCAAAATATACCGGACCTGGAGGTGTCACGTGAGAACTTTGGCACGGCTCAGTTGCGAGACCTCACCCTAAAGAATGCATGGGACCAGGTAACGGTACTAAATGAGGTGCCGCAAGAGCCGGACGCCGAGAAAAAATTTCCGCATTTTGCTGTAAATCATGATTTGCTGTATCGGGTTGTAGAGATACGAGGGGAAATTGTGGAACAACTGTTGGTGCCTGTACCCTATAGGAGGATGGTACTGGATATGGCTCACAGTCATGTGCTAGGGGGGCACTTGGGGGCGGAGAAAACGCAAGATAGGGTATTTAAACGGTTTTACTGGCCCGGGTGTCATCAAGAGATTGCCAATTTCTGTAAGTCCTGCCCCATGTGCCAACTAACCGCTCCTATATCCCATTTCAGGAGCCCGTTAGTTCCCCTCCCATTATCGAAGTACCATTCGAACGAATCGCTATGGATCTCGTAGGGCCATTAGTCAAGTCGGCCCAGGGCCACCAGTACATTCTAGTCATACTAGATTACGCTACTAGGTATCCAGAGGCCATTCCTCTAAGAAATATGTCCTCAAAGTGTATTGCACGAGAGTTAATGCAGGTCTTCTCTAGAACGGGTTTGCCAAAGGAAATCCTAACAGACCAGGGGACACCCTTCATGTCTAGGGTAATGAAGGACCTGTGTAGACTACTGCACATTAAACAACTGAGGACCTCGGTATATCATCCTCAAACGGACGGGTTAGTCGAGAGATTTAATAAAACCCTGAAGGGGATGCTAAGAAAGGTGGTAGAAAAGGATGGGAGGGACTGGGATTGTCTGCTGCCATACCTTCTATTCTCCATCAGAGAGGTTCCTCAATCTTCCACGGGGTTTTCCCCGTTTGAATTGTATGAGAGACACCCTAGGGGTATGCTTGACATAGCCAAAGAGAAATGGGAGAGTGAGGCTACCCCCTACAAAAGTGTTGTAGAACACGTCGCCCAGATGCAGGATCGCCTCGGCCGGGTAATGCCCATTGTGAAGGAGCACCTGCGGAGGGCACAGGAGTCACAGAGCCGGGTATACAATAGGGCCGCTAGGGTTAGGCAGTTTAACCCTGGGGACCGCGTATTGGTCCTGGTTCCCACGGTCGAGAGTAAATTCCTGGCTAAATGGCAGGGACCGTATGAAGTGGTAGAGAGAGTTGGAGAGGTAAATTATAAAATACATCAGCCAGGGAAAAGAAAACCTTTTCAACTATACCACATAAATTTAATAAAGCCGTGGCATGACAGAGAGGCCCTGGTAGTGTCTCTGACAGCCCAAGTGGAAGCACAGTCAGATATTAGGAAGGTTGTCATAGGGGACGCCCTGTCCAAACCTCAAAGACAGGAGACCTGGGAGTTGCTACAGCGCAATAGGGACATCTTCACTGACCTTCCAGGCACTACAGATGTGGTACAGCATGAGATATGTACAGACCCTGGGGTAAAAGTTCATGTCAAACCCTACCGAATCCCAGAAGCTCGGAGACAGGCGGTCTCTGAGGAAGTAAGGCGCATGTTGGCCCTGGGCGTCATTGAAGAGTCCAAAAGCGGGTGGTCTAGCCCCATTGTGTTGGTGCCTAAGCCAAATGGGACTTGGCGCTTCTGCAACGATTTCCGCCGACTCAATGAGGTATCTAAGTGGGATTCCTATCCGATGCCCCGGGTGGATGAACTGATTGAGAGACTGGGGTCAGCCAGGTACATAACACTGGACCTTACGAAAGGTTACTGGCAGATTCCCCTGTCAGAAGAGGCCAAAGAGAAAACTGCCTTCTCCACTCCAGAGGGCTATTCCACTACACCAGGATGCCTTTCGGGTTACAGGGGGCCCTAGCTACATTTCAGAGGGCAATGGATAAGATTCTAAAACCCCATACCAGGTTTGCATCTGCCTATCGAGACGATATTGTCAGTGTCAGTACGGACTGGGAGTCCCATCTCAGCAAGGTACAGGCAGTACTCAACTCACTCAGGGAAGCAGGGTTTACGGCTAACCCTGAAAAATGCGCCATTGGGCTGGAAGAAGCCCGATACTTGGGGTATATTGTGGGTAGGGGCACAATAAGACCCCAAATAAATAAAGTAGAGGCAATTCAGAGGTGGCCACAACCCCTTACAAAAAAGCAGGTGAGAGCGTTCCTGGGGATTGTCGGCTACTACCGCAGGTTCGTGCCGAACTTTGCTTCAGTTGCAGCCCCGCTGACCGACCTAACAAAAGGGAGGAAGGCAGTGATGGTGAAATGGTCTGAGGAGGCAGAGAAATCATTTCAGGCCCTGAAAAAAAGCCCTCTGTAGCCAGCCAGTATTAGTGGCACCAGACTTCACTAAGGAGTTTGTTATCCAGACAGACGCCTCAGAGGTGGGGTTGGGTGCAGTCATGTCACAGGAGGTGAATGGTGAGGAGCACCCCATTACATATTTGAGTAGGAAGCTCACGTCCTGTGAAAGAAACTATTCCATAGTAGAAAGGGAGTGTCTGGCGATAAAGTGGGCTGTAGAGTCCTTACGGTATTATCTGGCAGGTAGAAAATTCAGGTTGGTGACAGATCCTGCCCCGTTACAGTGGATGTACCGAAATAAAGGCAATAATGCCAGAGTGACAAGATGGTTCCTGGCACTGCAAGATTTCAAATTTGTGGTAGAACACAGGGCTGGGAAACAGCATATAAATGCTGACGCCTTGTCAAGGCTCCACTGTCTGGTCAGTTCAAGTGCCCAGTCCCCTGGCCTTGGGCAGAGGGGGGGGATGTGTAAGCAACCAGCAGGAAAGATAGTGGATGGAAGGTATGTCCCTAGTATTATGCTGCAAATGGTAAGGAAGTTCCAGGGATGTCAGGGAGGCCGATCCAGTAGGACAGCCCGGTCTTTCCACAACAGCAGAATGGCAGCAAGAGAACTGCACTAGTGGGGCCCACCAAGGAACCGGATCTTGGTGGGGGAAAAGCAGCAGTAGAGATAGGTAACCATAGGTTACGTAGGTGTGTGTATTTTCGCATAGCTGCTGTGCAGCTTTATTGGGCTGCTTTTTCTGAACGGCTGTAGCGTGGGTGGGAGGCCGTTCACCCCTCCGGTCCAGGCTTTACCGGTATCCCTAGGCCTTTAAAGCCTGTGCAGGAAGAGACCAGGTGAGAGAGTTAACCTGATGCTAAAGGAGTGTTTGGAAGCACTGGTCTCCAGAGAGTGCTGAGCAGGAGAGAGGAGTCTGCTACGGACCCCTGAAACAGACCTGTGGGTCTCCTACAAAGGAAGTCACCAGGCACACGGTGGAGTACATGTTTGATTTATTTTTTTGATGCTGGACTTTACCTTTGATTTGCTGCGTGTTATACGGCTGAAGTAAGCCTGCTGCCATAGACTTTATGTTAGTTTTGCCGGTGAAGAATAAAACCCTATATTTTTGTTGCAACCTACCCGCTTGTGCCTGCCTCTGTGACCGCTAGTCCCCACAATATATATATATATATATTATTATATATAATATATATATATATATATATATATATATATATATATAATATATATATATATATATAGTGTATATATGATATGTTTCCACAGCAATGTCCACCTTAGGTGTTGTGGAGTGGAGTTGGTCATGTGCCGTAAATGTAGTTTTCTTTAGAACTGCAGCTATGTCTAATATCTCAGGGGGCGTTCAGGACAAGTTATGATCTCAGCTCATCATGAACGTTTTCAGTGTACATAAGCGTAGCCATAGGGCTCCATTAGTCTGTCCCTTTGGCCTTTGCCAGGCTGTTATATGACTGTACACAAAACAGGATAGCCAGCTCAACTCACCATACTTGAACATACTGCATGGAAAGCACTCTGATAATGCAATATGAAATCCACAAAATGACTGGAAATACCAGCAGCTCCAAAGAAAATGTATATGTTATATGACTGTACATAGAAACAAATAAAGTATGAAATAGTGTAGTTGACTGCGGTATTCCACTAAAAAACAAATATCTTGTGGCATACTTTTTTTTACATTGGGGCCATATGGGTGGTATATCCCTCTATATGGCTATACAGTGGGATACAGCACAACCCTATATTGGAGGTGTATATTGCAAGCTTTTCCAGATGCACACATGGGTGTTCCAAAATTAGTCACTCTAGGGGCCAGAAGATGAGGGGAGCACTCAGATGCAGTAATAGTGCTACACATTTATTAAGGCAATTGCACCAAAAATAATAGTCCACATGCTGTACACCACATTTATGATGTGTTTCAGACAGTTTCTAGACACCTTTGCATCTCGGGCTGACAAATGTGTGGCCTTGTTAATAGGGTGTGGTTTAATGGAAAAAGAGGGAGGCTTGGTGTGCAAAGTTATTCCCTGAAACACTGCGCAATTGGTGCAATTAGTGGCATAAACTATTAGAAGGTGGAAAGTAAGACTAGACAGTCTAAACCTGCAGAGATTTATCAACCATTATAAATGTGGCACAGTATAAGGCTGTTTAGGCTAACTTTACACTCTCTAGGTGTTAGAATTAATAAATCGGACCAGGTGTATCTTTTGTAAGGACAAGTTGATCGCCAGTGTTGGACTGGCGTGTCAATGGCCCACCAGTGGAGTTGAGTCTTGGGGACCACCAGTGGAGTTGATTCTTAGGGGCCAACAGTTGAGTTGATCCTTGGGGCCACCAGTGGAGTTGATCCAAGGGCTCACCAATGGAGTTGATTCTTGGGGGCTCACCAATGGAGTTGATTCTTGGGGGCTCACCAATGGAGTTGATTCTTGGGGGCCCACCTATGGAGTTGATTTTTGGGCTCACCAGTGGAGTTGATTTTTGGGGCTCACCAGTGGAGTTGATTTTTGGGGCTCACCAGTGGAGTTGATTTTTGGGGCTCACCAGTGGAGTTGATTCTTGGGGACTACCAGTGGAGTTGATTCTTGGGGGCTCACCAGTGGAGTTGATTCTTGGGGGCTCACCAGTGGAGTTGATTCTTGGGGGCTCACCAGTGGAGTTGATTCTTGGGGGCTCACCAGTGGAGTTGATTCTCGGGTCCCACCCCACAGCTACTGTACATGACTGCACATACCGCACATGACTCTTGCACACTTCCTCTTTTTTATTGCGTTTCTCCAAAAAACTGGCCCACTGGGGGTTTCAACTATTCTCATTATAATATGCATGTAGACTGAAATACTTTTGACATTTTTATTAGTTGATTCAAACCTGACAGTCTTGATATCAACAGTGCAAAGCAATATAAAAGCATTAGAAAAAATGCAAGGTTTTACTTAATTTTCACAAGTCAGTTTCCCTGACCTCCTTGTAATATGCATGCACCCGATATGGGATAGCTGGGAGACGCCGACACCAGGTACGAGACACAGCTGCAACATTTCAAAGGTGTTTCCTTCTTTGTCAAGCTTGTCTCGTACAGCTGTGTCTCGTACCTGGTGTCGGCGTTTCCCAGCTATCCCATATCGGATGCATACATATTACAAGGAGGTCATGGACTGACTCGTGAAAATTAAGTATACCTTGCCATTTTTTCTAAATGCTTTTATATTGCTTTGCACTGTTGATATCAAGACTGTCAGGTTTGAGTCAACTAATAAAAATGTTAAAAGCATTTCGGTCTACATGAATATTATAAAGAGGACAGACTAAGTCATGGAGAGACTTTTATAAAGCAGATCGAGGCATATAGGTATACAAAACTATGGACATTTATATATAGTAAGGTTTCAACTATTCCTCAGCTGGCCAGTCCGAGTCTGATCACAATACATGTTAAACATAGGGTATAATGACCACTATGGGACAATATTTTGGCATTCTGGTGGTATACATTGTTAACTCTTTATTTACAGTATTAAATAGGATAGTCAACTTTACTTTTTAATACAGGAGGAACTGAAAATATAGTTTACCACTATGTACTGCAGTGTAACTAAACTTCCTAGGGATCCATAGTGATGGGCCACTACCACTGTATTTGAGGAAATGGGAACAGCAGCCTAAAGAGGACCTGTGACTGTTCCTGGCATGTCTGCTTTAGTAAATACTTGTGTTCACAATTCTGGAGAATTATATGGATGTAGCAAGATAAAATTTGACAGATCAGGCACCCTAATATCACAGCACGGAATGATATATCAGCGTGTTTAATGCTTTTCAATAGCTTTTGTTTAGAGATGAGATACCATAAAAAGCCATGAAATCATGGTGAAGCTCAACTCTTCTACAACTGTATCAGGAATGGGCACAGGTTCTCTTTAAGAGGTGTTAATAAAAGGTATAAATAATAGCTCCATATATCAGAGGGTAGTACTCGAAACTCTTGGTAATGCTTATTGCATCGTCTTGTTGGAAAATCTCAACCAGCTCCAAGGAAGACAATCAGCACGTATGGGTTTATGTGACCCGCAAGGATGAATTCATACCCAAATCAGTTGAGGGCGCCTTCTACTTGGATGAGGGGCCAGGAAATTTCATGTAAATATTCTCCTGACCATTAAACCAGCTTGTGTTCTTCCAGCAATGTTTGAAGGGTGTTTGTTCTCTGTTTCTCGCCTAACATGCCAAAGTCTATCCGTTCCTTGAAGTAGAAAACATGACTCATTGGAGAAGACACTGCTGTGATACTGCTGTGAAAATTGAAGTCTTTTCTGCCGATGCAACTTGGTTAGCAGAGGTGCAGTGACATCTGTCTGATTCAGAGCCCCATACACAGTAAGGTTCACTGAACTGTAATTTTAGACACATCTGGTCGTCCCCTGGTTCATTTTGGTGGGGAGCTGCTTCACTGTAGGGTGTCAGTCTTCCTTCTTACATCTTTTTAACTAATGCTCACCTCTTACATCAATGTAAAAAGCAAAAATTGGTCAGCACTTCCAAAACAATTTAAAAAAAATGAGTATAGGTGCAAGCTGGTGTGACAGCAAAAAGCAAAACACAACAAAATATCAACAGCGCTTTACAAGCACTGAAAAACAGTCAAAGGAAATATAGGAATTTTTTCAAGAAGCATTTCTGCTACTACTCACATCAATGGTAAATGATGCTCTGCGGTTTCTACTGTGTTTTTCCAAAAATAAGACAGGATCTTATATTTTTTTCATTTCCAAAAAAGGGCTAGGGCTTATTTTTGGGGGAGGGCTTATTTCTTTTAACACGACGGGTGAGACACTGCATGGGGGGACATTTGGGGCCCATGTAGAAAACTGTCTTGTCAAAGACTCTTTTTGCCCATTGAAACCAATCGTGCCCAAAAATAAAAGGGGGGCACTCTGTTTGTTGCTACGGGCAAAAAAGGGAATTTAGCCCAGCCCGTTTTCATATTGCCCCCTCTATTCTTGGCAGCGGTGTGGAAATACAAATTTTCCGGCGCGTAAAATACAACAACATACACCCCATGGTTTTTGACTATAGGCATGCTGATATTATTATATTTTTATATACGCACGCCATACGTACCAGCGTGTATATCAACAACACACAGTACATAGCCTATGTCAAAAACGATGCAGTGGTTTAAATTTTTTTTTCCCGTGCCTATCTTGAAAGTGGCATGCTGGGGAAATACAAGTCACAGTGCCACACTTAAGATTGGGGTTGTTTGTGTTATTGTATGAATAGTGTGAATGCAATGTGAGGGTATATTTTTTTGTGTGATACATTGAACTTTCACTTACACATTGCACTCTTGGCTTGGGGTGAAGGACCGCGAGTCTGTACTGTACTTATCACAGGTCCTTCAACCTGAAAATGCTGGAGGTTTCCACCAAACTTCCAGACTAACAGGCTGTTTATGGGGGTGGGTGGGGCTAGGGAACGGCACCAGGTGACATCACTCCAGGAGGCTGTAATAGGGGTTTTTTTTTGAAGTGGGGTTATATTTAAACCACTCTAAAAACCTGTGAAAAACAGGCTGGGCATTTTTTGGGGGGGGGCTTATTTTTGGAAAAATTTGGTATGTCACTTATTCGCAATGGCTCCATTTGTCCACTCATGATACACTTTCACCACAGCAACATGCAAATAGTTCAGAAGCTGCACAGTTTCATAATTACCGACACCCAGGTCCCGAAAGCCAATAATCATCCCTTTTAACAAATTTGATAAATTGCCCCTATTGCTAATGACAGCAAAGATGGATATGTGTGCAGACAGCCTATCACAAACCTTAAATACCCACCAAGCCAGCTCATCATGTTGTTTTTTTAATGAGCTATTGGCTATTGATGTAAAAATTGGCAATAATATTGTGATTCAACTCTATAGCAAATGCCAGTACATTTCCCCAGCTTACATGTTAAACATTTGCAAAACCTGAACTCAGTAGAGGGGGGAAAACAGTTTTTGACCTATTCAGCTCTGCTACATCTGCAATAGATTCTGGTTTCCTTTTTCCAAGTAAGAACATGACTGCTTTATTTAGAGGAGAGTCTTTGTGACACAGGAGGGAGGACTGGGTGCGCATATTGTTCACATTATAGAAGGGTAAAGGGCTGCATTAGAGACAGGAAGATGGAGAGATTACCCCTCCACCACATTGGCTTCTATCAGGAGGATGGAGAAATTGGGAATTGTGAGGCTGTTGCTTGGCTATAGGAATAAAAGCACATTAGCATGATAGAGTGTGGAGAATTAGGGGCCCATGATAGTACTTGGAAGTCTTGGTCATGCACTTCCAACCAATGTCAGACATTTCTAGCTGTCTTCTTACTGGAAGATCCCATCTGCCCCAGGGAAGACAATAAGCATGTATGGGTGTTTGTGATCTGCAAGGTTGACTTAATTCCCAAATCAGTTGACAGTACCTTCTACATGGATGAGTGGCCCAGAGAATGCTACAAAAACATCCCAAAATCATAACGCTACCACCACCAGATTGTGTTCTTCCAGCAATGGTTGCAGGGTGTTTGTTCTCTGATGATTCTTGCCATGATCCATTCAATGATCTAGAAAACATGACTTATTGGAGAAGACAACCTTTTGCCAATCTTTGGAGGCCCAATTCTGATACTGATGTGAAAATTGAAGCCTTTTCTGTTGAAACAACTTCAATATCATAAGTGAATTGACCATCTGTCTGCCCTGGAGCCTCATGCACTGTAGGGTTCACTGAACTGTTTTAGACACACGTCTGGTCATCCCTTGGTTCATTTTGTATTAGTGCTGATCCGCTGCTGCGTGTTAGTCCGCCTTGGTGCACCTTAGTAGCCAACATTCACCTCTCACAGCAATGGCACATGGTGCTCTGCAGCTTCCATCTTGCGTATTTGCAATGGCATCATTTTTCCACTCAGGATACATTTTCACTGTAGCAGCAGGCGAACAACTCACAAAAGGCAGCTTCAGAAATACTGATACTCTCAGCCTGAAAGCTAATAATCCTCCCTTTTTTCAACTCTGATCATTTTCCCCTTTTCATTTGTGACTTCAACAAGTGATATGTGTGCAGACAGCCTCTCACACACCTTATAGACCCACCAAGTCAGCGCACCACACGTGACTTCCTTTATGATCTACATACTACCTACATCAAATGTGGACATAATCATGTAACTCTACTGTGCAGCAAATGTCAGTGCATGTCCCCAGCTTATAGGTCAGATGTGGACAAAACCTGAGTCCAGTAAAGGGGAAAACCAGTTTATGACTTATTCAGCTCTGCTACATCTGCAATAGACTCAGGCTTCCTCTCTCCAAGTGGGGACCTGACTGCTTTATATAGAGGAGAGTCTTTGTGACACAGGAGGGAGGAGTGGGTGCACATATTGTTCACACTATAGGAGGGTGTGGGGGTGCATTAGGGACAGGAGGATGGAGAGATTACCCTCAGCTCCACCACATTGGCTTCTGTCAGGAGGATGGAGAGAGGTTGGGGAATGTGAGGCAGTTGCTTGGCTACAGTAATAAAAGCACATTAGCTTGAAATGTGTAGAGAATTAGGGGCCACAATAGTACTTGGAAGTCTTGGTCATGCACTTCCAACCAATGTCAGACATTTCTAGCTGTTTAACATGTTGCATCTTCTTAATGGAAGATCCCATCTGCCCCAGAAAAGACAATAAGCATGTATGGGTGTTCGTGATCTGAAAGGATTAATTAATTCCCAAATCATCTGACAGTGCCTTCCACATGGATGAGTAGCCCAGAGAACGCTACGTAAACATCCCCAAATCATAATGCTACCACCACCAGATTGTGTTCTTCCAGCAATGGTTGCAGGGTGTTTGTTCTCTGATGATTCTTGCGAACATCCATTTATTTACTTAATCAGAAAACATGACTTATTGGAGAAGATAACCTTTTGCCAATCGGAGGAGGTCCAATTCTGATACTGCTGTGAAAATTGAAGCCTTTTCTGTTGAAACAACTTCAATATCATAAGTGAATTGAGCATCTGTCTGCCCTGGAGCCTCATGCACTGTAGGGTTCACTGAACTGTTTTAGACACACGTCTGGTCACCCCTTGGTTCATTTTGTATTAGAGCTGATCCACCGCTGCTTGTTAGTCCGCCCTGGTGCTCCTTAGTAGCCAACTTTCACCTCGCAGCAGGCGAACAATTCACAAAAGGCAGTTTCAGAAATAACGATACTCTCAGCCTGAAAGCTAATAATCCTCCCTTTTTTCAACTCTGATTATTTTCCCCTTTTCATTTGTGACATCAACAAGGGATATGTGTGCAGACAGCCTCTCACACACCTTATATATCCACCAAGTCAGCGCACAACACGTGACTTCCTTTATGATCTACATACTACCTACATCAGATGTGGACATAATCATGTAACTCTACTGTGCAGCAAACGTCAGTGCATGTCCCCAGCTTATAGGTCAGATGTGGACAAAACCTGAGTCCAGTAAAGGGGAAAACCAGTTTATGACTTATTCAGCTCTGCTACATCTGCAATAGACTCAGGCTTCCTCTCTCCAACTGGGGACCTGACTGCTTTATATAGAGGAGAGTCTTTGTGGCACAGGAGGGAGGAGTGGGTGCACATATTGTTCACACTATAGGAGGGTGTGGGGGTGCATTAGGGACAGGAGGATGAAGAGATTACCCTCAGCTCCACCACATTGGCTTCTATCAGGAGGCTGGAGAGAGGTTGGGGAATATGAGGCAGTTGCTTGGCTACAGTAATAAAAACACATTAGCATGATAGAGTGTGGAGAATTAGGGGCCCACAACAGTACTTGGAAGTCTTGGTCATGCACTTCCAACCAATGTCAGACATTTCTAGCTGTTTAACATGTTGAATCTTCTTTCTGGAAGATCCCATCTGCCCCAGGGAAGACAATCAGTATGTATGGGTGTTCATGATCTGCAAGGTTGATTTAATTCCCAAATCAGTTGACAGTATCTTCCACATCAATGAGTGGCCCAGACAATGCTACAAAAACATTCCCAAATCATAACGCCACCACCACCAGATTGTGTTCTTCCAGCAATGGTTGCAGGGTGTTTGTTCTCTGATGATTCTTGCCAACATAAATCCATTCAATGAAGCAGAAAACATGACTTATTGGAGAAGACAACCTTTTGCCAACCAGTGGAGGTCCATTCTGATACTGCTGTGAAAATGTAAGCCTTTTCTGTTGAAACAACTTCAATATCAACAAGGGATATGTGTGCAGACAGCTTCTCACACACCTTATAGACCCACCAAGTCAGCGCACCACACGTGACTTCCTTTATAATCTACACACTACATATATCAGATAGGGACATAATTATGTAACTCTACTGTGCAGCAAACGTCAGTACATGTCCCCAGCTTATAGGTCAGATGTGGACAAAACCTGAGTCCAGTAAAGGGGAAAACCAGTTTATGACTTATTCAGCTCTGCTACATCTGCAATAGACTCAGGTTTCCTCTCTCCAAGTGGGGACCTGACTGCTTTATATAGAGGAGAGTCTTTGTGACACAGGAGGGAGGAGTGGGTGCACATATTGTTCACACTATAGGAGGGTGTGGGGGTGCATTAGGGACAGGAGGATGGAGAGATTACCCTCAGCTCCACCACATTGGCTTCTATCAGGAGGATGGAGAGAGGTTGGGGAATGTGAGGCAGTTGCTTGGCTACAGTAATAAAAGCACATTAGCATGATGGAGTGTGGAGAGAGAGAGTAATGTGTGTGCTAGTGTGTGTCTGTGTGTGTGAATGAGGAGGGCTCTCTCCCTTTCCTTCTGTGTTCAGTTAATCCTTCTGTCAGTTGATGTTAAGACAGCATTTTAAGAGCTGGATGGAGGAAGGAAGAAGCACAGTGTAGCAGGGAGGCACAGAAGCCCAGGAACACAAGCCTTGTTTTCAGCACCAAGGACAGAGACACCAAAAATTTCCAACTGCATCCAGAGATTTTCCTTCCACCACCACCACCCCCATCATCCATCCTAGGAAGGAGATCAGGAAGGAAGGCCAGGGATACAAGAGACTTCAGGGGCAAGAAGACAAACCCTCCAAAATCTTTGCTTGGGAAGTAGGGCTGATCCTTTTTTCTCCGCCAATGCAAAAGGAAATATGCAGCACATCTTTGCCTTTCTCTGCACCAGCTTTCTAGGGGCAGTGCTTGGGGTCAATTTCCCCAATTTTCCAAACATTATCCAGATCGGTAAGTTCTTTCATGGGGCTTACAAAAATGGGGGGGGAAAGGTGGTGGGAAAGGGGAGCGTAAAGTGGCAATGGTATTTAGAGGGTTAATGATGTAGAACAATGTAGCTTGGTACTGTCCATAGGGCGCTTTGGACTTTTGATTGTGAAGATGATGATGATGCTGATGATGGTGGTGATAGTTATTAAGGTGTTGCTAGGTGCAATGTGAGCCTAATAATACCCAAACTTTGTATGATGTACTGCACACAGCACTTGCTGCTACTTCCCTAGCTTGTCAGGACTCATACCTCCACCAGCCCCTCTGATGCCCCTAGCTACCTAACCCCCAAACACATCAATCCTCTCCAGATACTTTAAATGCTATTGGCTTTGAATAAGGCATTATTGTGGCATTTGAAGCTCCTCAATCATGACTCCCCCCTACACCTCCACTCTTGGCATGCACAATTAACCCATGAGCTGCTGAGGAGAGGTGGGGGTAGTTGACAGCATAGCAAATCTCATCTGGCACTCAGAGGATTTGCTACATAGGTAATGCATATTGGGTCATCGCACCTATTGTATAACAGGGGATCAGAGGCTTTGTTCTTTATCAGGTTCCTCTAATATTCCCCAGAGAAATTTAGAAGAAATTGGTAAATAAGGGAAATAATGGAAGGCTCACATGGATGTTCTGTGTCGTCTACAGTCTTGGCAGTCAGGAGTCTGGATTCTGCAGCAAACATAAATGGAGGGGGGATACCTGTAGCAGGTTATGGTGCCTTCTCCAGTAATATGGATTAATGTTAACATAAAAGTGCATAATAATACAATATGTTCATACCTACGGTGGATCTATCTATCCAGATCTATCCAAATAACTATCTATTTATCTATCTATCTATCTATCTATCTATCTATCTATCTATTCAGATCTATCCATATATCTATCTATACAGATCTATCCAAATATCTATCTATTCAGATCTATCCATATATCTATCTATCTATTCAGATCTATCCATATATCTATCTATCTATCCAGATCTATCCATATATCTATCTATCTATCTATCCAGATCTATCAATATATCTATCCAGATCTCTCCATATATCTATCTATTCAGATCTATCCATATATCTATCTATGTCTACCTATCCAGATTTATCTATCTTTATATCTATCTATCTATCTATTTCTATCTATATCTACACAGATCTATCTATATCTATCTATCTATCTATCTATTTCTATCTATATCTACACAGATCTATCTATCTATCTATCTATCTATCTATCTATTTTATCTACCTATCAAGTTTATCTATCATTTAATAAATCTATCTATACAAGTTTGATCTATCAATATATAATAAATCTATCTATACAAGTTTGATCTATCAATATATAATAAATCTATCTATAATATATCTTTCTATATATCTATTTATCTACCTCTTCATATCTATCTAGCTTCCTATTTACTAATCCATCCATACATGTATTTATAATCTATCTGTTTATTCATATTTATCTATTCTTCTATATCTATCTATTTGTCTCACCTGCATAGATCTATGTCTATCTGTCATCTATCTATGTATCTTGAACCAAAATACTTATCTACCTTACATGTATCTAATATGTATATACCTTCCAATCTATTTATCTGACTAGCTATCTATTTTACATCTCTTATCTCGCAAATGTCATTACATATTCTCCTTCTATATGTGTCATTGTATGATGATAGTTCTAGATGGATTGAAACTTCAGACATAATAATAATGTCAAATAAACCACTTATGCAATAATAGCTCAACATAAAAATGGCTGTTACTCAAATCATCTGGCTGCAAATCAACCCATTAATCTGGCCAGATTATGTCATATTCAGCCTCCACTGAGACACACCTAGGCCTAGGCTAAGTAGAGTCTTATTCGTCCGTCACCACCGACACTTGGACAGTCTCGTCCTCACCCACCTGTTATCTAAATGTTCTATATCACTGTCTGCGCCTCCCGCTATCATTCTATCTATAAAGACAGTATAGCTCAAGTGATCCACTTCTGCTAGAGTTGAGCCAGATCCTTGGCAGATGGGGAAACAATAGTGTGTTATCTTCCAGTTATTGGTGTCATAGTGATTTACCGCACATCAGCATTACAGGCGAATTGTTGCTTCCATATTTGTTATAATTGTATGTTTAACTATTTTGCTGCCCTTTTACTCTGAGACTTATTGGTTGGACCCCTTTCTGTGTAGATAACGGGTTAAACTGAAACAAGGGCTGTCATTATTCAGGTCGGAAGTTGGGGGCTTTTGCCCATTTCCTATTTCATCTAAGCATGACTTAGTTTCCCAGCTGCCGCATGACAGACGACCATTTGTGCAGTACAAACCGATGCATTTGTATTTTGTGCATTCGGCAAACGCTTTAGTTGTATTTTTTCTGTGTTTTTCCTCAATCCTTTTCCATCCTTCTTGTCCTCTTCAGCAGTCACAATGCATCAGGCTCATCAAGCTCGCTCGACTTTCCACCTTAAAGGGATTTTGTCATCAACTACCTGTGAGCGTTGCTTTGAGAGGACTAGAGTTTCCCTCTTATGAATAGCCTGAAGTCCCCTAGGTGACTACAACATCAACCATAGCCCGGGGTCTTTAATAAAATAAATAAATCATTATTTATTACAATTTTTTTTAATAAAATCCATTCAAAATCTTAACACTAAAAAAGCATAAAACACCATAAAAAATGATGCACATATGTAGCAGAGCTGAATTTGTCTCATACATTTTATTTGGAATTATGCAGTGGGTAAAGCTGGCCATAGCCATACTAAACTACACTACACTTTTCACAAGTCTGGTCATTAGGATGACTTGCACTGATAGGAAGAAAATTCCATTAGTCTAATCCAATCAATTTAGTGCCATAGACATATCCATTATTGCTCATGATTGTTGTTTACGAGCAGATCAGCAATTATCATTCCATCTATAGCCACTTGCAGTCCTATAAGAACTACAGGTAACATAATACTACCGTGACCTGTCAGCTCTGCTGCATTTGGCAGAGCTAGCTCTGCCACAACAGGAATTATCTTAGCTTATCAACAACCAATGAATCCCATACAATTCCATTGGATTGAGGTCAGAATTGATCCTGATAACCAATATCTTGAATCCTGAGGCTACAAGGCCCGAGAAGGAGCCCCGGATCCACAGTACATGTTCTAACCACTCACATTACATTATTTCAGATAGTTCTGTTCTACACTATTCCCCAGATCTATAGCCTGCTCTACTTACATGATTTGATTCTAAGTGTAAGAGCAACATGTTGATAAAGCACATTATAACGCTCGGGGTTGGCGGAGGAAGTAATTTGTGTTTGCAGTGTGGAAGCATGTCCAGAGTGGAGGAGACATACAGATGCCCCGTGGCACACTGCCTCATGCATTATTTCATGTTTGAAGCCATTGATTTAAAAAGAAAATGACTTGCTGCTTTTTTGATGGTGGAAAATATTGTATCAGTGCAAAGGCGTTTATTGTTCTCCATGTTGTCTTGGATGATGCTATCGTCTTAGAATTTCAGGTAACACTAAATTGAAGCAAAAAAGAGAGACATGAAGATAAAAAATACATGTAATACATAGAAAGTTAGATAAATAGATATAACATACTATAGATATGCAATTGATAACTACGAAGATAGATAGATAGACATATGGATAAATATAACACAGAAAAACAGCTAGATAGATAAATGAAAACATACACAAATAGATTGATTAATCGATAAACATAGATAGATAGATAGATAGATAGATAGATAGATAGATGGATAGGTAAATAGCTAGCTAGATGATGGATAGATAGATAGATAGTCACATTAGATAGATAGATGAGATAGATAATAGATAAATAGATAGATATATAGAAGATAGATAGACATATGGATAGATATAACACAGAAAAAACAGCTAGATAGATAAATGAAAAGATACACAAATAGATAGATTAATCGATAAACAGAGATAGATAGATAGATGGATAGGTAAATAGCTAGCTAGATGATAGATAGATAGGTAAATAGCTAGATAGATAGATAGATGGATAGGTAAATAGCTAGCTAGATGATAGATAGATAGATAGATAGATAGATAGATAGATATGAAATAGATAGATATGAGAGAGAGAGAGATATATAGATAGATAGAGAGAAGATAGATAGATGAGATAGATAATAGATAAATAGATATATAGAAGATAGATAGATGAGATAGATAATAGATAAATAGATATATAGAAGATAGATAGACATATGGATAGATATAACACAGAAAAACAGCTAGATAGATAAATGAAAAGATACACAAATAGATTGATTAATCGATAAACAGAGATAGATAGATGGATAGGTAAATAGCTAGCTAGATGGATGGATAGATAGATAGATAGATAGATAGATAGATAGATAGATAGGAGTGCTGCAACTTTTTATATTGAGTTTGTGGTCTTGGTCAGGGCTAGTCTGGTGACGCAGACATCTTTTTTTTCTTTTTGATCTGAGTGCTGCATTATTTTAGATATATAGATGATTGACAAATTCAAAATAGATGGATGGATAGATAGAGAGATAGACACACAGACAAATTAATAAAAATAAATAAAGCAATGTAAAGATAGCGATAGATGATTGATAGTTCTGAAGGTATAAATAATAGATATGAAAAAATAAAGAGATCAAGATAAATTTAGAGACAGACAGACAGATGGATAGATAGATAGACACACAGACATGAGAGTTTAAAGATAGACAGATACATAGAGAGATATGAGATAGAAAAAATGACTAGCTAAATGTGTAGATACATAGAAAGAAAAATATATAACGTCAGTACATAAGCACTAAGGGCCACATGAATGAAAAATGTCTAAGCCTCACTTTGTTGCCCACAGCAACCAATCAGAGCCTTTTATTTTTTCCAGAGCACTATATGAAATGAAAGGGGAGCTATGATTGGTTGATATGGGCAACAAAAAAAAGTCTTAGACCAAGACAATTTTCATACAAGCTCTATTGTTTTTATTGGAGCGCTGCACCATATTTAAATATTGGTTACAAGTAACCCTAGATCAAGTTTCGACATACTGGCATCTTGTTCCTTTGGACACAGTGATAGATACCGTGTTTCCCCGATAGTAAGACAGTGTCTTACATTCTTTTTACCCCCAAAAGTCCCAGTATGTCTTACTTTTGGGGTATGTCTTATATAGGGCAGGTATAGGGCCAGCTGTAGACAGGTATAGGGCCGGCTGTAGGCAGGTATAGGGCCGGCTGTAGGCAGGTATAGGGCCGGCTGTAGGCAGGTATAGGGCCGGCTGTAGGCAGGTATAGGGCCAGCTGTAGGCAGGTATAGGGCCAGCTGTAGACAGGTATAGGGCCAGCTGTAGACAGGTATAGGGCCAGCTGTAGGCCAGGTATAGGGCCAGCTGTAGGCCAGGTATAGGGCCAGCTGTAGGCCAGGTATAGGGCCAGCTGTAGGCCAGGTATAGGGCCAGCTGTAGGCCAGGTATAGGGCCAGCTGTAGGGCCAGGTATAGGGCCAGCTGTAGGGCCAGGTATAGGGCCAGCTGTAGGGCCAGGTATAGGGCCAGCTGTAGGGCCAGGTATAGGGCCAGCTGTAGGCAGTTATAGGGCCAGCTGTAGGCAGGTATAGGGCCAGCAGTAGGCAGAAAAACACTTACCTGGTTCCCCGCTGCTTCGTCTCCCGCGCCGCGCCGCCTCCCCGCTGCTTCGTCTCCCGCGCCGCGCCGCCTCCTCGCTGCTCCGGCCTCCCGCGCGCTCATCCCGGCACAGGCAGTGACGTCATCAGGCCGCGCTACGTCTTACTTTCGGGGTACGTCTTACATTAGGCGACCTCCCCAAGACACCGCTACGTCTTACTATCGGGGGTGTCTTACTATCGGGGAAACACGATATATAGATAGTAATTGTGCAGCTACATGACAGTAAGTTGCATGTATGGATTAACAGATTTTCTACACTGATAATACATCATAGATGTAGCAAAAGAAATAACTAAATCTTGAAACTGGTTCCAGAATATTTTTATATAGTTATAATTTTTATTTTTATTTTTTAAATCATGTTCTTTCCAGACTGGGGTTTGAGGATTTATCTGTTCAGCATTGTCAAAGGTTGGTTCTAAAAACAATTTGGATGGCATACTAGAGAAATTTCCATCTGATGATACATTATAAGAAGGGAAAATCTTTACACCATTAGATATAGAACTTATAACTTGTGAATGTCGGGATGACTATAGTTGACCATAAAAAGGCAGATGTCTCACCAATGCCAGTGGTAAGAAAGACAGCTGTCTCCCAACCTCCATAGATGAGATCACCAATATTGTTTGCCCAACACATTCAAAGAAATCAAGATGCCCATTGCTGGTGGCCATCATGAGTTCTCTTCATCTACCACAGAATCTGATTCTCAACTGGCTGTCATGTTGGCCTATAAAATGAAATCATCTGTGGTGAACTGTGAAGAAGGTAGTATCATCTCCATCACCAAGAGAAAGTACTCAATATATGGCCAGGAGGATATAGTCATAGAAATGACATGATTTCCAAAATCTGCATCATAAGAATGAAAATTATCTCCAGAATTACCCTTCTCTTCAGTGTCTATACGGTTTTGGTGGTACCATGGATGAGCAAATGAACCCGAAGACGCCAGCTCATATTCATTTTTGGGACTCATTTTTGTTTCCTATCAAGAAAAGTGAGGGCAGAGCTATGTGCCAATCATCCATCCACATCTCCAATTTCAAAGAGGCTAAATATAGGGATCGGGGCGGATGCTTAACACATTAAACTAGTAGTCTTCTTGTTTTTAATTTAGTTTTATGTAGGGATCAGAGAAGATGCTTACTACATTAAGTTAGTAGTCCTCTTGTCTTTAGTCCAGTTTATTGTAGGGATCAGGAAGGAAGTTTACCACATTTAATTAGTAGTCATCTTGTTTGATGTCCAGTTTAATGTAGGGATCGGGGAGGATGCTTAATATATTTAATTAGTAGTCATCTTGCAGTTGGTCCAGTTTATTGTAGGGATCAGGGAGGACACTTACCACATTTAAGTAATAGCCAACTTGTCTTTGATCCAGTGTAATGTAGGGATTGAGGAGAATGCTTACCCCATTTAATTAGTAGTCATCTTGTTTTTGGTCCAGTATATTTTAGGGATTTAGGAAGATGCTTACCCCATTATTTTAGTAGTCATCTTGTATTTACTCCAGTGTAATGTAGGGATTGGGGAGGACACTTACCCCATTTAATTAATAGTCATCTTGTCTTTGATCCAGTGTAATGTAGGGATTGAGGAGGATGCTCACCACATTTAATTAGTAGCCATCTTGTCTTTGGCCCAGTGTTATGTAGGGATTGAGGAGGATGCTTACCACTTTTAACTAGTAGCCATCTTGTTTGTGATCCAGTTTAATGTTGGGACCGGGGAGGATGCTTACCCCATTTAATTAGTAGTCATCTTGTTTGTGGTCCAGTTTATTGTACTGATCGGGGAGGATGCTTACTACATTTAATTAGTAGTCATCTTGCATTTGGTCAGGTTAATGTAGGGATCGGGGCGGATGCTTAATACATTTTAAGTAGTAGTCATCTTGTATTTAGTTTAGTTGTATGTAGGGATCAGAGAAGATGCTTACTACATTTAATTAGTAGTCATCTTGTTTGTGGTCCAGTTTACTGCAGGGATTGGGGAGAACACTTACCGCATTTAATTAGTAGTCATCTTGCAGTTGTTCCAGTTTATTGTAGGGATCAGGAAGGAAGTTTACTCACATTTAATTAGTAGTCATCTTGTTTGATGTCCAGTTTATGTAGGATGGGAGGATGCCTATATATTTAATTAGTAGTTATCTTGCGTGTCAGTTTATGTAGGGATGGGAGGAACACTTACCACATTTAATTATAGCCACTTGTCATTGATCCAGTGTAATGTAGGGATTGAGGAGAATGCTTACCCCATTTAATTAGTAGTCATCTTGTTTTTGGTCCAGTATATTTTAGGGATTTAGGAAGATGATTACCCCATTTAATTAGTAGTCATCCTGTATTTACTCCAGTGTAATGTAGGGATTGGGAAGGTCACTTACCACATTTAATTAGTAGTCATCTTGTTTGTGGTCCAGTTTACTGCAGGGATCGGGGAGGATGCTTACTACATTTAATTAGTAGTGATCTTGTATTTGGTCCAGTTTAATGTAGGGATCGGGGAGGACACTTACTACATTTAATTAGTAGTCATCTTGTTTGATGTCCAGTTTAATGTAGGGATCGGGGAGGACACTTACCACATTTAATTAGTAGTCATCTTGTTTTTGATCCAGTGTAATGTAGTGATTGAGGAGGATGCTTACCCCATTTAATTAGTAGTTATCTTCTCTTTGGTCCAGTTTAATGTAGGGATCAGGGAGGATGCTTACCACTTTTAACTAGTAGCCATCTTGTTTGTGATCCAGTGTAATGTAGGGGTTGAGGAGGACACTTACCCCATTTAATTAATAGTCATCTTGTCTTTGATCCAGTGTAATGTAGTGGGACGGGGAGGATGCTTTACCCCATTTAATTTAGTAGCCATCTTGTCTTATGTCCGTGTAATGTAGGGATTGAGAAGGATGCTTTACACTTTTTAACTAGTAGCCATCATTGTTTATGATCCATTTAATGTTGGGACCGGGAGGATGCTTCCCCCATTTAATTAGTAGTCATCTTGTTTGTGGTCCAGTTTATTGTACTGATCGGGGAGGATGCTTACCACATTTAATTAGTAATCATCTTGTATTTGGTCAGGTTAAGAGCCAAGAGAAGCTTTTTGTTTCCACTGTAGCATCATTGGGTTAATTGTAAGGATTCTTCCTGTATGAGACTGAACAGAATATGGCTCCTCCAAAGGTGAGCGGAGGAAATTGATGGACTATTGATCTCTGTGAATGTTTTCTGTGAATCAGATTGATCTTAACATTTATTGTACAATGGAGCTCTGCATGGTACAGGCCATAAAGATCGCTTCGCTATGAAAATTCATTGCCTTTAAACATTTCCTTTCAACGTAACATGAATTTTCCCGAAAAGCAATGTAAGACCATTGGAGAGGAATGGGGGCAGTTTCTGTATCATTGGTGTGGAGGATACTGTAAAATATAGCAATTTGGTGGTCCACTTTTAAAAATTTTAATACGGATACACACTGAAAATGATATCCCTGCAAACTGAAACTATTGATAGGTCTTAAGGCTGTGCTCTTGTGAGCAAATGTAACAGGTCGCGGGAAAAGATCACATTCGAAACAACTTTGAGATCAATCTTAAAGGGGTTGTCCAAGATTAGAAAAACATAGCTGTTTTCTCATATAAACAGCACCACAATTGTAAATAGGCTCTGCCAGGTATTGCAGTTGAATCCCTTAAAGAGAAGGGGCTGACCTGCACTACCACATAAGACCTGCAGGCAGTTGTGGCAGTTGTTGTTTTTAAAAGAAAGCAGTTTTGTTTTTGTAGTCTTGGACAGTCACTTCAAAGGGGCTGTCCACTTCCTAAAACATATAATATAGTGCTCCTTGTGTCCTATTCTAAAAAAAAACAAAAAACTTTATACTGACCTTCCCCTGGTCCCCAGTTCCAGCGCCATAAATTTCCAGTCTTTTGTTTTCATTCTTGTACTTCGAAACAGGGACGTCACGGTTGCAGTTGATAATCAGTAACTCTACTTTCATTATCATTTGGAGCTGGTCACTTCCGGATGGTGATGTAAATCAGAGGCACCTAACCTCTTCAACCAAACAGCAAAAGTGACGTCTCCATTCGGAAGTACAAGAATGACAATAGAAGACTGGAAAGCTACAGCACTGTAACTGAGAACCAGGGGAAGGTGAGTATAGGGTTTTTTATTTGGCGCCCCAGGAGCATTATATACAGTATATGCATTCCTGACCTTGATATGACATGCATTTGTTTTTAAAGGGGTTGTTTCACTGCAAGGCTTAGCTTCAACATGTAGGGAATGTTAAATCAAGACTTTTTCCAAATACAAGTCTCTCTCTTAAATTTTCCCTGGACAGGAGGTAAAAGAGATTTTATCTGCTCAGTGTGCACACAGGTTCCTCTAGTTACTGACCTGCTCTCCCTTGCTCTATCTGCTGTTTGTCTTATCTGGTAGCATGGAGTGAAGTCACCACAAGTCAGCTGGCAGTTTGAGAACAGAGTGTGTTATCTCTAAGGCCGTGTTCACACGGCGTAATTTTGGCGCACAATTTGCAGCGTATTTGCGCTTAATATGCGGCAAGATGCGCGTATTACGCACATTACTGGTAATCCACCGTAGGCGCATCTCAATTGAGAACGTATGGGATTACGCCATTTGCACGTTTCGCTACCCGCGCGTACAATACTACCAGTCATTAGTTGTACGCACGCGGGAAGAATTAAGTGACATGTCAATTATTCGCGACATAATCGCACCGCAAGTAATGGGTGTCAATGGGGGCTTCCTCCCCCCCCCCCCCTCTGTGCTTCTTGGGAGTGCGACTCCCAAAACAGCCGGTGTATTGCGGCACGTACTGTAAGCGCCGCAATTGTGTGAACATACCCTAACAAACATAGGCTGCTAATTACTTTTGACTGTTTACTTTGAGCTCTGAAGCTCTCTGCTCTATACATAACATCTCCTTCTCTCATATCAATGCAATTAGAAAAGCTGGGAATATGGAGCTGAGATGCTAATCACAGGTATGGAATCACTCAAAGCCTAACCAGGGAGAAAGAGGAAGCAGGAATCTAAAGCTGATTTTGGCTCTGTGAAATAGCGTGCTGAGACAACACATTTAGGTTACAGAAAAATGTGTGCATAAGATATTTAAATGGGCCTCAACACAAAGACCATCCAACAGTAGGTTATACATCTACCGCTTCTTTAGGGACATTTCGCCTATGCTTCATTAAGGGGTGACACCCCTTGATGAAGCATATGCGAAAAGTGCATCGGGTATGCACAGTCTCATGTGAATGTCTGGTTTGCCTCTTTGGTTAAGTAACTAAATTTTCACTATGTATCTATGTTGACTATACTTTATTATAGTCATGTTACTGAATTTGTATAATAGCTTTGGGCGTTCTCTGGGATTGTGTTTTTCCATTTTAGATGATGATGCCATTTTTGTACATTTGGTCTGATTTTTAATGATTTGTTAATAAAATTTACATTCATTTATTTTGTCTACTGCATTGGTTTTTGTTTGTAGGTATGGTTGTTTAAAATTAGTCATCCAACACTTGAATTGTGTTTGATTATTAAGTGCTGCTGGATTTTGTGGGGTAGGTTGCTTCTTTAGGAGATGTAGGACCTCCCAATGAGAAATGTTCATAGCCATATTGCAATTGTGATGGAGCAGGTTACCATATGGATAAGGCCAAAAATTAATAAAGTGTTTAAGTTTCTTAGCATGATGATAGAGCTGTTCTATGGACAGAGTGGCCGCCATAATTAAAGGAGTTGTCTCGCTACAAAGATTAGCTTCCAACATGCAGGGAACGTTAAATCAAGTCTTTTTCCAAATACATTTCTCTTTTGATGTTACCTTGGTAAGGAGAAACAGTAAGAGATTATATCTGCTCTGAGTGCAAACAAGTTTCTCTGGTTACTGTCCTGCTCTTCCACCCTGATTAGACAGAGATAGGGAGTAACATCACCACAGGACAGGCGTTAGCCTGAGAGCAGTATGTTGTCTCTAACAAACAAAGGTGATTAATTACTTTTGATTGCTTTCTTTGTGTAGCCCTTTACACTATAGATTATTAATCTCTTGTAATTATGTCAGTGTAATTACAAGAGCTGGTAATACAGAAGTGATATTCTAATCACTGCTATAGAACCACCCTTAGCCTATCCTGGAAAAGCAAGGAACTATGAATCTGAAGCTGCCTGTGGCTCTGTGAAAGAGCATGGTGAGGCAATCCCTTTACTGAAATCAAAGTCTCCTATGTCCAACCATTAGATTTTTTACCATTTCATCCCTTACAATAATTTTCCTTTAGAAGAGTATTAAAATCTTTTTGACCATACTTTGACAATTTTTGTTATCTACTGCTTTAAAGGTGGGACAGTCTTTGATATTTTATGGTTGCTAATTCTTATGAAATCGTCCACATTCACTGTACATGTGTATGTGTAAAAACACAATGAAGTCTCCAGTTTCCTAAAGGTGTTTTCTCACTATAATGGTTAGCTTTTAACATGGAGAGACAGATAATTTAAGACTTTTTCCAAATACTTAGTTTCGTTGACATTTCTTTTCTCAGGAGATAAAGAACAATTTATTTTTCTCTCCCACCTCTCCTTGCTCTCTTATCTCTCTTTACTCTAAGCTGCCATCAGTCATTGACTCCGGCCATGGTGAGTCACCACCTGCAGAGTCTTTTCTCTAGTAACAAACTCGGAAAGACTCTCATTTAGTTAAGACAACACCCTTTAGAGCCCTGCAGCCTGTGTAATATACTTTATAAATCTCTTGTACTTGTTGTCAATTTAACAGGAATAGCTAGGAACATCAGGACTGATGTGTCAGTCACTGTTATAGACCCACCTACAGCCTGAAAAGCATGTGTGAGTCTAAAGCTGGCTGTGGCTATGAAACTGCTTGGTGAGAAAACCCCTTTAATGCATCTAAATCATTATGCTGAGAAGAGGCAGCCATATTGCTGAAAGAGTATTCATGAATAATTGAATGGGTCTCATCAATACTGGTAGTAATATCAATAAGCCAAGTGGTTCCTCAACTGGCTTATCTCCATAGATGTTACCTGGAAGGCAATGCCATCACTGGTACGGGGACACAAGCTACATTGTTTTCTATTTGATTTGCTTGGTGGTGACACGGTGTGACGTCACCACACATCCCTTAGGGTAACACAAAACCATGAGTGTCCCAGCATCCGGGATTTATATTGCCTTTATTTTCAAGCAAACGACTGCGGAATTACAATTTCAAATCTTGTTTTTCTTCCCGGAGTTGTCAGCTGTGTTAGATTTTTTTTTTTTCCTTTTTTCTGCTTTGTTGCCTTCAGGCCTTTGGGAAGTGTTCTCAAATGTAAGCTGGGCTTGTGGATTAATAGGGTGACTGGAGTGATCATCGTTACTAACCCTTTCAGGCTACGATAAATATATGGTGATCTTTGTAGCCATTTTTCAATAGGAATGAAAGATTTATAAGATTTAATGATACAGTAAACCGGAATTAGATTGGTCAGCCTTGAAGATGCTCGGAAAGATTTCTGTTCCTCAAAGATATTTACAAGGAAGAACATTGATTTTTTTTTCTACATGTACATATGAAGATTTCTTTCTATATGGTCATTTGTCTGGAGAACGGGGAATATTATTGTATTTACTACCAGGGCTCATATATTGGCATTTACCCTTTTTTTGATTTGTAACATCAAAAGGGCCTCGACTGAGCCGAGGGATAACTCAGACAAAAGCTTTGTCCTTCTTAAACACATCTTCACTCAATATTAGAATATAGTTCATGTCTTGGGCTCTAGATTGGCATTTTACGAGGTCATGTTCTGGTTGTGTTGGCATCTTTGAAAACATCTACCAATTTAAAATTTTTGAGGACTATCAGGCTATGTTCACACGATGTACTGCGGCGTGTACAGTACGTGCCGCAGTACATCATGTCTTTCAGGCGCTCACGCTGGTACACGCGTACTCCCGCGGCGCGGGGGGAGGGGGGGTCGGCCCACCGGCACCATTGACATTAATTACTCGTGTCACGTATTCGCCGCAAGTAATTGACATGTCACTAATCTCCCCACGCGTACAAAATTATCGTATTGTACGAGTGGGGAGATGAGGCGTAATCCATAGTTCTCCATGAGAACTATGGATTACCGTAATTTCGGCACACATCTCGCCCATATTAGAGCGCAAATACGCAGCGAAATACGTGCCGAAATTATCCCATGTGAACATACCATTACCATTGTTCACACTCCTTCCCATATCTCCAGAGAGATATAGCCACAAGACCAGAGATCAGGACACCATTAGGGGCAGCACGTATGAACGGGGCTGCGACAGAAGTCTGCCGTATTTTCAGCCAGACATCAGGCGCAGCCCCATTCGCTATACAGGCAGTCCCCGGGTTACAAACGGGATAGGGACTGTGGTTTTGTTCTTAAGTTGAATTTCTATGTAAGTCAGAACAGGTATATTTATTAAATGTAATTCTAGCAAAACAAAAGAATTTTTAGTTTTGGATAGTGCAGGGAAGGGTTTTTACATTTGTTTTGCTGTCTGTGCCCTTTTTTAGAAGATTTCACCTAACGTTCTGTATCTCATGTGCAGCTGTGGCATGCTGGCACTTGGTTATCATGGGGCATGACTCAGTGTTGAATGTCAGCCACGCCCCATAAGTCTCCGTTTGTAACTAGGGGACGTATGTAAGTCGGAACGATGTAAGTCGGGGACTGCCTGTAGTTTTAAATCTCCTGTATGCCAGTATCAAGCGCATTACAGAACGCCCGCGGCACTTTGTAATGAGCCTATTTCGGGGGCGTGTGGGAGGAGGGGCGCACTAAAATCATAGGCGCATTACTGCTGGAACAAGTAAACCACTTTGGTATACCTAAGCCAGAGATGTTGTATTAGTGCTAGAATGCGCCTGATTTACTATGCGCTTAAAAACTGCCGTTTAAACACCAAAATTCATACATGTCACCCTAAGTGTCGTGAAACTAACTCCCACTGCCATTACCTTAAAAAGGTTATGTACTAGGTAATATAAAATAAAGTAATAAATGCTTTTACAATTTTAAACATTTTCTGCAGTGGAAGTTAAATGTTTCCATATCAATAGTCTTAAGCTGGCTATAGACATTGAATTGTAGTTAGTGGATTTTACTCGGATCCACCAAATTCTCATGTCTTTGGTGATCAACAGAGAGTCCCAAGTGAATTTCAATGTAATTCTGTATATGGTTAACACTAGATGTCTCATGACCTCTTGTCCTTGCTTTCACCACGTTGCCAATTTCGCCTCTAAGCAAGTCTTTAGCCTGAATTTAATTTGTAGACTTAATGGGAAGGTGTCATCAGAAAATGACCTATAGTTTAAATTGTATTTCTATATTAAACATATTTTTAAGAATTTTTGGTTACTCTTTATTTTCCATGATACTATTTAAATATTTTTTAAAAGGTTTAATTTTGCAGTTTTCACTTTGGCCTTTAGGCCTGATAATAGTCTGAAACCTCCTGTTCTATAAAATAAAAACTTTTCAGCATTCTCCTCATTATCAGCACAGGTAGAATTATACTGAAGAGTGACAGCAATGTGTATAGATATTGTTCTACTGGTTCTCAGATGCTGTATCACATTTTAAGAATTTAAAATGATCCACAAAGTATATAAAATGTACGAGGGCCTCGTATAAATTATTAAAATTGGTGCTAGTACCTGTTTTTCTTGGGTGGATTCCCTACAACTTTGCTGTACGACCTGTGGATGCATAGTGTATGAGCATATGTGTTGGGGAGGATCTGGAAGCATAGGAGACGGAGGTGCCAGATAGATGAAGCTTGTATGTAGTGCCTTGCATCTTATGTGGCAGTGCAGCACTAGAACTGCTAAGCACAGGGCTAATTGTTTGAGGTCTTGGTTTCCCTTAAAATGAGACAAGTGCCATTTAATATTATCCAATTAATTTTACTTAACTTTACTATACACAATAATACAGTAATTTAAGAGAGGTACAAAACCTGATTTGCAGTCCCTGCTTCCTATCTGGTGACTACTTCCTTCTATCAGACCTGGATCTCAAGGGTGCTTATCCAGATGAAATTTTCCAACAATTTAGGGCAACATGTATGATATTTGACGCCCAGGTGCCATTTGTTATGTGCGCATTAGTAGCATAGAATGCGCCTGAATCTATGAACCTGTTCTACTGTGGGCCATAGATTTAGCACTTTCCAGCTACAAAGCAACACTTCTGGCTCAGGTAAACCACTTTTAAAGAGGTCTACCTTTTTGCAGCAGTAATGCACCTGGATTTGCCATACTTAAGCTATAAATGTGTAACTTTGTATGGTTGTAGTGCAACACACCTCCAGCACGCCCCCGATCTCATGCGCATTGCAAAGTGCCACAGGCGCTTTGTAATGCACCTGATATTGGAGTGCGCCTGGTTAAAAATAGAGCGCACACACATGACGCCTTGAGGTGCCACACAGCTAGGTAGCCTTGAGGTGTCACACACCTGTATTAAAACCGAGCATATCACATATGCAGTGCAACACATCACTGTACATCAGTATATACATGTATAAAGTCAAAAAACAGTATGTGCTGAGGAGGCCCTCAAACCCATGTATTTCATTACAAACTAGTTCTGGCACTAAATGTCACCAATTCTGGGGACTACCAATGTGACTCTTCAGAGGACCGGCATAACCCCCATGATTCCTTGTACATAATTTGATTTTAGTCCACATTGTTTTCAGTGTTTTTTCAGAGTTCTTTTCTACATCATGCTGATGCCCTACATCATGCAGTAGCCAAATTATACATGGGCATCATTATTACCTGGATAACAGATAAAGTGGCTTTATCCTTCTGACAGATACAATTTAGAATGTTTGCCTGAAAGTCTTCTTATGTAATGAAAATGTTGCACACAGCTCTGCGGACTAAAGCTTAATGAAGACGTCGGGTCAGAGAGGAGGGGGGAGGTGCTCTCTCAGCAAGGCAGTGTGAAGGAGCTCAGGAGACGGAAGCTGCCTGCTGTTCTGTCCCCCCCTCCCTCCTCTGTGACCTACTGTTCTGTTTCCCCTTCCTCTATGACCTGCTGTTTAGCAACACCATCCTGAGATGTGCCCAGTGATCAGGTACATTTTTTGTGTATGTACATGTGTGTATACATGGGTGTGTATGTGTCTGCATGTGTGTACATGAGTGTGTTTACATGGGTGTGTTTACATGGCTGTGCATGTGTGTACATGAGTGTGTACATATCTGCAGGTGTATAGATGGGTGTGTATGTGTCTGCATGTGTGTACATGGGTGTGCATGTGTGTACATGGGTGTGTTTACATGGGTGTGCATGTGTGTACATGAGTATGTACGTGCCTGCATGTGTGCATGTGTATACATGGGTGTGTACGTGTCTGCATGTGTGTACATGAGTGTGTTTACTTGGGTGTCTGATGTGTCTAGCATGTGTCTGGTGTATGACTGGCGTGTGCGGACAGTGTCTGGTGTACACTATTTCTTCCGTTATTCTTGACAGAACATGTAATTTTTTTTTTTTTTTTTTTATGGACCGGGAGGCCCCATTGAAAAGTTTGCTATGGGGCCCTGCCATTTCTAGTTACGTCTCTGGTTGCATCTGATGTCTGGTAGAAGTGCTGCTCCAATATGTCACCAATGAAGAAAATTTTGCGTCTTGATTCTGTTATGTTTCAGAGATACATGTTGAGAGCAATAAATGAAGTGTTATTTAACAGACATGCAAACAGCAACCACCATGATGATGAAGCAGTGAGGACATTAAGAAATACTCTCAATACTTAATGTGGGCGGTTTCCTTCTATATAAATTAAAACTGTTGATGAAACCCAATATGAAGAGATAGCCAGATGGTGAGTCGGAAGCCAAATAACATGCCAAGAGATTCCTAGCTGTCAATCTGAGCTTTTTCTCTCTATAGAAATTAAATTAGTATTTTCTGTTTGCCTCCAAATGAGGACACTTTTCTACAATGAACATTTGGTCCTTAAAGTGAGATGGATATTCACTAAAGGAACAGAATAGAAGGTCAAGCACTGGCTTTGCTTCTTTCTCTTCTATGATCTTTTTATATATTTAAAGGGGGTCCTAAGAGAGTATCCCCCATTCTTGTTGGTGATGAGCTCTGGAGGAGGATGTCCCTCTCTAACGGAGAGTTGGAAATAGGTCTAAGGGTCAAAGAAAGGACTTAGAGGCGAAATAAACACCAGGCCATCCCATCCTGGGTGACAAGCCTGGCACCATTATAGTGGGTGCAGTTTGATCTTGGCAGTGGCATCTTCTCTCCTCTGTGTACATCAGTAGGCCAGTGTAGGTTAAATGGGGATCTAAATTTTTGTGACAGGTGGTGTTGAACAATTTTGGCAATTCATTTTTTAATTATGCTTAAATTTTTGTTCTCGGCGATGTGGTAAGATTTGGAGACATAGGGCCACACGTATGAAACGGTTTTGGTCTAAAACTCACTTTTTTCCCTATAGGTTTCTATGGGGAAAAAAGTGAGTTTAAGACCAAAACCGTTTTATACATGTGGCCCATAGTCTCAAGACACAGACAAGTCAGGATAAAGCTACATGGGCAGATCACCGGCTAATATAATTTGACCTATGGATTTATAAGTGCAGGAGCCAGTGGTAAAAAAATTCTAAATAATATCTATACAGATGTAAGGCAGCTTTGCATTTTCTTTCATTACACTTTCTAAGCTTAGTTTTTGGCTTATAGACAATAAATGCTGCTTTTCAGCTGCAGAGAAGGGAGGCTACATACAGCACAGGAAAGGCAAAAAACAGCACAGAAAACATTACACAGAGGTGAATGAAGACTCGGGCAAGCTAATTTCTGCATGTTACTGGTGTTTTTTAAAATGTGGGTGGGTGTATATCAGTGATTGACATATCAGCTGTGCTATTCCTAGCTATTCCTCTTACAGTGATATGAGTGCAAAAGGTTTAAAAAAAATTAGCAAACAAGACTCTAAAGAGTAAAAGCTTCTCATTTAGTTAGGTAAACAAACGCCATTGCTAGAGATATAATTCTGCAAGGATTGACTCATCATGGTTGTGATTGACTGACTGACTTATGACAGCTTAAATCAATCAGAGACAGAGGTGGGAAAAGGTGGTTGGTAACCAGAGAAACTTGTGTATTCTAGGAGGAGATAACATCTTCTTTATCTCCTGACCAAAGCAAAATCAAAAGAGCAATGTATCTGGTAATAATCTTCATTTACCTTTTCCCACATGTTAAAAGGTAATCATTGTAGTGAGAAAACCCTTTTGTTAACCTTTATAAAATATACTCAGAACTATAAACAACAGGCATAAAACAACTCAAAGTCTACTATTAATTTAAAGTAATACAGGTCCACTTGAAAATTACTGATTACCCCCTTACATCAAAAAAGCCATTTACACATATTTAAAAGAGGAGGATGCAAGGGATCATGGTTCAACGTCATCTTCAGGGGTTGTGGTAATAGTTGATCCAGACTTTCAAGCAACCCTAATTTTTATGTTCAAAAATGGGTCATGTGACCTGCCCTGGCTCCCAATAACAATGTCACAGAGCAGAAGAGTTATTTTGCCCAACAGTGGCCTAATAGCTGGCCAATAGTCAACATCACCAAAAACCAATACCAAATACATGCTGAAAAATCTATCACTATTGAAGTTCCATCTGACTATTGCTAAACAAATATACACTGCTCACATAATTTAGGGATATTTGGCTTTTGGTTAAAATTTCAGGATGAACATAAAATTTCTTGATTTTTTTTTTTAAATGAACTAAATGAGACCATCTCTTGCCTTTAGAATGCACTCGTCCAACTGTTCAATGTTTCAATACTTCTTGCACCACTTGCTGATCTCTGACGAGGAGCTTAATGGCAAAATTCCCAACAGGTGTTTGATCCCTGAATCACCCAATTAATGTAGAGGATCAATTTGAATTGGGATTTATACAGTCCTCCTCATCCTGCTGTTCACATTTTGACCAATGAGACAAAGTTCAGTCCCAACTTTCAAAATGCGGTAGTATAGATAGCTTCATGTAGGCCAACCCAGCTAACCTGCAAAAATGGAGCTCCTCCTTGCTCCTCAAGCTTCTCTCAATCAAACAGTTGCAGACACCAAAACATTGATTGCAAAATTATAAAGCATTTAATACTATAGCACAATGTTGAATCCAACAAATTAATAGAAATGGTGCTTGCAATTGTAGCATAATCCTTTCGGTTGCCTCATTGGCCAACATAGACCCCAGTTACAAACTTACGATCAGCTATAAAAAAAAAGTAATGACGAGATCGCAGTTGTGAATAACAGGAAAAAGAAGTTTGGTGAAAGTACAGCAGCACATCATTTTTGTGACAGAAGGCAAAATGTGTCAGAATTGTGCTGGTGTATTTTGGAGGAGGTTAAGATATGGGTGAGACTAGTTTTGAGGCACACCTCCTGCAACGAGCGGCTATGTGGATATATAATATGAACACTTTAGCTCCATCAGGTTTAAATGAGAAATTAAAGGGGTTGTCTCACTACAAGGATTGCTTTTTATATTAAAGATCTTGCAAAAACAAGTGAGTTTGCAATATGTGTCCATTAACAGTGTCCTACCTATTCTGAGATATCCCCTCTTGTATGGGCTGCATCAGCTCCTCAGGTCGCTACATCTACAGACCTGTTTGATCTCTCCTGATAGGCTGCAGGCACTGGTTGCTATAGCTACAGACCTGGTGCCCTCAGCAGCTCATCACTGCAGGCCAGTAAACACTACTGAATTCAAAAATTATACTCTGAAAACAGGACTGTGGTAAGATGAATCGATGTAGTGAGACAACCCCTTTAAAGAGAACAGAGGTTTTGGAGCTCTCTGTGTCCATAAGACCATGGATACCGCGTTAAAGCCTAAATGGTCAGTATGTTTGTGGCCTCAGATTTGTAACTCTATGGATCTCAAGAAAGATAAGGTCATGTAGTCATAGTTATTGGTAAGGTTTTAGACTACGATATTCTTTATTTTTATTTGTAGATTAAAGTTGCAATTTAGCTTAACTACAGTATATAAGGGGAATGATAGGTGTGCCACATATGCTTGAAGAAGGGGGCGTGGTTATTCCCCAAAACGTCGCACGCACCTGTGCGGCCAGCCGTCTGACTCACCCATCACTCTCACTAAAACTTGCAAGTTGAAAAATTCTTGTAATTTTTGTAACGTACATGGGAACTAAATGTCAGATAATGATGAAACCCCAAAGGATTATGCTAAAATTTGCAAGAACATTCTTTAATTGTTGATTCAATTTTGTGCTTGGGTAATAAATGCTTTATACTTTTGCAATCAATGCTCTGGTGTCTGCAACTGTTTGATCAATGAGACAAAGACAACACCTTACAGCTGATCCATAGTACATCACACACTGATGACCGCTTCATTGTAAACAAGTATCATGACTGGCAAGGGTACCTGACCTGGCTGATGCATAGTGCTCTCCTTGACGTCTCCAGCATCGTTGGCGGCCATCATTTCTGCTCAGACTGAATTCCTCCATCACTGAACAGCAGTGAGGATCATTGGTCCCTCATCCAGCGTAGATGCTCCCAGGCCCATGCACGGTGATAATGTCAGTGCCTGGTGGTGTGGCCAGGTCATCTATCATGCAAAATTGTTATGTTCATTCTGGAATTTCAACCAAAAGCCAAATATCTTTTTCTGAGTAGTGTACATAAAAAGGAACACAAATAATTTATAACATAATCATGTTAAAGACCATCATTATAATTTTAACATAGAGTGTTAAATCATACAAAGTGATAATTGTTTGGCATCCATTACATAACATAAGAGAGTGCAGTTCCATCCTTATATAATCCAAATATAATCCAGCACTCATCCATAAAAAAAAGAAATCCATAAGGTTGCAAACACATCTGTTTCTCACGCATTCTGATCCTTCTCGTGAGTCCTCCCAGAAGAAGGTTCAAAACCTGTGAGGGGAAATTTCCACCATTAACCTTTGGAGGGATACTTATATTCTCTTCTCACAAATATCCATCATCTCACAGTTGCAGTAGGTAGTTAACCTTATGTAGGCAATTGAAACTGTGAGTACAGAGAAGTCTGGAAATGTATAGAAAATAGGTTACAGATTTGTTTAAGCAGTAAATTTACTGCAATTTAAACCAAAGGTTATGGTCTCCAGAAAAGGATTGCCATTCCAAGGCTGGTTTCTCAGGAAATCATATTTTTTTACTTTTTTTAGATTAACTATATATATATTATATATATAATATATATATATATATATAAAATATACTTATATATTTATATATAGATTTATTGAAACCATAAAGTGACATCCCCTCATTCTCCACTCAGTAGGGCTCTCACTAGTGGTCAGAGAGCCCCCAAATATGTAAGGTCACGAGGCACTTGCCAACCTGTTGTGAACCACTTGGGTTTGGATAACAAATTGCATTATATACAGTAAGTATTTATCACTGAGGTTTAATTGTTTACTTCCCTGTGCTCAAATTTGTGAATGCTGTAATCGACAAAGAGATTGCCTACAGTGTTTTAGCTAAGCCTATGTAGGTAGTGAGAAGGGCAACTATTGACATACTATTCCTTGTAAACAGTCTCTGTTTCTCACACATTTCAACCTTTCTCATGGGTCTTCCCATAAGAAAGTTTAAAACGCATGACTAGAGATGAGTGAACAGTAAATTGTTTGAGTTAAATCAAACATAGGGGTTTTGGGTTTCGATTTCGATTCAAACTCGAACCCTTTAGTCAAGGGGAAAGTTCGGGTTAATTTTTATACCCAACAGGTAGGAAAGCTGTAATTACCACCCATAACATTAAACGGATAGTGAACAACTTAATGAAAAAAATTTGGCTTAAAAATGACAAAAAAAAAATTGAGGGGGCAAAATACGTTTTTCCCCTTTCAGGGCTAACTGAAAAATAGGATGGGATCTATAGGAGGCGCAGCATAGAACTGGTATATTTCAGGAAATAACGCACTGAATTTCAGGTTATGGGGACTTAAAATCTGGCAAAATTACACTTTTGCATTGAGTGAGATTTTATCAAGGAGATAACTCTTTTTCCTGGATATTATCGTATGCAATAACACACGTTAAAATTTGAAAGGAAATTTTTTTCCCCCCAAAAACTGCCAAAAAAAAACTTTTTTTCCAGAAAATTTTCACCAACCAACCTTTTTTTCAAACAATTTTTTTTGTATAGGAGATTTTGGGGAATTTTGGTTTTTACAATTACTGAATCACCAAAACTGCAAAAATGAACTTTTCTCCACTCAGTATAATTTTCACCAACCAAGCACTAATTAGAATATATTTCTTCATAATGGAAAATTGGAGACAGTGTGTTATAAAATTATTTCATCCCCAATACTGCAAAAACTGAACTTTTGGGCACCAAGTATGATTTAGCAAATCCAAGCACTCTGTATAATGTGTTATATATATATATATATATATATAAATATATATATATATATTATATATATATATATATATATATAACTGTACATCCATGTATTTGAGAGTTAGGTGTTATGTAAGCCTGCAAATGTCGCCAGATAACAGCTTCTGAGTGTGGGAAAGATGCAGCCGGCAATACAAAACTCCCTAACTATTGCTGTCTATGGAGAGGAAAATGCTGTCTAACTAAGTCTTGATTCCCTAAGCTTGCTGCACTCACCCCCTTACTAACTACCTAACTAATCGAAATAGCAGCTTTTCCTGTCTGAAATCGCTAAAAAACAAATCTTGCAAGCAAGCAGACAGAAGACAGTATGTATATTACAGAGTGTGAGCAGAGACTGGTGTTCAGAATGCAATATAGTGAAATATATGTAACATGGTCATGTGATTTTAGCAGCCAATGAGAGCCCTACACCTCAGTGATGACGTTTTTTACCCTTCTCTGCGCTCTGCACTGATTGGATGGCTGACAAAAGTGCAGAAAGGCGCTGAAAACTATTAAAATGGCGTGTTGAACGCCATGGCGAACTCGAACATTTACTTGGATGAACAGTAAAATGTTCGGTTTGAGAAAATCAAGATATTCGACTCGAACGTAACTTTTCTTGAATGGTTCGATCAACACTACGCATGACTGGAAATTTTCATCATTAATCTCTGGAATGGGATACTTGTAATCCCATGTGGATCACTCCTAATGGTTGGGATCCTCCAATAGAAGAGTTGTTACTGTAGATGTGTCCCCATATCTTATTTTTCAGGTTTTTGTTGTCATAGGGACACTAGGTGCCACATGTATGAACCTGTTTAGGTCTAAAACTCACTCTTTTGCCCATAGTAACCTATGGGAAAAAAGTGAGTTTTAGACCTAAACAGGTTCATACATGTGGCCCTAAATGTTGTTCTTTTTTTTTTTAGCTGAGACAAGATATCGAAAGGTTAAGTTCTAATTACCTGCATAGAGTTTACAAATGATAATTGACACTTGAATTATTGTCCTGAGGACACAGAAGCTGTTATCACAGTCAACCTATAATATTACACATTCAGAAAAGTCCCGTTAAGGTCCTCTGAAAATCGAGCTGGCAACATCTACTGTTAGTCTCAGCTCGGCTAATTAATTTTCTTTTCATTTTTTTCTAAGCCCCCCTGCCATTTTATATTTTATATACCAGTGTAATTTGTTAGCTATGAGTGCCGCTATGGGGTAGCAAAGAAGCTCAGGGTTCATGATGAGCATAGAGAGTGCTGGAACTAACAACACCGATAGATAATAAACAGGATGGGGTTTTAGAAACAAATATAAGAAAATGAATGACTGAAGTGGGGGCTATCTTCAGATTCTCATGTCTATTTATCTCCTATAAAACCCCTTAGCACAAATGGATGAACCTGTACGACCAAACTGCCGTAAGGGAGTATGGAGCGGACTCACGTGCTAAACTCGGCAGGTGCCAGTTGTTAGATACAGCTGGCAACTGCCATTAGCTGCCAGGGTCAGAGACAACTCTGATCCCGGCTACATAACAATTTAGAGGCCAAAGTGAAGCCTTATGTGGTGTCTAAATTATTAGAATGTAGTGCCCCTGATAGGCCTTCCCGCAAGGTGTTCTGTTTGATTGTCATGACGGCCGGGGACCTTGTGAAGGCCTGCATAGCTGCCATAATTATACCCCTGTTAAATACTGCCACAGGGTATATACTGCAGTCCAAGTGATGGCACGTTCATATCCCTTAGGGGGGGCTAAATGATAAAGTAAAAACATAAAAAAAAAAAAAATGCTCAAAATGTTAAAAAATCAACCTTTTCCTATTTACCATATAAAAAGTAAACATAATTGGTATAATCGCATCTCTAAAAATCCCATCTTATAAAATATAATGTTATTTTCCCGCACAAAAAAAACCCTGAAAAAGTCAGAACTGTGTGGAATAAAAAGGGTCAAAAAGCTCATACTTTGGTACCAATAAAAACTAGACCTCGCCTTGCAAAAAAAAAAACGGCATAGCTATATCAGAGAAAAAATAAAAAGTAATAGGTCTAAGAACATGGTGACGTGAAGAAAAGTATCAAAAAAGAAAAAAAGACTTATTTTTTTCAAAGTAGTAAAAGCTAATGAAAACTGTACCAATTTGGCATCAGCAGAGTCTTTCTGACCCACAGAAAACATATAACATGTCCTTTATACTGAACAGTGAACGCCATGAAAACAGAACCCTCATAGAAAAAAAAATGGAACCTTCCACCCCACAAGGAATATTTTGTTGGTTTCCCGGTATATTATATGGGCCAGTCAATGGTGCTATTTAAAGGTACATCTTTAACATTACAAAAGCGCTAATATGTTTATGTACACAGAAAAATAAAAAAAAAATGATGGCACTTGGAAGGTAGGGGAAAAAAATGAAAGAAAAAATGCAAAAATTGCTCCGTCCCGAACTATTCTGAGGGGGGTTACTTTTGCAAGGTAGGTGTCACAGTCCATGCCGCGGTATCCACTGTGGACCATAGACATGGCTGTGTCCCTGCTTCTATCTGGTCTCCAGTCATGCTGTGGCTGCTGCTGTGGACCACAGACGTGTCTGTTTGCCTGTTTGTGTCCCCGGTTTCTATACCTGTTGCTATGTCCCTTGTTATTGCTGCTACTCACCTGTCCTCGCTCCTGTTCCTGTCTGGGTCTGCACACTCTCCCTTGGGTGAAGCATGCTTGCTAGTCTGGATTTAAAGGGACTTCCTTCCAACTGATGGGCATATCAATAGCATACATCAAGGTATAATAGTTGTTGGTCCCACGTCTGAGACCGCCATCTGTTTCCAGAAGTATATCCGCTCACCCACTTTCTATGTCGTTTCACATTTCTAATGTTTCAGGAAAGAGACACCTGGCTAAAGGCGAAACAATCTTCCAAACAATGTAGACTTCTTGCACTAAAAAGATATGTATGAACGTTGGTACTGACATTCCAGTTCTAAATCGATTTAGAGCAGTGTGGAATGCGCCAGTATGAACCTGTCCTTCTGCGGTTCATACATTTTGCGCATCGTAAATGGATCGTAGGGTAATGTTGGCACAAAGCCTAAATGTGCTGCACTGTAAGCACAAAGGTTGGTGCACCACAGAAGACTGTACAGAATTCCAAACAGCTTGAGCCATGATAACTGATATTAATTGTCGAACTATATACTATTAAATAATTTAACAATAAGATAAAATTAAAATAAAATTATATAATAAAAAAATTAAAAGTATTGTATAAAGTTAATAATAATTTAAATAATATTAAGTTAGACAACCAATACAGCATCCACCGTAAATCCCATTATTCTAGTATTACCAGTGATTATAAACACATCATAGCCGGCTAGAAATAGAAAAGAAGCCATTAGAATAGCATGTCAGTGAATAGAAACTATAGTAGTGATCTTGTTTGGTGCACTACAAGTCCCAGTGAGACCTGTGGTGTGCAGGCTTTTGACTTATGTAGAATAAAGGCTGAGAACAGCAAAATTAAGTTTCAACACTGATCACCATCTGAATAAAATTTGTTTAATTTAATACAGTCAAAATGAAAGATAAAAAAAATCGGAACACAATTTTATTATTAATATAATTCATTTTTCATTAGAAAATTAACATAATGAATTGCACAAGTCTCTATAGAGAGAAGTAACAGAATGCAAATATTACAGTTCTTAAGTGTGATTGACAGTAATAGCTACTTATCTCTTGCAACATTCTAACCACATATTGAGATTGACACAGGGAGAGCATTGTGACATAGAAAGAGAAACATCGAACAGTGTGATAGACGTCTTGGAGCTTCTGTTTTCAATAGAGATTAAAGCAGTTCATTGAGTTGCTTTTTTTATGCAAAATGTATTGTGCTAATAATAAAATTTTGTTCTGATTTTTAGATTTTTCATTTTTTTATAATTCAGTCTTACAAAATAACTTTCTTTTATACTTTTATATTGTACGTTAATTTTCATTCATCAAAATGTAGATAAGTGGGTCAGCATTTATTCTACATAGGCAATAGCCGGTGCATGACAAGTCTCACTGAGACCATGCAAGATCACTGCCATAGTTTCTATTCACTGACATGCAATTATAATGCCTTTTTCTTTTATTTCTAGTCTACTGTGATGTGTCTGTAATCACTGATAATACTACGCTAATTTTGTAAATACTCGATTGAGACCTGAATTTATGGTATATGCTGTATTGGTTTAATTAATTTATATTTAATTTAATATTAATTTTTGATAATAAAGTTTTATATAAATTTTACAGGAGATCATTCATATTTTTGGGGATATTGTATAATTTAATATTAATATTTTTTTATTTTATATAGTTTGATAATTATCATAATTTAGATTTCATTATTTTAATGGTATTAGTTGAGAAATAAGTTTGTCTATGACAACTTTGGCCTCAGACAGACAGCTTTTATCTTGGTCTGTCTTGTACCGACTGTGTTGTGTCTACTTTTGGCATTACCCATTCATAAACATGTCTAATCTTACTAATCTGGCGTAGCATGCCTCTGCATCTTTGGCGCATTAAAAGTGTCCGGTCTGGCGCATAGTGCACCAAAGTTTGGTGTACGATGCTACATACATCTTTAGAATACAACAGTTTTTCTGGCGCAGCCCCGTTCATACATGTCAGTCTTAGAGTTTATTAGTCCCATATAAAACATTTTAAAAATATTATGACAAAACATCCATATTGACGCGTTTCGAGCTGCACAGAAGGCTTTTAGATGTTTTCCGCACCTGCACCTATCACACATTGATGATATATCCTACCAACATGTCATCAATGTCTATAGTGAGACAACCCCTTTAACTGTAGCTGTATGGGTTGGAGGAAATGACCCTAGGATGGAGAAGGATAACTGAAAGATAAGTTGCCCTTCACTAAACTTATTAGCCGAAGTCCCAGACTACAGTACCCTCTACATTATGCTGAGGGCAGCCTTTGCAGTGGTCAAAATTGTCTTTCATCGATTTGGTACTTCCTTTTCTTGTAAGTATTAAAGGGGTTTTGCTACGAAGTAAAATTGACGTGGGAAGTTTGTAAATTAAATAATAAACATGTTCACCATTCATCATTATTAAAAATTCTGGACCATTTTTGTCTTAGTTGCTCCTTTAGTGATCCAATGTTTACAGCTCGTCTCCAGGGGATACGAGCAGGGCAGAGAGCTTCTCAGTCCTGACTCACATGCAAGTAAATTCAGCTCACCGCTTTTAAGATGGATTGCACGAATCCTCCGGGCAGGGAGGAATAGAAGCAACCAAAAACAGAAAATTTATCCAGCAATCCAGTGGCCAGGGTAAAAGTTAACTTTTACCCTGGCCACTGGATTGCTGGATAAATTTTCTGTTTTTGGTAGCTTCTCAGTCCTGGTCAGACATGCTCAGATATCACCTCTCCTCTCAGGCAGCTACTGAGTGCTCAAACCCCAGGTGCTGTCACTCTAGTCCCGTCCTCTGTACTCCTTGGTAATTAGTCAAACAGTGCAAATAAATTGAAAAAATAAACCTCAGTCAGGTCTGTGCATTGATAAAGAGAAATAAAATCTACAGGCTTGGTTCCTGCAGGGATTTGAACCGAGGACCTTTGTGCCTGGAGGCAAAAGTTTTACCCCTGAGCTACAATGTAGCTACTTACAGTTCCACCTATAAACAGACCTTTCTTTGACTAAAGAGAGGAAAGGCCTGGTGATGTCATCCTGCAGGGTCACGTGATCTGCAATTCAAACAAATCACACCCCTCCCCCCCTTCTGAGCACACAGAGCTGAAAATCGGGATGCAGGAGGTATGAAATGTTATCGTTGCAAAACCCCTTTAATGTAAAATTGCCGCGCTAATATGATAGACTACTGGGAGACGGTTCTAAGATCCTAAGTTTATGTGATCTTTAGATTTCTTGACCTGTGATTCTGAGGCTTGACTACATATCATGCTCATCCTCGTTTCAGAGAGCATGCTTTAGCCAGAGCCTGGAATGCTCCTCTTCTAATTAATACTCACGGATATCCATTGCTTCACAGTTACAGTAGGTGGTTAACTTTATGTTGGCAATTGAAACTGTGAGTACAGAGAAGTCTGGGAGATGTATAGAAAGTAGGTTACCGATTTGTTTAACCAGAAAATTGACTGTACTTTAAACCAAAGGTTATGTTCTCCAGAAAAGCATTGTCATTCTAAGGTGCGCTTCCCAGAAAATCCTACTTTTTTACATGTTTATCAGACTAACTATACATATATATTTATTGAAACCACAAAGTGACATCCCCTCATTCCCAGCTCAGGAGGGATTCTTAGCTCAGTATGGATCTCAGTGGTCAGAGAGCCCCCAAGTGTGTAAGATCTTTAACCCGTTACAAACCTGCAAGGAAGCACTAGGATTTGGTTAATTGCCTTTTATGAGTATTTATTGTTTGCTTCGCTGTGCTCAAATTTGTGAATGCTGTAATCTTCCCTAAGCCTATGTATAGTGAGCAGGGCAGCTACTGACCTACTGTTTCTTGTAAACTGGGCAATTCAAAATGGCGGCAACCAGATACTGTTGTAGATCACCAAATAATTGGCCATAATTAGTCAGGGTAGTCAATAGGTTTATGGTAACATCCTTGAGGGCTAATAAACTGTTTCCCCGAATATAAGACAGTGTCTTCTATTAATTTTTGCTCCTACAGATGAGCTAACACTTATTTTTAGGTGATGTTATAATTTTCCAACAACAATAATTCACATTTATTGTTGAACAAAACATCATCATGTATTAATATACTGCAGTGATTTCATCACAAACATCAGCATAAGCAGCCAAACTCTGAATTTCATAACCAAAAATGCACTATGTCTTATTTTCAGAGGTGTCTTATCTTCGGGGAAACAAGGTATCTGCAAGTCTGGTGATGTAGGATAGTGGAAGCGGTTAATCTCTGTATCTATGGTGATCTGCAGCAAAGAAGGGGTCACTGTGAGGAATCCTTGGTTATATAGAGCTGTGAATGGGATTATTTTAAACATCCCTGGTTGTCTAGGGAAGAAAATATGTTGATGACACTATCCCAGATGGTCAGGGGGGTGAAGGTTGCTTATATCAGCATCCCTGGTGGTCTAGAGCAGTGACAAAATAAATTATACTGTACCGTTTATGGAGATCTTGGGCAATGATGAGGTTTTTATCTGCCTCCAATATGGTGATGGATAGAGATGGGGTAATGTGCTGGGGTAGAGAAAAGTTTAATACCAATACCCATGGTCAGTTAGTGCAAATAAGGAGTTAATGTAAATATTCCCATGTGAGCTAGTGTTATAAGTGTTACTAGGGCAGCTAAAGTTAATGACAAAATCCCTGGTGGTTTAGGGCAGTGTAGTTGTTAACCCTTTCAGTGGAAGTCACTGGTTATTCACCTTTCCAGGCTCCATTGATGTTCCAGCTATAACAGGAAGGTGAACACTTCCTGTTCTCTATATAGGGATCTGTGCAGGGAAGGAATAGAGAAGACTGTGCATATGTCATTGAACAGCTAGACAATTCTCTGCTATTAGGTATAGAATTTCATAAGTGCTCTGTAAGGGGAGCACTTAGAGAGCCTACTAAGCAGTAGACTTACCCTGAGGGGGAGGATTTCTGAGCTGCAGGGCTTAAAGAGAACAGAGGTTTTGGAGCCCCCTATGCCCATAAGACCATGGGTACTGTGTTAAAGCCTAAATGGTCAGTATATGTTTGGCCCCAGATTTGTAACTTTATGGGTCTCAAGAAAGATAAGGTCATGTAGTCATAGTTATTGCTCTTGTTGGGGACGTATTTAAGGACAACTGCTGATCACAAGAATGAAGCAGATAAATCTTTTGCTTTCTATTATATTAAATGGAAGCTGAAGAACTTTCAGTTTACAATACTTATGCACTAGAAATGTAAAACAAGAGCCCTCAGTTACAGGTTGTGCAACCTATGCACTTGTAAAAGATGCATCATTTGTCAAAACATAAAGGCATTTCATGCCTGGTTTGTCCTGATTCAGATTTCAGTGAGTTCAAAAGGTAGCATGTATGATTTGTTTGAACTGCATATCATGTGACGCAGCAGGGTTGCTTTTCCCCACAGTGAGCTCACTCTAGTTAAACAAAGGTTTGTTTATGTAAAGAGCTGTGAATAGCTACAATGTAGCTGAGTGATTAGCACGTCTGCCTTTCAAAGTAGGGATTCTAGGTTTAAATCCCTGCAGGACCCAAGCAGGCAGATTGTGACATACCTGATTAAGGTTTCTTTTTTGCTTTTATTTATTTGCACTTTTCGATTAATTGCTAAGGAGTACAGAGGAAATGAGTAAAATGACAGCACCTGGGGTTGAACACTTGTTAGCAGTGAGTGTGTGTGATTACTAAGCAGAGAAGGGACTGACCGTTTCTGCCTGAGAGGAGAGGTGATGTCTCATCATGTGTGGCTAGGACTAAGGAGCTCTCACCACTGGTCATATTCCCTGGAGACGATCTGTACACTATGGATCACTAAGATAGCAGCTAAAACAAAAATAGTAGAGTATTTTAATAATGATGAATGGTGAAAATGTTTATTGTTTAATTTACAAGATTCCCACAATAATTTTACTTAGTGGTAAAACCCCTTTAAGGGAAAGCCTGACGACCTGTTATCTCAGAGCTTACATCTATGATCCCATACTTAGTCCCCAAACCTTTGGAATGCCAGCTGCTTTCTTAGGTTTATGGATTGTGCACTGTTATTTGAGCACCTTACCAATATATTACTTGGGTACTGTATGATGTTGTATGTTATTCAGGGACTGTACTGTATTTTGGACCATAATTAATAAAGGTTGTTGTTACTACATAGGTTAAAATCCAATCTTGTGGTAGTGGGAGTTACAGTCCCTAGACTGAAACCAAACAATCTGTGTCTTATCGAGGTTCCCTGTGATTACACCTTTAACACAAACATTAGTTGAACAGGTCTCCAAAAGTGGAAGAAAACTAAATTTCTGTTCTTTTCATTTAGTTCATTCAGATGGATAGAGCAACTTTACATGCAACTAAAAAGTTTGTACTTAATGTTATCTCAATAAGGTAGATTTAAAAAAACAAAGTGGGTTAGAATTCTGATCCAAATTGCCCCAAAAATGGAGACATGCATCAAATCTATGCATTTTGGACATTGTTTGTGCCTATGTCATCGGTTTTGATCAGTGTCTAGTTTCGGGATGTGGCTAACAAGGGTTCTAAAACCAAATCAAATTTATTCAGCTTTGTACCACTTTGGTGTAAAATACAGGTGAACATGTATGGCAGCAGTGAAGTGGCATAGAGCAGTATAGTTAACAGCTTAGTATCTGGAGTTGTCCATTCTATGTGGTGATTACATTATCTGATGGGTTAAACAGATGGAAAAATTGAGCAGGTTTCATGACAGCCAGAGTCCTACTCCTGTTACACCCTGCCAATGTATTGGTTAAATTACAATACACTGCAATATGAAAGTATTGCAGTATATTGTACAAGCAAAAACAGCAATTATATTTACAAAAAAAGTAAAAAGAGTTTTTCAAATTCTAAAAAAAAACCTCCAAATATTAAAAATTCTAATGACCCCCTTTTTCCATTCTCTCTAAAAAATGCTAAGCACCAAAAAAAAAAACATTATTGGCCTAGCTGCCTCTGGAAAAGTCTGAACTATTAAAATGTCACATTATTTATCCAGCACGGAAAATACCATAGAGAAAAACATATACCTAATCCATGTATTGCTGTTTTTGATCATCATCTCCCAAAAAAATTGCAGAAAAAGGGAACCAAAAGTCAAATGTACCCCAAAACAGTGCCAATAGAATCTACAACTCGCTCCAAAAAATGGAGCCCTTATACAGATACTTTGACAAAAAACATGTATTAAAAAATGGGATTCAGAGCAATTTCTTTTATGTTTAATTTTTAAAAGTAGTAAAACATACAAAACTATATAAATTTGGATAGATCAATCTTACAGCACATAAGACACTGTAAAATCAAAACCCCAAAAATGACAAAATGAAGGTATTTTTTTCCAGTTTAACATACAAATTTCATTTTTTTTTTGTTTATCAATACATAATACACACATTTAATAGTATTAAAAAATTTAACTTTTCCTTCAAAAAACAAGCCCTCATATGGTTCTGTCATGGTTCTCCAAACTTTTTTTATTTTCTGGGATATTGTCAGACAGGATGGGTCTAAGCAGGCTTCAGCATGGCTCCTTTGTATGATGAATTGATTACTATCTTCCGTTTCTGAGAGACTACATGGAGGTCTACCTATAAAAGGATGCCTTCATTTTCTTTATCTCATTGTTCCTTCTGTTTTTTATTACCCTTTCCAAGGGTAATAAATGTTCTAAAAACTAAAGTCAGTTGAACGTATAGCGAACATCCTTCTTGCTTGTTCATAAGTCTTTGCTTGGTGCTCAATGCAAAGTAGATGTTCACTGCAACATCATTTTAGGGCCTGGTTCACATCAACATCAGTTGCTGAGTTTTCGTCAGTAATAATGGAAAGATGCGCTATTTTTTCCATCAAAACAATAGACACCATGATGGAGATCCAATTTACCCACTGTAGTTAATGGGGTTCGTCAGTTGTCATTGGTGTCTGCCGTGAAACAGGTCCGTTTAGACCTCTGTGATGGAGGTTCCAAATTAAACCTCCGATGCAGATATGAACAAGGCCTTAGGACCTCCTTTGTCCAGCAGTCTTTCCTTAATTAAAGGGAACCTGTAACATTGAAAATGCTATAGGATCCTCTAGCAGCATGTTATAGAGCAGGAAGAATGGAGTAGAATAATATGTATTTTGTAGGAAAAGATTCAATAGACATTGTATTTTATTTTTTTAAATCCCTGCTTATTCTGGGTTAAGGAGTCCAGTAGGCGGGGTTATCGGTGATTGATAGCCTTTCTTGCATAAGTGTGCATACAGAAATGTCAGTTAATGATAAGCAAAATCCAAAAACATGGTCCAAAAGCAGTCAAGACAGATATATTCAAAGGAAATCCCAAAATGTCCCAACCTCCTAAAACATAACTTTTAATGGAAAGTATAAAATGCATAACAAATTACTAGACCCAAGCTGATAGGGATTAATCCCAGTTCAAGAAACAGGTATACTCAAAAAAGTCAAAATAAATAGGGACAGTGATATCTGCCCTATTATGTAATTTTTGGCTAAACCACAATAACAGGCCCTTAGCGGGGTATTTTCCCTGAAAAAGGGTGGCCCCGCACAACTGAGAAAGACCTAGATGACTATCCCTAAACAGAATTTTGTATGTATAGGGAAAAAGCTGATTTTAGACTTTATGGTCGAGTATTAAACAAACAGTAAGAAGTAGAGACCATCTCGGTCAATACATGGCACTTCAAAAGTAATTATGGTTAACATGTAACATATTACTGTGAAAAGTCAACCATATAAGCCAGGATTATAAACAATTGGTAGCTATATGCAGTCAAGAATAGAAACCTTACGTTACTGTAAGTGGCTACATAGAATAGTCATAGAAAAAATTAGGGACAGTCATCTAGGGTTTCTTAGTTGTGCGGGGCCGCCCTTTTTCGCTAAGAGCCCACTAGGGTAGTTTAGTCAAAAGGGACATAATAGGGCAGATATCCCTGTCCCCGTTTATATTGACTTTTTTTGTGTATACCGGTTTACGTAACTGGGATTTGTCCCAATCAGCGTAGGTCTAGTAATTTGGGCTGTCCCAATTTGTTTAAAGGCATTGTAAACCTAGTGTATGTAAATTTTTGAATGTGAATCTTGAATGTGAAAACAGGCCAGTGCAGCATACAGGTAGTGTATTCTGCAGTAGTATACATAGAATTTCCAGAAGGTATATAACAAAATAAGCTATATGTACAGTATGTAGTTATACAGGTAATCCCCAGGTTGTGAACAGGATAGGGACTGTAGTTTGTTCTTAAGCTGAATTTGTATGTAAGTCGGAACATGCATATTTATTAAATGTAACTCCAGCACAAAAGTTTTTTTTTTAGATTTGAATAGTGCAAGGAAGGGTTTTTACATTTGTTTTGCTGTCTGTGCCCCTATTAAGATGATTTCACCTAATTTTCACCTTCTGTGCTGCTGTGGAATGCTGGAACTTGTTGTTCCACAGCTACATCTGCTGTGGAACATGAAACTATAAGTGCCAGCATGCCCCATAAGACTTCGTTTGTAACTAGTGGATGGATGTAAGTCAGAATGGTGTAAGTTGGGAACTGCCTGTATTTGCATAATTTGACCCAAAATATAATATGAACTATTAGTTTCTGAATATTCTTCAATGTCATACTCTATTTTTTATCTACAGGGGGCCTCTTCCCAAACCAGCAATCCCAGGAACACGCCGCCTTTCGTTTTGGGTTATCTCAGTTGGTGGAACCTCCAAAGCTGTTGCCCCAACTTGATATAGTGAACATCAGTGATAGCTTTGAAATGACCTACACCTGTAAGTACTGCAAGAAAATGTTCTAAGTTCATTTGCATCTTATAATGTTCAATGCAATTTATTTTGTGGCTGCGTATTAGCAGTTATGTGGAGTAGAGCACAAGAGGTGCAAATCCTTTTAGCTGTTTTCTGTAGCAGAACGCAAGACGCTTATCTTAATTAAAAAGTATTTACTAAAAGTCTCTTGGCTGAAAAGATAATGGAAAAGCAGCAGAAAAGAATGTTCTGTGTTTATCCACAGGAAAAGGCTAATTAATGTTAAAGGTAGAAGAAACACCATAGAGAAGGTTTGTGTTTTTTAATTTAAAGTTGTTGCGATTCCCAGATTAATTTAAATGTGATATTATTCTTATGCCACTTGTTCTTCAGTGTGCAGTTAGGCACCATTATTAAATAATTTAATGGGTATTTATACTTTTGCAACCAGTTATTTTTATTACTTTTGTTAAAAATTGAGCAAATTTGCAAATAACTTAGATTAAAAATCTACTATTATGCGCCTACAGTCCCTAGGCAGACCTATGTGTCTCTATGGTAACAGACTACGAATAAACCCTGTAGTCTGAACCTGTATTTACACTGCCTTTTATCTTACCCTAATTATTGGTAAAGGAAATCTGTCGCAATTTTTTTTTTTACTTATTAAATCAAGACCCTGATCCATATTCTTTTCCGTTTTTATTTCCTGATTGTAAATTTCTCAATTCAGCCGTCTATATATGATTGTGGGGAAGACATTCTTGCTTGCACTGCTTTAAGAGCAGTCAGAGAGATACTTTACAGCAGCTTCATGCCCATAGGATTCTTAAGACAGATTCTGTCCCATAGACTTGTATAGGAGAGTTTTCTAGTCATGCTGTGTAACCTGGAAAGAAATGTGCAGGGAGGTGAGAGGGGGAGCTGTGACTGTCTCCTCTTGTGACTGGTGGAGTTTGTGTTATCTATACACATTGGTGTCTCCTTTCAGTTTGACCTTGCTTTTACTGATAATGAGCAGACACTGAAAATCTCCCTGTACAAAACAGGAAGTGTCAGACTATTATTAGGCTTAGTGGCCAAAGTGAAAACTGCAGGACTTAAAAATAAATAAAAAATAATGAAAGTGATATGTAAAATAAAAAAAATTACTAAAATTTCCTAAAAAATGTGTTTAACATAAAAATGGGAGTTAAACAATAAGTCATTTTTTGATGACACATTCCCTTTAACTTATGTCAGATAGAATAGCAAAAAGAAGGTTAAGATGGGCTGCGAGATCAGACTACAAAGGATTTGCTTGTAGTCTGTTACCATGGAGACAATTAGTTCCAGATAAGAGCTGCAGACACAAATTGAAAATATATTTTTTATGAAGATTATTTGCAAAGCTCCTTTATTTTTTTCATTTTAGATACACTGGAACAATACAAATGGTTATGAATGTGTACATAGCCTTTAAATTTGATTCAAAGGGATTGTTAAGGTTTATTAGAATTCACATACTTTACATTTTAAAAAGCAAATGGAATTTTAAGTGTTTAAATGTAACATACTGTACTTGGGTTGAGGTAACAAATGCTGAAATTATGTAATAGTAATGCAGTGGCAAAATTGCAGCTGAAAAAGACTTGGAGATATTAAACTGGAGAGTAAAGTTATCCTAAGCTACCAATGTCAGGCAGCTGCTGCCAAGTCAAACAAAGCCACTAAAAGAGGCAAAGATGTACCTGCCAAGAACATAGTTTGGCCTCTCTACAAAGAACTAGGTAGACCACACATGAAATATTGTGTACAATTTTGTTTACCAGTGTGTAAAAAGAACATAGCCAAATCAGAGCTGGGACAGAGGACGGTGGCTAAGGTAATAAAGGGAATGGATGGATTGTAGTACCATTTTATTAAACTTGGGATTATTCAGTTTATGTACTGCTGGACAGTACAGAGATCTTTCTAGTGATCATTTAACACTTAGGCCTTGTTCACACGGCTTATTTGGACATGGTTTTGGATGAGGTTTTTGAAGCGTTTCCGTTTCCAAAACCTCGGCCAAAACCTCGCCTGAAACACGCTACTTCAACAAAGGTTTTAGAGGCGTTTCTCGGCGAGGTTTTGGATGAGGTTTTCAACGCGGTTTTCACCCATACAAATTAATAGCAAAACAAAAACCGCACCCAAAACCACGCCCAAAATACGCTTCAAGAATTAACATGACACTTCTTTTTCATTGCTTCCAAAGAAGAGTGTATAAACCTCGTTGTGTGTGAACTGCAACAAGGTTTTACATAGGAATCAATTAAATGAACCGGGAGCGTTTTGGAAGCGTTTTGGATGAGGTTTTGGGCGAGGAAACGCTCCGAAAACCTCGTCCAAAACCTCGTCCAAATAAGCCATGTGAACAAGCCCTTAGGTCTATAACCATGACAAAGGGGCATCCTGTATGTCTAGAGGATGATTTCACCATCATCATAGATGGGCATTCTTTATTGTAACAGCGGTGAGACTATAGAACTCACTGATACAAGAGGTTGTATTAGTTGATTCACTCAAAGTGCCTAAATGCCTTTCCTGAAAAATAAATTACAGATTATAGGCACTAGATTTTGAAGATGGGACTTTGATCCAGGGATTTATTCTGATTGCTGTATTTGAAGTTACGAAATAATGTTTTCTCCTAATATTTGACCATTGGCATCCTCCTCACATGGGTTTATACCTTCCTCTAGATCAACATAGTAGAATTAGAGATAGGACTTGATGGTCCTGTGTCTTTTTCAACTTCATCAACTATATAAGTGAGTGGTTTTGCTTAACACGTGACAATTTTCTTAACAGAAAAGGGCTAAGACCATTGGTCAGAGGTTGTTAGGATCTTTGTATAGAAGAAATTCTGTCAATATCTGGGTGGTATATAAGCTCTTGTGTGGATTTCTTTAATATTCTAGTATAAATATACAGTAAGTCCTGTATAGTCTGATGGACTTTCCTGATGATCACGTTAGATCTGCAATGCTCAGAGAAGCCAGATGTTAAAGGGGTTTTGCCACGATCTAATTTCATACCTTCTGCATCCAGCTCTTCAGCTCTGTGTTCTCAGAAGGGGGCGTGTGTGATTTGTTTGAATTGCAGATCATGTGACCCAGCAGGATGACATCACCAGGCCTTTCCTCTCTCTAGTGAAAGAAAGGTCTGTTTATGTATAGAATTGTAAGTAGCTACACTGTAGCTCAGAGGTAACATTTTTGCTTTACAGAACAAGGGTCCTTGGTTCAAATCCCTGCAGGAACTTAATGTGTGGATTTTTTTCCTCTTTATCAATGCACAGACCTCATTGAGGGTTCTTTTGTACTTGCACTGTTCGACTTATTATTAACTAGTCCAAAGGACAGGAGTAGAATGACAGCACCCGAGAAAATAAAATCACCTGAGAGGAGAGGTGATTTCTGAGCATGTGCGACCAGGACTGAGGGGCTCTCAGCCCTGGTCGTATCCCCTGGAGATGAGCTGTAAACAATGGATCACTAAAGGAGCAGCTAAAATAAGAACGGTGCAGAATTTTTAATAACGGTGAAAATGTTTATTATTTAATTTTCAAACTTCCCACATCAATTTTACTTCATGGCAAAACCCTTTTAAAATGAGCTTAAACCTACAAGACATATTTTTTTTTCATAGAATCCTGTCATATCGCACAGAATCTAGTGTGTTTGTAGGGTTAATGGATTACCCTGTCAGATCAGAACCACTTATAATGCCTTACCTTCTGCTTTCAATGCCACAAAGGTGTACAGTAGAAGGATCACCACCTCATTCCTCTACACCATTCATTAGTGTTTAGGTAACCAGTAGCAACAACTTTCGGTTTGAAGCTGCTGGTGTCAGACTGAAGTTCCTAAGGCTCACCAAGGAAAAATTATTTGGAAGGCCAAGCTCTATTTACTGTATATTAGACATGTGCATAGCTAGAAGGGTTTTTATACAACATCTGGTGATTGGTTCTCAAGTCAACTACAGATAAAGTTGTCTTCTGCTAGACCTTAGGGGCTCTTAAATATTAGGTATACATTATTGTGACAGAGATTGGGCCCACCGGAGGCTCCTTTGGTACTTTGGTTAGCCAGTCCAATTGGCCATTTTAGACTTAGACATCATACACATGTCAAAGGAATGTGCACTATAGAAATCCCTACTGATCCATATTATGCTTCTGGTGAAGAATTTAACCACAGTATGCATGTGATGAATATGGTATGTGGAATATGGTGGGAATGGAAAAGCAAAATTATCCATGCGTTCGCATATTGAAGGAAGGCACTAAAATGTAGATTTTGAGTCCATACAGTCTATGGGCACATTAGAAAAATTCCTTCAACACAGATCTGGCGTGGGTATTAAGATTGTATATCCAGTTCAACTAATACATTGGTCTGCCAGGCTTTTGAGTCTCATGAAACCATATATATTTGCTGAATAAAGCAAATGCAACCCAATTAGGACTGCGTTTGCCCTACAAAAGTCTGTGGCCCCATTGCAGCTCCACCGTAGTATCTTTCAGAATAAATCTTTATGGTAGCCAAAAGGATACCACAAATAGGAAACCAAACCAAAATGTGAATACAGATTTACCGTATTTATAATTTACTAAGTATGTTCAGCATTCTCTGTCTCGGATAACTCTGATATCATTTGTCACAGTGGACTCTACTTTGATCACTTACAACTGTTGAGAATCCAGAGTTGAGTAATCGACTTGCAGTCATTCAGTCAACAGGACAGGTCGGAACAGATAAATTGAGTTTTATGACAGGTCTCAGTTATCCAAAAATCTGATCATATATCTTAATATGACATTAATATGGTTTGAGCTCAGTTGGTCTTGAGCTTCGGACTTTTTTAGTCTGAATCAAACTAGTAAATCGGGTCAAACTGCGTGAAATCCAAACTGTCAGAACCCTGTTACTCCGGATTGGAGGAGACAATAGGTAGCGATTTTCTTCATAGACATTAACTTATGGACCTAACCATGAAAACACATCATGACTTAGCAAAACCAAGTCTATAACCATCTTTTATCCAGCTTGGCAGTAATCAAGTCATGGCAACTTTTATCTTGTGATAGTAAGATTTTGCTAACAGTACATTTGGATGGAGACCCTGTTTACATAGATGGGATGATTCTGGGTCTAGGAACCAACAATCTTGGGCTAACAATTGAGTGTCCCAATGTATACCAATTGTCCTATTATGATCGGATAGGCCTCAGTTGTTTTTTTTTTGCATTATGCTGATTATGTTGCTTATGGTTGGAACTTACATAATTCAGTAACACAACTTGTTTCATGTTTTAATGATTTGAAAAACAAAATATTCAGAATTTCTTCAATTTCTTTTGGAACCATTTACTGGACTGGGTTATGAGCTCAAAGTGATGCAGTTATCCATGGCTGGCTTCATATGATAGCGTCCTTTTTCTTCATACCCCCCATCGGTTTCACATATTTATTCCTTTTTCTGGGTTTATTTATAAACTAGAACATTACTTGTGTGCTTATGCCAAATGCCTGTGTAATCTCACAGCCTCTTTCACTGGATAATTGCAGGGTTCTCTGGGCGCACGACAGGAGTCTTTTGATTGGCTCGAAAGGCCAGTAGGAACTGCTAAAAATGTGTGCTATTTGTGGCCTATTCTCTAGCATAATAATATAGCATCCTACACACTTTATGTTTTTGAATTCATTGTCTGAAGTTGGCTGAAAAGCAAATTAACACTTGTTTAGAGCACCCAAACCACTGGTGTACAGGGCTGTGGATGCAGCATTATTCAGAATTGTATTAAAGCTAAAATGCTAAAAGGTAGATGATATCATTTAAAGGGGTTGTTCACTTTCGGTTGTTTTTTTTTTACACATCAAACCTGGGAAAACATTCATACATGATCTAAAGGGTGTGTAGGGGGTACGTTGCCATATTTTCTGAGGAAATATGGACCTGTTTTGGAAAGACTACTGTCATGGCTACCATTTAGATCAGAGCTGACTGCTGTGATGTTTTTTTCCCTCACTGACTTTAAAGAGATCCATTGGAGTTTTGGTGCTTTAGATTGGACTATTGTCATGATTGTGCCTGACACACCCCCGGCTTTTGGCTCTCGTCACCAGCCACGGCCGGTACGATGTAAACCAAGGTTTTTTACCTAATGCTGCGTTTCTTATTACCAGTGTGAACTGGGTTTATTCTGTGCTGGGTGCTGATTGATTCCTGGCCAACACCCATGGCCAGGAATCTTCCAGCACACTACTAGTTAACTTTGTTATTTCTTGAGTGACCGCTTTTACTCTCCTATCTGGTCTTTTGTTCCTTCTGCCTATTGCCTCGGTTCTACCTGTCTTCTGTTCCTATATAAGGTCTCTGCTTCCTTCCCTCTATGCCTGCTATAGGTTTTGCTCCCTGTAGTTCGCCCGTTATTTTGCCTGCTGCTCGTTATTGTTACCTGACCTTTGGCTTCGCTTCTGACTATTCTTCTGCCTCCTGTATCAGTACCATGTCTCCCAGCTGTTACCTGACCTTTTGCTTAGACTCCGTTTATCCCTTGCCTCACGTTTTTTTGTACTTCGCTCCCAGTTCTGTTACCGACTCTGGACCGCCTGACTATGTATATTTGTTCTGTGTTTGTTTGTCCTTGTCTGTGTTGCACTTTGATTAGTGCAGCCATCTGTCTTCTGTTTGGGGCCAGCCTATTAAGGAGTTGGGTTCCCCAAAAGGCAGGGACAGGGGCTGGGACCAGTGTCAGGGCCTCACTTATCTGTGTCTTGGTGTGTGTCCCTGACAACTATTCTTGCCAAAAGATACTAGAAGGTTTGTCATGAACTACTTGGCACCAGGTGTGTGGACTCTAAAGTCAAATGAATATTCACATTAACTTGTTCTTTAAACAACAGGCAATATACATTATGGTGTATCCCGCAAATAAAGAATGGAGGTTCAGGAGAGCTGGTTTTATATCTCTCAATTGACTGATATCTATGTCAAGTTCTCTGAACTTCTCCACTTTTAAGAAAGCTTTGAAGCAAGGCCACAGGCTCATCAGCACAGTCCCACCTATAAGTTAGGCATACTTCATTTTGTTACCCCTGTTTATTATCCCCTGAGGAAATCCGTATGCAAGATGCAGATCGAAACATGTTGGGATAGGATCTGAGGGATACTTAGGGCATTGGAGGAAATTTGGGCTAGGTTCCGGACAGGGATACGCTTGTCGGGGCGAATCCCCTGTATTTTGTAGGTTAGGGGAAGAATAGCTATCCTTAGGGTTTTCCAGGGTAATTGGTATTTTGTGCCCTATTTTGGGGGTTTCTTTAATTTTTTTCCTCAATTTTGGGGGTATATGTAAACTTCAGCATTTCTGATACATATCTGTTTTTTGAGGATATATATTAAAAGTTATGTTTTATGTCTTCCCTCAATTGCTTATAACTTCAGTACACCATCTAATACATTGGTTTTGAATCCATAAATTCTTTTTCATATACCAAGTCCTTTTTTATTTTTATAAAGTATTCTCCTTTATCAAATTAATCACGCTTCAAATTATCATAATCAAGACTGTTTTCTGAGGTAATATTTAGCCCACTATGATGATACTTTGAAGTATGCTTATTTTGATACAATCAAGTACTTTTGAAAAAGAATTCATGGATTCAATACCAATGTATTAGATGGTATGCTGAATTTATATAAGAAATTTTGGGGCAGTGTGATCAGTGAAACAGCATGGTTAGAAAGCCCCTTTAAACATCTGAACAATGTTTGGTCAGTGGGTTTCAGTCTTCTGGAGTACTAGACACAGTATCTCTTGTGTACATGGTATTGTATTTGGCAGGAGTTCTGGGGATAAAACCCCCACCTATCAACTACCAGTGGCCTATTCTAAGTGTTTTAAAGGAAACCTGTCACATAGGTTATGTCCCCTTGCTGAGGACAGCACAAGGTAGTGTTAGACCTGCTGTTTACAGCGCTGTCTCCCTTATTCTGTAAGGGGCTGTAGTTTTAGAGCATTTACCCCTCAAATCGTATTCATGAGCAAGTGTTAGCCCCACCCATCAAAGGCTAGCCCCGCCCACTGACAGTTATTCACCTGTTTCTACCCATTCAAAGTAATAGGTTTATCAGTTGAGGTGGGCGGGGCTAGCCTCAGGTGGGCGGGTTTTGAAAAACTGACTCTTTGAATTACTCTTTTCTTGCTGAAAACTTCAGATTTGAGCATAAAATACTCTAAAACTCCAGCATCTTACAGAATAAGGGGCACAGCGCTGGAAACAGCAGGTCTGACACTACCTTGTCCTGTCCTCAGCAAGGGGGGCATAAACTGTGACAGGTTCTCTTTAAGTCTAACTTATCTCTGCCTCATCCTCCCAACCCAGCCAATGGACAACTGGGATTCTCCACGCCATGTCCTGTAGTCCCCTCAGAATGCATGACCAGAAAAATGTTCTTATGAAGAATTTTCATTTCTTAGTCACCAGACCTTTAACAATCCCTATTAGTACTACAGCAGTGCAGTGGAAAAAAAAATCATTTTTCAATTATTCGTCTCCATCCTTAAATTCCCACAGAGATGTTGCTCTGATGCCTTCCATAGAAAAAGCTCATTACATTTAAAGGGTATTAAAAGACGAAAATAATGAGGTTAGATTACTTATTACTTTGCAGTGTTCAAATGAAACAAATGATCTAAGAAAGGAAAGGGGGTTGTGGAGAAGTCTGGGAAATAAGATTTGCATGCAGACAATCCAATCATCTCAATGTAATAAAAAATAGAAAGGTCTAAAATGGCTTAAATTACAATATGAAAAAGATTGAATCAACCTAGAAGTGTATATATCGCTATAAGGGTTCATATATATTTGCTCCATCAACCTTATGTTAAATGATGCCCTGAAAAGTACCTTCTGTTGGTGCCACCCTTTCCCACTACTACTATATGGTGTATGGTTATAAAGGACTGTCATAATTATAAACTATAACTATAAACTACAAAACTAATATACAATACAGTTCTCAAATACCCTTTTTCCCTGAAAATAAGACCTAGTGCATTTTTTTTATCAATTCACAGTCTGGCTGCTTATGCTGATGTTTGTGATGAAATCACTACAGTATATTAATACATGCTGATGTTTTGTTCAACAATAAATATGGATTCTTGTTCATGGAAAAATAACACATCCCCTAAAAATAAGTCTTAGCTCGTCTTTAGGAGCAAAAATTAATATAAGACATTGCCTTATTTTCGGGGAAACAGGGTAGTAACACCAAATAGTTCAAAGTATGTGCTACTACTCTATATACTACTCACCTAAAATTAATATACAGTGACGAAATAACAGTTCCTTATATAGCTCTAGAATATTGTAAGGAATCCTGTTTTGCCAAGTTTTGTCAATACAGGTTCTAGATACAACGCAATTTTATTTAACATAGGAATCAATCAATTATGATCAAATATAACATATAAGTAAGAGAATAAACTGGGTACAGAAAATAGTGTGACATTGGGTACAGTTTTGGTAAATATGTATTTACAAAGGTTAAATACTTACAAACTTCACCTCAGTGCTTACATCACCTGTTTTTTTATAACTTCAATCATGAGAAGCTTATATGGTGAAAACAGGGAATTCCAGGGACCAACACCAGCGCAAGCGTCCTTAACGCTGGGTACCAGAGCTTCTGAAGTCACCAAAGTTTCTCTGGTTCTTATATGTCTTAAACAAAAAAAAAAGGCAGACACAACCTACGTATTGTGTCCACTTAGAATACAAGGTTCTTTTGTATGACCTCATCCTGTACCATGGAGGGGCCAGCTCCCTGAGTCTAAGATAAGGAAATACAGAATCACTCCGAAACCAGATGATATGGCCCCATTAGGTCTTAAATTAAACAAGTGAAGTCTGTAGGCTTGAGAGCTAAATAGAGGTATGCAAGCCTGTGTGATTATAACATGTGATACAACAATGGAAATAATAGTTTAATATACAAGAAATGGAAATTATGACATCAAATAGTCACATATTTCACTAGCACTACAAATCCCCAGAGCAGACAAAAAGAACGGTCCAGACAGACTGTGACCCCTGATGCTAGGCCCCCCAAATTTGTCCTTGCCCACTTGCCAGCCTGATCCTAAATAGTCAGCGGCAACTGGGCGGCGGTCCCAAAATGGAGTACGTGACAACACAGGACGGACAAGACAGACAACACAATTACGGAAAGTCAGACAGAACAGGTCAAAAGCCAGAGAACAATGCAGAACAAAATTGTAAGACAAAAAAGAATGTCAGAGGAAAAGCACAAAAATCAGCAACCGAATAAGACAATATGGAAAAGCACAGCAGATCTAGCCAAGACTATAACCGGCAAGGCACGTAAGGCAGAATGGGTCCTAAATAGGAAGTCACGGATCCAGTCCAGAGAGTGATTGGACCGGCTCCCTGACATCCAGAACACAGCCTGAGAGGTGCAGACAACTGCCCATCAACACCGGCTTAACCGTCTGCTGCCCAGAGCAAAGTCAGCAGAGAACAGACAGATGTGGCAGAAGTCAATTAACACACAGACAGATCTTAAGGGCATGTTCACGCGATGGATTTGGCCGCGGTTCGAAGCCAAAACCACAGCCAAATCGCGCCTAGTTTATTAACATGGTTTCCTATGGGAAACCGCGTTAATATTCACACGGCGCGGGTGCCGCGCTTGTTTGAGAACTCTCCTGTCAATTCTGACAGGGAGTCCTCAGCGCGGCGGCAGCGCGGTGTTGCCGCGGCTGGTGCGCGGCTGAGCCGAGGCTGGCGGCGCGTTATTTCCCCTGCCTACTAATTTGCATGGGGACAAACCTTTGCTGCAAGCTGCGCCACAAACCATGCCCCACTTGCGCCGCGGCCAAGCCCGCGCCACAAGCCGCCCGCGGCCGAACCCGTCGTGTGAACATGCCCTAAGACTGTGTTCAGACACTGCGAGAAACATGCACAGCACAGTCACAAATCATGGCCAAAACTGCAGCCTCTGTCGTACCTCACGGACCACGGACTGCGCTGTGGCCTCGATAAGCGTGGTCATGACAAATACGATGTCTAAATAAAACAGTTACACAGTTAAAGGGATTGTCCATGTTATAAAATAGAAAACAAAAGTTTTCTCACCTTTGAAACAACTGTCTATTTGAATCGCTGCTCCCGGTGCTCGCACCAATGACTTCACCGTCATCTGTCACATGATGCTGCAGCCAATCACAGGCCTCAGTGGTCACATGCCATTCATACAAGAAGACACCGCTAAGACCTGTGAATGGCTGCATCGATGGGACATCATACAAGGGGAGCCCCAAAATGGATTAGGTTTAAAGGTGTTTTTTTTCTCTCTCTATTTTCACCTCTCCTCAACCAACAGACAGTTGTATTTATTTTTTATAAAATGTACAACCCCTTTAATATTAGGATTAATGGTGGACACAAGCTAATAAAGACATATGGAGACCCTATGGCTGAATGCTATGAACTCTTTTCTATATTATGCTTTGTATAGTATAACTGTTCTATATTGTGCCTTATGAGGCATCTTACTTTCATGATGAAGCATTACTTTTAGGGAATAGGCAGCATGTGATAGAACAGACGCACAATGAGGTATTGTATAAACCTGTGTATATTTAAAGGTGCCACAGATGACAACATGACAATATACATGAACCGTTATATATAGACATCATGGGTGACATAAAGTGATTTAGAACTGGACTATCAGCACCAGAATTCATATAAGGTAGTATAGACTGCGCCAGAATGTATGAAACTATTCTTCAGGTCATACATACAGGGCAGTGTAGAGCCAATACCACAAGTCTGGCTCAGGCACCACCTTTCCCCCGGGTCTGGCTGTTCTTCTGCAGGTCATACATAAGGCAGTGTAGAGCCAATACCACAAGTCTGGCTCAGGCACCACCTTTACCCTGGTCTGCTGTTCTTCTGCAGGTCATACATACGGGGCAGTGTAGAGCCAACACACAATCTGGCTCAGGCACCCCCTTTTACCCTGGTCTGGCTGTTCTTTGCGGGTCATACATACAGGGCAGTGTAGAGCCAATCCCACAAGTCTGGCTCAGGAAACCACCTTTACCCGGGTTCTGTTCTTCTGCGGGTCATACATACAAGGCAGTGTAGAGCCAATACCACAAGTCTGGCTCAGGCACCACCTTTACCCCTGGTCTGGCTGTTCTTCCTGCAGGTCATACATACGGGGCAGTGTAGAGCCAATACCACAAGTCTGGCTCAGGCACCACCTTTACCCTTGTCTGGCTGTTTTTCTGCAGGTCATACATACAGGGCAGTGTAGAGCCAATACCACAATTTCTGGCTCAAGCCCACCTTTACCCCTTGTCTGGCTGTTTTCTTCTGCAGGTCATACATACGGGAGTGTAGAGCCAATCCCACAAGTCTGGCTCAGGCACCCTTTACCCTGGTCTGGCTGTTCTTCTGCGGGTCATACATACAAAGCAGTGTAAGCCAAATCCCAACAAGTCTGGCTCGGGCACCACCTTAAACCCGGGTCGGGGCCTGTTCTTCCGGGGTCATACAACAGGGCATGAAAGGGCCAATCCCACAAGTCTGGAAAAACCCACCTTACCCTGGTTGGCTGTTCTTCTGCATCAACATACAGGGCAGTGTAGAGCCAATACCACATCGGGCTCAGCACCACCTTTACCCTGGTCTGGCTTTTCTTCTCGGGTCATCATACAAGGCAGTGTAAGCCAATCCCCAAAATCGGGCTCGGCACCCCTTTACCCTGGTCGGGCTGTTCTTCTGCAGTCATACATACGGGGCAGTGTAGAGCCAATACCACAAGTCGGGCTAAACCCCCCTTTACCCTGGTCGGCTGTTCTTCTGCAGCATACAACAGGCGTGTAGAGCCAATACCACAAGTCGGGGTCAGGACCACAGTAACCGGGTTTGGGCTGTTCGCAAAAAAATTTTTTGGCGTCAAAGAATCATAAATGTGTCTACTTCTACTAATGTGGTGCGACGCCTCCAGAACGCCCCAAAACTTTGACCCACTAAAAAGTGTCCTTGGCACGGTATAGAGGTACTTATCGGGCCAAAGTTTTGAGTACGCCCATTCATACATCTATAGAACTGGTCGACTACAGCTTTTTGAGGCCAGAATTCTGGTTCAGCCCCGTTCATACATGTCGCTTTATATGATTGTATAAAAGCAAACATACTTGTCATGTTGTGGCACTTTAAAGGGGACATATGGAATCATCTGATAATTCTGGAGCATATTTTCTTATAACTCCATGTTCCTCTGTTATTCCTCCTAGAATCACTGAATCTGTCAGCTGGGTGTTACCATTAGGCTATGTTCACACGGCATAATTGCGGGGAGTACAGTACACCCCGCAATTACGCTGGGTGTTTGGGAGTCACGCTGATTGGCGCAGGGGGCCGGCAGCTCGCCGGCCCCATAGACTGTCATTGCTCGCGGCATGTCATGTCACTTATCTCCTTGGGCGTACAATACAATCGTATTGTATGCTCGGGGAGAGGAGACATAATCCATAGTTCTCTATGAGAGCTGTGGATTACCGTAATTTCGGCGTGCATCTCGCTCACATTAGAGCGCAAATACAACGCGAAATGCATGCCAAAATTACTCCATGTGAACATAGCCTTACAGTTTTCAAAGGGATGTCTCCCTGCATGCACTAACTCTGCCTGCACTGTTAGGCTATGTTCACACGGCTTAACTGCGAGACGTAATTACGCCCCCAATTACGCCGTGTGGACGGGGGCGGGTGCGGGGGGCCGGCACCTCGCCGGCCCATTGACTTGCAGTACCAGCGGCGCGTATACGCCGCTAGTAATTCACATGTCAATCATCTCCCCGCCCGGCGGATTCGCCGAGCGGGGTGAGGAGACTTAATCCATAGTTCTCTGAGAACTGTGGATTACCGTAATGAACGGGCCGTTTTCAGCCCGTAATTTGCGCACTTCGGCGCTTAATTACGGACCGAAATACGGCCCATTTTAAACCGTGTGAACATGGCCTTAGGATAATGGCACACCCTCAATTTGCAACACCCAGCTGACAGATTCACTACTGAATTTCAATAAGGAATAACAAAAGAACAGCACAACACAGAGTTATGAGAGAAGATGCTCTAGAATTATTATTTCACAGGGGACACAAGGATTTACGTAAACAAACAGAAACGGCCACATGTCCTCGTTAAGGAAGAGCGGTTCCTGAACATAGCAGTGTTCTGGTCTTTTTGCACGCAATTAAATAATTTTGCCTGTGGGGGCACATTAAATATCCATGAGCATTTTATTTACAGATGATGCTGAATATTTTCAAGAACATGAACATGCATTCGAGTGGCTAGGCGTAGAAGCAGAGTTGTCATATTTTGATGCTGTCGTACCTATCCTTATTGCCAAAATTAAATGTGCAAGGTAGATCTCATTTGGAGTAGTAATTCATCAGCAACAATGGGTGAATGCAAAGAAGAGGATGTAAAAATGTTATCACTATACTTTTTTGTATTTCCACGCTTGGATTTGGCTTGAAGAGGTATTCCCTACTCATTAACCATTAACTTGTAGGCAAAGGTAAATAAAGTATGTTGTCAAATACATTGCTGTTCAAATTTTCCTTCATTTCATAGTTAGCCTCTGTCTACACTGCACAGAAAAACGTCCTTTTGTTGCTTTTTTATTTTTCTAAAAACACTTAAAAAACGACTGTAATCATCTCCCATAGACTTCTAACGTAAAACCCTCCTGCTGTCTACACTGAGCTTCTTTTTCCTGCTCATTGTTTTTACTGGTTGTCTTTGGCAATGTTCACACGGCTTATTGCCGACGTAATTGCGAGTGGACGCCGCAATTACGCCGTCTGTCGTGTAGCGGGGGCGGGGGGCCGGCAGCTCGCCGGACCCATAGACAGTCATTATTCACGGCGCGTACACTCCGTAAATAATTCACGTCATTTATCTCCCCTCTCGGCGAATACGCCGAGGGGGGAGGGGAGATGTAATCCATAGTTCTCTATGAGAACTGTGGATAACCGTAATTCCTGGGACTGATTTCAGCCGTATTGTAGCGCAAATACGGCGCTCAATATGGCAGAAATCAGTCTCAAAATAAGCCGTGTGAACGAGCCCTTTAGCAACATGTTCTAGAAAACACCAGAGCAGGGCAGAAAATTTAATACAGGAGTCTATGAAAAGCGCTGGACATTTTTTGTTGAGTTTATGTCGCATTTTGTGGTTTTTTTTGCCGAATTTTTAAATGAAAATCCACCAGGGATCCAATCCCCCTATATTTGTTTAATAAAAGTTATCCCTATCAAATTTGCTAAAAGGTCTGATGTGCCCTTTTTTGTACCTTTCGTAAAAAAAATATCATTTTTTTGGCCTAACTTTTTTTTGTGCAATTAAATTTTTTTTTTTCGCAAAAAAATTTTTTTTAGGTTTTTTGCGCTAACATCCTTTTTTAACAGTTTTTTGGCTAATAAAGTTATTCGCTTCTACGCTAAATTTTTTTTTTACATTCGTCCCTTTTAATTTCTCTCGTTTTTGTCGAAAAAAATACATTTTTAGGGTTTTTGGGGCCCAAAAGTATTTTTTTTTTCGGATTTTAAAAACTAAGGCTGGGTTCCCAACGGTTTTATTGCTGGGTAAAAGCGGGGAGGTTTTGCCCCCACAATTAGCCTTGCCGTGTAGGGGGGGCCCCAGGCGGGGGGGGGGGGGGGCGGCACTTGCCGGCCCCATAGACAAACCATTTCCCATGGGGGACCCCCTATAATGTGCACATTTTCTCCCCCCTCGCCGTTTTTTCCGAGCAGGGAGAAGAGATGGAATCCAAGTTCTTATGAAAACGGGGTTTTCCGAAAATGACGGGGTTTGGTTTGGGCCGTTTTTTGACCCGTACGGCGGGGGAAATAGGGGAAAAATCCCCCCAAAAAAAGCCAGTGAACATGGCCAAGAGTCAATGTATAAAACTGTTTAGGTCTAAAACTCCCCTTTGTTCCCCAAAGGTTTTTGGGGGAAAAAAGTGATTTTTTAGACCAAAACCATTTAAACATGTGCCCAAAAATTTTTTTTTTACGGATTTTGGCCTATTAAATTTTTTCCCTTTGAAACAAAATACTTTTTAGGTTTTTTGCGCAAAAAATACTTTTTAATTTTTTAGTGCTAAAATAAGTTTTTTCATGGATTTTGACACTAAAATACTTTTTTATGGATTTTGGGACTATTAAAGATATCTCGTTATTGTCTCTAAGAATACTTTTTTACGTTTTTTGGGCCGAAAAAAAACTTTTTTTTCAGATTTTACACTAAAATATGCTTTTTTTTAAAGGTTTTGGGCACAAAAAATACTTTTTTAGGGATATTGGCCTTTAAAGTTATCTAGCTATTGTCGCTAAAAATACTTTTATTACGTTTTTTGGTGCTAAAATACTTTTTTTTACGGATTTTGACGCTAATAAATTTATCTCGCTAAAACATGGATTTTAGTGTGAAAATACATAACAAAACTTATTTTAGCAATAAAAAACTTACTTTTAGCGGCAAAAGCAATACGAGTGGCAAAATTAGTAAAAAAAAAAAATATTTTATTGAAAAATCCTTTTTAAACGTATTTTTACGCAAAAAGGAGACAACTTTATTAGAGAAATTTTGGGAAATTTTTTTTTATTGTGGGCCCCAAAAAATTCGTAAAACCTTTTTAAAGGGGGCCAAAAGCGAGAATTTATTTGCCAAAATCCGAAAAAGAAAGTTTTTAGTGAAAATCCTAAAAAAAAACCTTTTTTTTTGGCAAAAAAGGGGAATAATTTTTTTTAGTGAAAATCCATAAAACGACTACAAGATACAAAAAGCAGTAAGTGTTTTACATGCCTTTTCTTAAGTTGGGTTACATCCATGGCTTAATTATGCATAAATTAAAAAACAGGCTTGAAGACGAGCAAAAAACTTGCGTAAAAAACGTGCAAGAAAACGGACGTTTTTTCAGCTGCTTTTGACAGGCAGGGGAAAGAAAACTCAGTTTTATGAACATTTTTAGTATTTCGTTTTCAGGTCGTTTTTTGTCCACTGCAGTGTAGACATAGCCTTAGAGTAGTTGTAATCTGCTTGTTACACAAGCTTTTCAAATTATTTAACACCTCGCTTTGTTATAGCAGTGGTCGAGCTGGTGACCTCATTCTCTTTCAACAGGATAGAGCTCCTTAGTCACTAATCTTATCTTTTTATTGGGAAAAACTTTAACCTTTATAAGTTACTGTCCTGGGAGCAGCCTTGTACCATCCTGCCAGGTCTGCAGAGCACATTTATGTGTAATTAAATCAAAGAGTCACTCTGCAGCTATCAGTGTGTCTTGGCAAGTTTTTCTCTCTCACTAGAAGCCTCCTCTCATAACAAATACTAACGCTGCTAGCTCACATTTGTAGCCAGACATCTTGCTTGGACAGTGTATTACATGTTACAGCCTCTTCCTTAGTAATGTCCCTATAACAGGATCAGCTAGGAATAGGAGCAAGCAAAGCTCAAGTGTCAGTTAGTGCTATTGACCTAACCACAACGTGCGCAAGGAAGAGGGATCCGAAAAGTGTGAAAAATTAATTCCCCTTTGCCCCCACAGTTTGACATGTTAAAGCGCCTGATAAACTGTGTAGGAAAAAACCCATTTCAAGGTGGGGGGGGGGGGTTAAAAAAATTTTTTAAATAAATTATAAAATTTCCATGAGGGATAACAGGAACGGTATAGTGCAATGCTACAGAAATGTTATTTAATAAGAAATTCAAACATTTACTAACATAGGTGACTCTGTTTAAAAAAAATATATGCAAAGTACAACCCCAATTCCCAAAAAGTTGGAATATGGCGGCAATGATTTGGAGCAGCAATATTTTATTTACTGCAGAAAATTAAAAGCTGTCACGATACGCAACGGGCCCCCTACCTTTGGACGCCTGTGTCGTGCTTCTGGTCTTTCCTCCCGTCTGTTGTTTTCCCGGGGTCCTGTGTGTGCACGGTGCCTGCTAGGGCACGCGCGCCGCAGCTTCCTGCCCTTTATAGGTTACTTGTCTCTGTCTACTTCCTCTTGAAGTATGACCCCTTGCTTTAAGAGGAAGTTCCTCCCTTTGTTCTGGGTCAGTCCATTACCATTGCAGTCCTGTGCAGTGTTTGTTGCATTGCATTACATGGCATTGCTTTGTTTGGTGCAGTCGCATGTTAAGTCCATCTCTAAGCTCCTGCTGGTGTCTCTGGACTTAACCCCTGAGATGCTGGTCCAGTTTCTGTGGTCATCTGAGCTCCTGACTATCTGCCTGTCTGTCTCCTGTTGTATCTATGTCCTGTCTCCTGCCTTGGCACCTGTTCCTTAACCTGCTGTATCCTGCCGAGTCACCTGTCTAGTACCTGCTTTATCCTGATGCTGTATCCTGCTGTGTTCCTGTGGACGTGTATGTTTAAACCTGCTCTGCATATGTTTTCCTATGTTCATGTCTACCACCACCTGTGTTCCTGTCCTGCCCCTCGGCTGTCACCGCAGGTAGCCATGTCAGGGGTAGCGACCTGGGGGTCCCCGCAGTTAAGTCTGTCCCACTTTGCGGCAGGCTCGGTGAAGACCGGGGGCCCCTTAGACTCCGCTCCCTGGCGTGGTCTCCATATACCATGTCGCCTGCGGTGATCACAGTGGATCCACACCCAGATGTCAGCGGTCGGCACTTCGGCGTACGTTTGCTGTCGCCGCACCGTTACAAACGCATAATAGAAGATTTGACTTTTTTTTTACATGTTGTTTACGAACAAAACAATTCATTTAGAAATTGATGGCAGCAATAGAGCTCAAAAGAGTTGGGACAAAATTGAAATATGCTGGAAAAGTAAATGGTACTAATGAAAAACAGAGGGTCAATTTTCAACTCAGTCACATGAATGTGTTTAAAAAGACCAGGTAAGAGAGGCAGAGTCTCTCAGAGGCAAAGATGGTCAAAAATACATCAATCTTTGAAAAAATTGCATTTAAAAATTGTGGATCAATTTTAGAAAAATATTTCTCATCTTAACATTTCTACTACTGAGGTGTACTAGGTTCTGTGGTGAATAAAATATGACTTTAAGAGATTTTCATATCACTGCATTTTTTCATTTTTTTTTGTCTAGATTTTAGATATACACACACAGATATATATATAGGCTGGGAGCAGCCATCCGTTTGTACAGGCAGCCATCCGTTTTTAATATATATAAATAATATATATATATAAGTATTATATATATATATAATATATTAATATTATATAACTATAAACACACACACACATATATGTGTGTGTTTACAATAAATATTGCCTGATGCATGGTTACATGCAGAAGGGCCGCGCCTCAGTTACACTATATATTCTACATGTGGTCGTAAGAATGGCATTTCTGCACACAAGCCTTCTGTGCTGCTCCCTGTACAAATGGATGGCTGCTCCCAGCACAAGAGGTTCTTGTATAGTTACGCTGTATCACTGTATATATTCAGTAACAAAAGAGAGCCGAGTGACTGCTGTGGTAATGTTGTATTACCAAGTCTTCCTCTGGTGTCCAGAAAAGCTTGATGTTGCTACATCCATCCCCCAGCATTCAATCAGCTTTACTTTAACTACCCATCTCCATTTCTAAAAACATCTAGATCAGACCTGCACATCAAGGGGGTCAGACTGGCTGGGTGTCCCCATCTGCCCACTCAGGAATGTGCCTGAACCACCAGAGAATGCCCTTAACGACACCTCCGAACTGCACAACATCGCCTATTTTGGGAACAGGGTATAACTAGGCCAAGCCCCATGTGCAGTCTCCATGCAGGCCTAGTCAAGATACATTTAGCTGATGTACAAGTTCAAAATATATTAATTTTGGTGTCCATTTATTTTTGGGTGCAATAAATATTTGTGCTTCCTGAAAAGTCAACTATCTATGTCATGACACAATCAGCCTATTCTCACCTTCTGAATATATCTCAAGTCACCAGAAACCCCACAGAATAGAATATCTGATTCCATCGTCTTTTTATAACACCCACATACAGAGACTGAGGGAAGTTTTCCATGAATATTTCTTTTACATATACGTGGAGATGTACCAGATTGTCATACTGCCAACACAGGAAATTAAGGACTGACCTAGAATTCTGGTCAAAACTTAAAGGAAGAAAAGTTAGAAGTTTGAAACTTTTGACTGTGACCTCAAATCTCAGTTATCGGTTCATAGTAAAATGGACCTTTCCAACAAGTGGAGGTTGACCACAGCAGAGAGCTAGCTTAAAGTGATTGACATTTTGCCCTTCATGTCAAAGATAGACAACCACAGTTTTCCTCATCCTTGTCCTTGGATTTGATTAATTTTCCTGATCGTGCATAAACATTGCTTAAAGATACGAAGCCCTAAATAAACCACTTGTACTCAATCATCAAATAGCATTAAATTTCGGCTGTATGTTGCAAAAGGCTAACATAGTTCCCCTTTAGCCAAATGCTCCCTAAACAACGTTCCCCAGAGTATTTGGATCTGTAAAATGGCTTTGACCTGGTTCTACCCGGCCACTTTCCAAATGACTTTAGTGCAAGTGCTTTAATTGGTGAATCTCAGTGTAGCTATGACATATTGGAAGCAGAGGCCCATTGACGGGAGAAGCAGACACTTGACTAATGTTTCCTCCCAGTGGAATCACCATATCCGAGATATATGGGGTATTTCGTTTTCAGCAGTTGACCTTTACTCTTTCTTCTCCGAGAGACTTATGAATCCTTGTCACAACAGTTCAGCTCCATAGCTTGAGGTTTCAAAGGTATCCTCCCTTCCTCAACATTACAATTACATGGAGCTATGGATGCCCCAAAAAGAATAAAAAGCATTTTGGATACATGTTGCCATAACAAAATAATGGATGCAGTCTGAATGGAAGATAAATTACTAACAAAAGGAAAGGAAGGCACTTAAATGTTGGATGAATTAAATTTTAGGAGTGCTACCCAAGTATCCCAAATATATGCAACCATGAAAAGAAGAAACTAAGAGTGACAAGAAATCCAAGTGGACTCCATATAGACAGTAATTACTAAAATGCTAAATATTTAGAGAACCTGATTAAAACCACTAAAAACATTCATACAACATAGACATTCATGATATGATATGTTCTGAACTCACAACAATGTCTCAAGATCCTGCTATCCTGTATTTTTAATACAATTTAATGCAAAAAACCTACACAAAAATGTAATTGACCAAAGGTCCAAAATGTAGGCTGTAGATATGATGTAATAATTCAAATAAAATACAATCAATTCTTCAATAAACAAGTATAAGAACATAATATTTCATGATCCAAATGTAAACTCTTTATCAACATATGACATAGTTACGTCATAATGCTGTTAAGAGGTTACTTGCTGAGCCCACTCCATCGGAGAACTCAAATTCTGGCATTTTAACCTCTTAGATGCTGCAAAAATCTCCCAATTGCCCCCTCTCAAGAACATGGGGTGCCAAAAGGATGTCAAGACAGCTGGGAGCCTAATGATGAACTCCATGGCTGTTTCCTTCCCTCTATATTCACTCCTTCACATCCTGCTATAGGTACGGCATAATAGGAGAGCCATTTTTGCACACTGTCCTGCAATATTCTATGATTGCAGAACAGTGCCCCATATAACTTGCTGCTGCACTGATACAGCCACTTTCAATTTTCATTTGTTTAATTGCATTCTTACTACTCTCTTGCTAATATATTAAAAAATATATATATATCAAATTAAAATAATTCATATTAAAATAATACAATAATACTAAAATAATACAATAAATAAAATACAATAAATAATAATAAAATAATACAAAAATAATACAATAAAATAATCGCACAGTGTAATTACAAGGGGGAAGAACAGTGATGTCAGAAACAGAGGGGACGCTAACAAATGTACTTTATATAGTCATTAGCACCTAGGTTAAATGCATGATACATTAAATAGAACCATAATGGAGTAGATAAAATTATTCTCTCCGTTGATAGGAACACACAAAAACAGTAACGATTTATGATAACACAATAATCAATGTGATGACAAGTACAAGTATTAAATTTGGTAAGTGATAAAGTGCACTAGTTCTATAATTCCTACAGTATAAAGTAATATAATTTTGTCCCTTGACAAAGCTCTTGTGAAACGTGCGTTGGGACTTCATTCCTCCGGTGATGGTCTTCTACATAAGGGTAGTTAATACTTTTGTTCTCTAGTATTTGCACTTTGCATTATGCTAGGCATCTATTGCTTTTGTAGTTTTCTTTTTTGCACACAAATATACTACTTTATACGTATTATGGCACTAATGAACTTAACTATTTATTATTATTATTATTATTATTATTATTATTTATTTTAAAGCGCCATTGATTCCAGGGCGCTGAATATTCGACGGGGTTACATACATAACATAAGTCAAACGAGTACAATGATAAGTGATTAATGACAATTGGCACGACAGAGGGAGAGAGGACCCTACCTGCGAGGGCTTACAATCTACAAGGAGGGGGAAAGAGACAGGAGGTGAGGGGCAGACATGTCTTTTGGAGGAAGTAGTGAAAAAAGTTTAGTGAAGGTTATAGGCAAGCCTGAAGAAATGGGTTTTCAGGTTTGCTTTTGAAGCTGGTGAAAGTGGAGGGAGTCTGATGTGTTGGGGCAGCGAGTTCCAGAGTGTGGGTGAAGCACAGGAGAAGTCTTGGAGACGGTTGTGTGAGGAGCCGATAAGGGGAGAGCAGAGGAGAAGGTCCTGAGAGGAGCGGAGATTGCATGAGGGGAGATATTTGAAATTAGGGTAGATATGTATGGATGGGAGAGGTCATGGAGAGCCTTGAAAGGTCATGGTTAGTAGCTTGAAATGAATTGCTGGGCAATGGGAAGCCAGTGAAGGGATTGGCAGAGGGGAGAGGCAGAGGAGTAGCGAGGAGAGAGGTGGATAAGACGGGCAGCAGAGTTAAGGATGGATTGCACTTGTTATCACGTTGATTGTAGTGTTATAAATCGTTATTGCTTTTGTGTGTTCCTATCAACTGAGAGAATATTTAATTTCATATACTCCATTATGGTTCTACTTACAGCGTCATGTATTTTACCTAGGTGCTAGTGATTATATCCATTACATTTGTTAGCATCCTCTCTGTTTCTGACATCACTGTTCTTCCCCTTTGGAATGGCACTGTGCAATATTTTAATTGTTTTAATTTAATATGAAATAATAAAAATGAATTGATATTTTATTTTTTGAATATATTAGCATTGTGTGATAATTACACAAATATTGGATGTGTTATGTTATTGGTGTTGTGCAAGTTATACTTTTTGGCGCTTTTTTGGATATGCATATAGACAGCAGTATGCCAGCTGTATAATGATGTGATACATGCAAAACATTTGCATAGAACTTTCATACAATTGTATGGGCATCTGTCAGCAATACATTGGGAAAAAGCACGGATGCACCAGAGTTTAGCTTAACTGTGATATCACAGCTTTCTGTGTTACCTACTCTTATCTCTAAATAATGACCATTGAAAAGCATTAAAAAAGCTAGGATCACAATCTGTGCCATTATATCACGGTTCAAGTCAATCTTTGCTACATCTGTAGTTGGCAGTACATTTCCAGCAGCCCTTTAAGCCACATGCATAGCTTGAGTTGAACACCAACAGTTGTCTCCGTCTCACCGAGCGTCTTACTTATGGTTTTGTAGCCCATCCCAGCTTTGTGCAGGTCTATGATCTTGTCCCTGACATCCTTAGAAAGCTCTTTGGTCTTGCCCATGTTGTAGAGGTTAGAGTCTGACTTTTTAATTGAGACTGTGGACAGGAGTCTTTTATAAAGGTGACTATTTAAGACAGCTGTCTATAGTGCAGGTAACAAGTTGATTAGGAGCCTCTAACTGGTCTGTAGGAGCCAGAACTCTTAACGGTTGGTAGGGGATGAAATACTTATTTCTCACTGCACAATGCAAATAAATTTATATAATTCATACAATGTGATTTTCTGGATTTTATTTTGGATATTCTATCTCTCAATGTTAAAATTAACCTACCCTTAAAATTATAGACTGTTCATGTTTTTTTCCAGTGGGCAAACTTAGACAATCAGCAAGGGATCAAATAATTATTTCCTTCACTGTAACACAAGGGAAACATCTCAAGTACAATAAACTCTAGGTATTCAGGACTCACTCCATTGCCTGCCATTGCTACCAGATAAGTCACTGCATATCTGAGGAGGCATGAACATCACAGAAGGGGGTAATGGAGAGGTGCATTGTATGTGAATTCAGAGGCAGGCAGGGGAACCAGATGTGCTGCTGATGTGCCCATCTATTCAGCAATGTGAATCTGCGCTTGTGCTGATTTGGGAGAAAGGTAGTTCCAACTTTTACATTACGGATGGGTTAAGTATTTGTCTGATCAAATATACCAGGCTAAGTTTTAAATGGATAATTTGCTATGACCAATGAATCATGCTATAAATATCAAAATGGCCCTTAGTAGAAATAAGTCTCCCCAACCCTGGAATGGAGAAAAAAAATCCATTTGATTACCAAAGTAGAAAATCACAGATTCGTTAACCCCCACCTTATGAATTTTTTTTTCATTGCATACAAAAAAAGCTGTAGTTTCTTCAAACTGTTCTCCACAATTTCTAAGACATGAAAGATTAAAATTTAAGCATAGAATCCATAGAATCCACAAGGATTCTGCCATTGAAAATCACATCTTTAATGGGTCCTTTTTGCTAAAGCACATGCTTAGTGCATGGAGATTTAAACACTTTTTTCAGTTTTGGTTTTGCAGGCAGTTTACTATCAGAAAATGTCAAATTCATGTTTATCCATGTTAAAATCCACATGCAATATATACAAATGTTTTGGGTGCTTATTGCATGAGGATTTTAGCATCACATTGACATCAATAGTAAACTTCCATGAATTTTCTGTAGTGGCATACGACCAAAGAAAGAGACATACTCTTTCTTTGGTCCTATGCCACTACAGAAAATTCATGGAAGTTTACTATTGATGTCAATGTGATGCTAAAATCCAAAGTTTTTTAACCTCAAGTCAGTTTTGAAAACACGTCGTTTGATCCGCAACATTTATTTTCTATTGATGTAAATGGGAATAATTTTCTTTCAGTTTTCAACAAGCATTTCAAGGCAGAATCCGAATGTAATCTGCCACGAAATCTTTGTTGTGTGAACATACGCTAAAGGAAGTTTGTAGAGTGTAATAATATAACAAGTTACAGTAACTAGTATTCTGGACAAGGGTCGCTGATCCAGGGATTTATTCTGATTGCCAGATTGGAAGGAATTTTCTCCCTAAAATGAGGATGAATGGCTTCTACCTCATGGGGGCTTTTGCCTTCCTCTGGATCAACACTATAGCACAATACGATGAACTGGATGGACGTCTGTCTTTTATCGTCCCTACAAACTATATAACCATCTGTCCTGATACTCTATAAGTAGACTTCGTTTTACATATATGTTTTGCTGCACTGTGAATCATATGTTCATCTTTAATTTCCTACAGTAATGCAATTCTTGTAATGTAGAGTGTAGTAGAGGTCGACTCAAGACTGCGGCTGTCTATGTCTCTATGTGCTGCAAAACGGAAAAGTACAAATACCTTGGGGCATAAACATCTAATCTGAGTTTTTTGCTTGCAAAATATGACTGTAAATCAAATAGACAAAATGACCAGTTTTTTGGGGGCATTTGGTCTATATCACAAACTTTCAGCTTACTATCTACTAAGTAATATGTCTGTGCTGTTATAGATCCCAAACGAACAAACTCCATTCAGAGAGCTGTGGAGCTCTTTTCCCATAAGCCTTTGCTTTATATAAAACAGTCAGTGAGGTCTGAAAGTCAAGTAAATTCTCACACTGACCAATTTATTGGTGGCTCTCCCCAAGGAAAGATTTTTCCCACTCTCACCTCTCACCCAGGCAACCAGTAAGTTCTACTCTGCACTGAGAAGGGGCAAAACCCCCGAAACAGCTGTCTGTAGATGAACTTAACTGGTTTGGCTCAAATCCCTTTCGCATTGCAAGGCTCCTGTAAACTACATGTGAACTGAGGATAACTAAATCCAATAGAGTGCGCTGAGGAGCTCCTCAGTTCTTTTCCCATAAGTCTTTGCTTTATGCAAAACAGTCAGTGAGATCTGAAAGGCAAGTAAACCCTCACACCGACCAATTTATGGGTTCCTCTCCTCAATGAGAGATTTTTCCCTCTTCTATACTCCATCCAGCACAGATTAGTAACAGCTAATATCTGTGTAAAAAGGGAGATATTACACAGGTGAGTCATATTATTGTGACCACAAGCTAATATTAGCTGTGTGCAGCATGGACAGCAGCCAGACAGGCTGGACGAGACTCAATGAGGTCCTTATAGGTTGTCACAGGTATCTGGAGCCATGCTGACTGTATCCCACAGTCCTTGTCCTGCTTTTCCAACCAATGTCGGACATTTTCAGCCATGTGACATGTTGCATTTTCTTGCTGTAAGATCCCACCAGTCCCAGGGAATACAATCAGCATGTATGAGTGTACAGGCCTCTTTTACCCATGATAGCAATGAGGGATCTCCCAAAGTAGTAGTTATGAATTAGGACCCTGTCAGCTCACAAATGTGTTACCAGGAGTAGTCGCTCTGTGTGTTGCTTTTCTTGTTTTTTAAATGGAGTATTGACAAAAGTATTATTTGTATGGGACATCTGCTGCTAGTCTACTACTTTGGAAGATTTGCTGTAATAAGGAATGTAGAGAATGGCGTCTGACACGTGCGCACCTTGGTGAGCTACCTTGCTTATATATTTTGTAGCAACAAGGAATATGTGTGCAGACACCCTTCAAGACAATATATACCACCCAAGCCAGCTCACCGGAAGTGACTTCCTTTATAAGCTTCATTCTGCCGACGTCAAGTAGAAGGTGTTCATATTAAGGTGACTTAAATTTGTAGGAAATATCCCCAAAGATTCATTTCTCATTGCCCCAGAACAGATGAATTCTGGACCACTGTTCAATGTGACAAGTGAAAATAAGGATGAGATCCTGAGACCATTGCCACTGCCTATGGGAATGGTTCTGCCTGCATGTGGCAACCAAAGTAGGTAAACCTGGCCTAAAGAGATAGGCGTAGCTTGTCATGTTTCTATTGCATTAAGATGTCATTGTCAGTCCATGTGGGCATCTTATATAAAGGTTGCATATTATAGGAAAAAGAGCATTGGGTCAGATCTGTACATTTTGGAGAAAAACTTAGTAAGAATGTGAGCATAAAAGGGCTATGTAGCTCATAACGGCTCAAGACAGTGGATGAGAACTAGTTTTATATATCTTCTAAAAGGACAAAAAGTCCTCCCCATGTCTGCAGAGCATAAAGCATCAAGCACTTAAAGGGAACCTATCACATAGGTTGTGCCCCCCTGGCTGAGGACAGAACAAGCTAGTGACAGACCTGCTGTTTCCAGCACTGTGTCCCTTATTCTGTAAGATTCTGTAGTTTTAGAGCATTTACCCCTCAAATCTTATTCTTAAGCAGGTGTTAGCCCCACCCACCAAAGGCTAGCCCCGCCCACTGACAGTTATTCACATGTTTCTACCTATTCAAAGTAACGGGTTTACCAGTTGAGGTGGGCGGGGCTAGCCTCAGGTGGGCGGGGAATGAAAAAAACTGACTCTTTGAATAACTCTTTTCTGGCTGAAAACTGCAGATTTGAGCACTAAATACTCTAGAACTCCAGCATCTTACAGAATAAGGGGCACAGTGCTGGGAACAGCAGGTCTGTCACTAGGTTGTGCTGTCCTTAGCAAGGGGGCATAAACTACATGACAGGTTCTCTTTAAGTAGGGCAACATATATGAGCTGACGAATAGTAGAACAGCTTATAGGGTTTTTCCCAGCTGGCTGCTTTACAGAGCCTGCTCTCCACAGCCAGCGTCAGGTTCCAACTTCCTGTTCAGGAAATGTCAGTGACTGACATTTCAGCTCTGCTGTTCCTAGCTGAGCCTGTTAAAGGGACATTAGTGATGGAGTTTTAACATCAGGGCACAATGCTACAGAGCACTAAAGGGTAAACATTTGTCAGTAAGAAAGAGAAACAAGCCCCTGTGCTGCTGATAAGACACAACAGAGATTCATGCCACCATCCTGACCACTGCATGAACAAAGAGAGGTGGTTGGTAACCTAGGAAACCTTCTGTAAACAAGCAGGCATGAAAAACTGCTCTAACTCCGAAATGAAACAAAATCAGTACAGCAATGTAGTTAGTTATGATCTTTGTTTGCCTACATGTTTTAATGGAATGAATGTAATGGGAATACACATTTAAGTCCTATATATAGTCTTAAAAACTCTTTTGTGTTGTGTTTATAGCTTCTGTGCCGACCTCTGTGGTAACAAACTACAATCAAGCCATGCATAGTTTCATCCTGAAGTCAAAGCCTTCCATTTGTCAACTACAACTCACTGGGAAAGATGGAAAGAAATCTGACTGATGGATCAGGCTACATGCGCATGTGGTCTGTTGCCATGGAGACATATAGCTGTGCATAGGAACTATAGACATAAAACAATAGACTTTTAATCAAGACTATTTGCAAAATTGTTTCATACCTAAAATTATGGCTACCTCAGATACCTGCATATCCACAGCCTGAGCACTGCGTACTTTCTATAACTCCATAAATTACAGTATGGAGGGGTCAGTTTCAATGCTCTGGCGTTAAATGCACCAAAAGTGATTAGTCCGCCTAATTTCCCAACATATGGTGCGTCGAACGAACACTTTGTAATGCAGCAAAGATGTGGTGGTGTTCTGAAGGTGTTCTGGCTGTGTGGGGCACCAGATTTGTAATATTAGACACATTTATAGATGTGGGACGGAAAAACGAGGCGCATAAGTGCTCGAACAGCCACACTAATGTCAATGTGGTCTGCCTGAGCCTGAGTAGTCGTAATGGAACTAGGTTTGCCAATCCCTTATTTCTCAACTTATACCAGTAAAATAATAAAGTAATTGATGATAATTATCAAACTATATAAAATTAAATTGCATTAATTTAATAAATTATATAATGTAAAATAAATATAGAGATACATAATATCCCAAAAATATAAAATTATCTCCTATAAAATGTATTTAAAATTAATATAATCTAAAATTAATTTAAAATTAAATATAAATTAATTAAACCAATACAGTATCTACCATAAATCCCGTTCTCAATTAACTGTTTTAACAGCCATTAGCCATTTCTGGCATTCATTTATACACATGTTTGGCGCATGACTAATATGCCAAAATACTGCGGCGCGCCAAATACATAAGCTTGGTGTGTCAAACGTTAAAGGAGTTGTCTCCCCACAGGGTTTCAAAGAATGCATGAAAGAAATTCTCTGTCACTTCCTGGTTCAGACTAATTTGCATAAGCTCCATGCTTGTACAGCTATGTTGTGCTTTCAGATGCTAATTAGATTAGATTAGCTTCTCACACTACTCACAGGACTTCTTATCTGATCCCCAAAACAAAAGCCCTAATTACAGAGCTGTTTACTTGAGATAAATCAAGCTTTTTACTGTCTGGCAGCACAGGACACTGACTGACACCTGTGTGATGACTCACTCTCTGTTATCTCATTGAACAAACAGCCCTGGGAGATTTGTTTACAGGTCGGTTACTGAGGGAACTGAAATAGCCACAGAGGTAATAAATTCACTTGTATCTCTTTAGGGAAAACAGAGGAACAATGCAATATATTTGGAAAATGTCTTTATTTTGTGTTCCCTACAATTTGAAAGCTATTCTTTGTAGCGAGACAACCCCTTTAAGTGTCGTTTATGAGCCGCACATTCACCCCTTTCATATACAGGCAGTCCCCAACTTACACCATTCTGACTTACATCTGTCCCCTAGTTACAAATAGAGACTTATGGGGCATGCTGGCAATTGTAGTTCCATGTTCCACAGCAGATAGTAGCTATGGAACGACAAGTTCTAGCATGCCACAGCAGCACATTAAGTGAAAATGAGGTGAAATCTTCTTTACAGACAGTAAAACAAATGTAAAATCTCTTCCCTGCACTATCCAAAACTAAGAAAACCTTTTGTGCTGGAGTTACATTTAATAAATATACCTGTTCCAACTTACAAACAAATTCAACTTAAAGGGATTTTGCCACAAAGTAAAATTGACATGGGAAGCTTGCAAATGAAATAACAAACATTTTCACTATTCATTATTATTAAAAATTCTGCACCGTTTTTGATTTAGCTGCTCCTTTAGTGATCCATTGTTTACAGCTCATCTCCAGAGGATACGACCACGGCTGAGAGCTCCTCAGTCCTGGCCGCACATGCTCAGACATTACTTCTCCGCTCAGGCAGCTACTGAGTGTTCAATCCCCAGATGTTGTGACTCTACTCCCATCCTCTGTACTCCTTAGTAATTAGTCAAACAGTGCAAATAAATAAAAAAGAAACCTCAATGAGGTCTGTGCATTGATAAAGAGAAATAAAATCCACAGGTTTGGTTGCTGCAGGTATTTGAACCTGGGACCCTTGTGCCTGGAGGCAAAAACTTTACCTCTCAGCTATTCACAATGCTTTACATAAACAGACCTTTCTTTGACTAGAGAGAGGAAAGGCCTGGTGAGGCCATCCTGCTGGGTCACATGATCTGCAATTCAAACAAATCACACACACCCTTCTGAGCACAGAGAGCTGAAGAGTTATGCAGGAGGTATGAAATGAGATCGTGGCAAAACCCCTTTAAGAACAAACCTACAGTCCCTATCTCGTTTGTAACCTGGGGACTGCCTGTATTCAGGCACAATATACACTGAAAAAAAGACGTGAAAAATTGTATTGAGGCTCCAGGTTTCATACATGTCACCCTATGTGTGCGCCGCTGCCTCTTCACTTCAGAGCACAGACTCCAGAATATGGAACAGATGAAATGTGTTGTTTATCAGGAGTAGTATTCGTAATACACCGTCACTTCCATAGAAAGCTGAAGGTGTAGGTTATATCAAAAAGCCTTCCCGAGCGATGACGCCTATGGGTCGCCATGGCAGCCGGTCGTTGTCATCCACTGCACATCATGAAACACGGAGTGAGAACAATCAGTTTGTTTCTCCTTAGCACTAAAACACGTCTCAGCATAACAACCACAGCCTGCCTGCGTTCATTAGAGAAAAAAATGTCTGCAGACACTTCATCCACTAGCTCATTTTATTAGGCCAGAAAGATCAGGTTCTCTGCTGCGGGCTGATTGGTCAATGTCCTGCTGGATGATGAACACCGTCGCTCCTAATTACTTCAGTATGATAAGTAAGCAGACGGCAGACAAAAATGACCCATGTGTCGTTCTAGCTCTTTACTGACTTTAACGAGTTTCAAGAAACGTGCCCTCTCTTTACTCATAAACTGGCCCTTCTGATCGGTTAGCGATGGGCTAGATTATGTTAGTACCTAATTCTGGTAATACTGCCAAACTAAACTGAACTTGGCAGCCTAGTGGATGAAGGCAAAATCTAGAACAAGATTCCCCCATTGCTACCCAGAAATTGTCAACAGATAAAGTTGACGGATCTATACTATTAAGTTCAATTTTAATGTGGCAGAACAACCGGGACTGGTAAAGATGTTGTTCAGTTTAAAGAAAAGGGCGCATCCCTGTTAGGGAACTTTAATTTGGGTTCTGCTGTTTAGGATCCCAATCTTTTGGTCAGAGTGGATAACGATTACCAAGAGTGTCTCCTGCTCTGGAAGACCAGTCCTGTGCTGTATTTAATGGGGTTGTATCATTTCATTAAATGGTCTTCAGAATAAGGGGACAGTGAAAACAAGCAACTTTGCAATTGGATGTCATTTGCAAAGCTGTCTTGTTTTTCACAGGATCCCTTATCTTCGTTTTCTGTAAACACTGTTCCCCAGTGCTGGTCGGATTCCACCTCCTTTCATTTCATTGGCTGACGGCTCTACCAATTTACATTCTGTCTGGCCCCCAGTTGTATTTATGGGAGCATGCATTCCTGCTTCTCTCACTCAGAATAAGGGGCCGGCAACAATTTCACTCTGCACAGTCAGCAGCTCCACAGTAACACTGCAGCTGCTTCTACAATCAGAAAACAACAGAATTGTGTCTCAGTGCCTAATGCTCCTGCATGTAAACATAGAAGGGAGACAGATCTGTGCTGCTCTGGATGAGTTCATAGAAGACTGGATTCAACTGTAACAAACCTCCAGCTGTGAGAAGAGAAGAGATCAGTGCTCTGAGTTCATAGAAGACTGTCTAGACTGAATGCAGGCCTGTGGTATGTAAACAGCTCTTACAAAATAAGACTGTATAGGGAGAGGAACAACACAGTGACATGTGGACTCAGGACAGACTCAGGAGCACACTGACTCAGGAGCGAGCATAAAAAGTGAAGGGGGGGATGATGTCATCCCCCTTCAGTTAAGAAACATCCAGCTGGTAGGGGAAGAAACGCCCCTGGATTTGAAGAGCTGAGAAAATCAAGCTGCAAGAAAACAGCCGAACTGATGAAGCGATACATCCCCTTTAATTGACAAACCTTTGATTTGAAGTGGGACTGTGTGATTCTTGATTTCTTCTTTGATGGTGCTGCAGGGAAACTGAACACTTGCTGCAGGGCTTCCCCACAGATTATAACTGATTGCTATGATCATCTTTTTACCCAGGGAACTTTCTAGGAGGTGATTATACAAAGTGTAGAACTCTTTAATGGCGTGATGTCAAATTCATTTTCAACGAGCCATTAAAAGGCAATTGGAGGGTGGTGAAGGTGCCTGTATAGGAGCTGTGTAATCACTTGTGAGTTGTTGAGAAGAGCGGGGTGCAGGTGCGCACCAGAGCTCTGAATTCAAGATGGTGGTCCCTCCCTGTGTTGGCACCATTGCCTCTGCAAAGTGCTGGTTACATCCTCTTGGGAAAGTGGCGAGCCAGTCATTCTGCATCCGGACCTTGTTTATCACTGCTTGCTGTGTGTAAGCTCTTGAGAGCCCAATAAAATGACATTGTGATTCAGATTTGTCCTGTGGGCCTTGAGTTTAACACATGCTTTAAAATAGAAACATCCAAGAGTCTCAATAAATTATTGCTAGAACAATTGACCCTAGTTTCAACCAGGGTGGAGCTGCAGAGAGTAGTGCCCGATCATAGAGACCGGAGTTCCAGTCAGTCCTGCAGTGGGTACTGAGGCCGCAGAGAATATTCCCTCAGGTTTACATACTCACTCAAAAAGGTCTTCTCAACTCAGACATAATAGTATTTCAACAGGATGTGCCATAAATGTCTAATAGACATGGGCCCTACATCTGCAACCTCTGGAACTGTTTACTGCCATGGGAGCATCAGGGACAGCTGAGTACAGGAAACCTCTGCAGATGCAAATCTCTGCAAACAAGAACAGCAAGACCGGTTAATATAAGATATTTAGGGCATATCCCATCCATGAATTTCTGAGATAAGAATACCCTTTTAACTCCACTACACTCCACCCGAGCTTGGCTGTGCCTGTATGGAGGGTCAGGGGTCTCTATGGTTGAATTAAAGGGCTTTTCCTCACTACAAAGTTTTTTGTTATTGGTTTGTTTATTTTTATTTGCCACCTTGCTAGTAAACCTGACCCTGCGTCAGCTTCCTCCTATCCAGTGATTTTTGGTCTGCCTCATATCCAGAAGACACATGTCCTTTGGTCACAGCAGAGGGAATCTCATTGAAGTCTCACAGTATATTATTGGAAATCATATTATTTTATAATCTACATGTATTAAAATTCTGCTCCTTTACCTCTTTTACACCAATGCAGTACGCTCCTATCTAGAAAAAGAAGTGACACAACCCACAATCCTGTCTATAGTAATGGCTGCCATGTAGTAACTGTATTATATGGACAATACAGTAGTGTGACCTCCTGGCAGTAAGTTAGCAACAGGGTCACATGAGATCTATGGGGTAATAGGAATAATGTTGCAATCATTAATTATACGGTTCATCTGGCAGCTTCTTCACTGTGGGTAGTTACTCTTATAATTGCTGTCTCTCCAGGGGGGAGATAAAGGGGATAAATCAAGTTAACTGTTTAAAAAACACAACTGCTTCCAGCTTGTTGTTCACAAAGGTAACAGTAAAACAAAGTAGAAAGATGAGACAGAGAGAAGAATGTGCGGCATCTTCCCACAGTACATGACAGACATAAGAGATGTGAGCAGGTAGAATAATTGGAGAATTCTGCTTCTCAATAATCTACTGTTACCTGGATACCAGGGGTCACATGACTTGTGTGTTGATCACATGATAAGTGCTGCTGGAGGTGGTAATACTGGAGAAGTTCTGCTCCTCCATACACTACTGTTACCTGGATACCAGGGTCACATGACCTGTGTGGTGGTCACATGATAAGAAGCTGCTGGAGGTGGTAATACTGGAGAAGTTCTGCTCCTCCATACACTACTGTTACCTGGATACCAGGGTCACATGACCTGTGTGGTGGTCACATGATAAGACGCTCTGGAGGAAGTAATACTGGAGAAGTTCTGCTCCTCCCTACACTACAATTACCTGGATACCAGGGACACATGACCTGTGCGGTGCTCACATGATAAGATGCTGATGGAGGTGGTAATACTGGAGAAGTTCTGCTCCTCCATACACTACTGTTACCTGGATACCAGGGTCACATGACCTGTGTGGGGGTCACATGATAAGATGCTGCTGGAGGTTGTAATACTGGAGAAGTTCTGCTCCTCTATACACTACTGTTACCTGGATACCAGGGTCACATGACCTGTGTGGTGGTCACATGATAAGATGCTGCTGGAGGTAGTAATACTGGATAAGGTTTGCTCCTCCATACACTACTGTTACTTGGAAAGGGTCACATGACTTGTGTGGTGGTCACATTACTGTTCAGTACATACAATTAGTCCATGGTGGCAATTACTAAGGATAGAGATGTGGATGTTAGAATTTTATTTTTAGATTGGAGCCTACTGCGTTAGTATAAAAGAGGCACTTTTATACATTTATACATTTTAATACGTTTATCAGAAAGTTGATTTCCTATGATATGCATAATAAATAAAGACTATAACTGTAGGGCCATAAGGCTAATGTCACCCATAGCGTTTTGTAGTCAGATATTTCATTAAAGTCAATAGCAAATTATTAAGATGTTTACATATGTAACTTTTCCGTTATTGGAGTTTTTGTAGCATTTGTCTCATACCCAGCATGCTCTGAGTAGGTAGTTATTTCCATGTGTTTTTCCCATAGAAATTAAAAACTCCAAATAAAAAAACACCATAAAAATGCTGAAATGGGATATGTTTTTGCAAGCATTAAAAAAATGCTGCATGGTTTATGTGTGAAAGATGCCCTATAGTGGCTGCAGTACCTGCTTCCCTGGTAGTTGTGTCCATCATGGTCCTGCATTGGAGTCACATATAGGGCGACACGTATGAATGGGGCTGCACTATTTTTTTGCCGTACCTTGCACCAAAAAACTGTTGTAGCCCTGTTCTATAGATTTATGAACAGCCATATGGCAAAACTTGTGACAGGCACGGCACTTCTGATTGCACCAAGGATGTGCGGCAAAGATTCTATGCTATTCTATGCAACGCAAAATACATACAGTAGCAGATTTATGAACCCACATACAACAGGTTCATACATACTGTCACATTCTACACTCCTCTATATGGATTTTGAACTGGAGTCTTGGTGCCAAGTTTCATAAATATCAACCATTGTTTTTTTTTCTAAGACTCAAGGGCTTTCAGCTCCATGTCTGCTACAATACCTGGCTTGATATTGTATATGCTGATGCATTTGTGCCTGTTACTTTCCCACCTCACTATATTCTAATATTATCACTATATAAACAGATTAATATCCCAAATTTCCATCACATGGAAAGAATTTATTTCATTAGGGTGATATTTCCTATATCCACTGGCAATAAATTGACAGATATTGATTTTCTGAATGCTCCCTTAGGTGAAAATGTTATTTGTGGCCGGTCTATTCCTTCCTCTGCCCTCCGCTGCCGCACTGGGTAATCTTATTTCCGTACTTCAGATTATGTATAGGGATTACAGAGATAAGGTTTAGTGAGGCATGGGAAATTAAAACAAGGACTCCAACCAAATGAATATTAATAGAGGGATCCTTAGGGAGTAAACATTAACAGAGTAAGACATGAAATGAGAGCACCCCGGATGGTAATGGCCCGGTTCCTGTATTTTATAGCAATCATACACATATTAAACGCTTGTTGTATAACAATTCTAATATTAAATCAAAGTTGAATCTAATTGGATGCAGTAAATCAATGATTTGATGTCAACCTGCTGAGAACCGCATAATAAACTCTAGTGTTGCTTAAATAGGTTCCAGTCCAGTTCGACATCAGTTCAACCAAACTGGTGCAAAAAATTGGGTTTCAGTTTGAACCTGAATTTTTACCATTTACCAAACTGTAACTCTAAGTAAGGCTTAGGGCATGTCCCCACGGCAACAGTTTGCAGCCGTTTTTTCAGACGGTTTGCGGTTCTGCAGACCGTCTGAAAAACCGTCCGCAAACTAACACACCAGGCCGCTATGGAAAACCCGTGCAGCAGTCCCCACTGCCCGGCAGTGAAAAACATTGAGCATGTTCATTCTTCCGTCCGGTTTTTGGATGGAATATTAACATGTCAATGGGAAGGGAGCGGAGAAAAGCCGTCCCCCGGCGGCTTTGGGGACGGCACTAAAACAGGACAAATACCGGTCGGTATTTGTCCTTTGCCGTGGGGATGAGCCCTTAGAGTTTTGTACAGTTTTTGAAGGGTTCACAGCAGTAAACATCACTTTCTGTGTAACATCCAATATCGCTTACGGTCCAAAGTCACTTCCAGTTGCCATAACAAAGGGGTAACTAGTTATGAAAACCAGATATGACATCAGATGTGATATTGGACTGGAAGTGATGCCACAGCAGGTGCACTGCCAAACCAGGAGCACCTCGGAATACTATGGTAACCCTTAAAAAATCTGGAAAGCTTCTTGTACAGTGGTTCTCCCAGTAGGGCATCACTTACAGTTATCATAACATAGGGGATCCCCCTATAATTTCCATTTGCACTATGTTATGATAACTGTAAGTAATTTTGGATGCAACGTTGGACTGGAAGCAACGCTGGAGAAATAGTGCCAGGAAATTATAAGTAAGCCCCTTAAAACATGTAAAGAAAATCTTATTGGGTTTTTAGTGGTAAATTTATGTACCATTCCATTTGGTACACAGTCCGGCAATGCTCCCGTTGCAGCGCTGTTTCCGATGCGATGTCCAATGTCACTTTTGGTCCTACGCCACTTCCAGTTACCATAACATAAGGGTAACCAATTATGGTAACCAAAGTAACATCAGCCATGAGTTTTTACCAGAAGTAATGCTATTGGGACAATCACCAGACTGGGATCGCTATTGAATGGTATATTAAACCCAAAAACCCTGTGTGGCTCCTGGTCCAGCAGTGTTCCCAAATGCATCATCACTTCCAGTATGACATTACTTCCAGTTATCATAACATAATGTAACATAGTGTAATCAGTTGTGAAGTAACATAGGTCGTACCAGAAGTGACAGCGCACCACAAGCACCACCAGACTGGGATCACCATGCAATAGTATATTAACCCCTAAAAACATGTAAAAAAAACCTGTGTTGCTCCTGATCCGGTGGTGCTACCGATGCAGCATCACTTCTAGTATGACATTACTTTTGGTTATCATAACATAAGTGTAATCAATTATGGTAACCAGAAGTATCATTAGACACAAGGTCGTACCAGAATCACCACGGAATGGTATATTAACCCCTAAAAACCTGCAAAAAACTGTCGCTCCTGGTCCAGCGGTGCTACCGATACAGCATTAATTCTGGTATCAGTTATCAGAACATAAGGGAAACATTGAACCTGACATCTGAGTGGAAGTGACGGTGTACTGTTAGTGCCACTAGACCGTGAATTCCGCAAAACAGTAAGTTAGACACTAATGCTATGTTCACACGGCTTAAAATGGAACGTATCTCGCCCCATATCTCGCACCGTACTGCGCTAAATACGGGGCGAGATACGTCCCAGTCATTACGGTGATCCACAGTTCTCATAGAGAACTCTGGATTACGTCTCCTCTTCCCGCTCGCACAATACGGCAAGCGGGGAGAGAAGTGACATGTCAATTATTCACGGCGTATACGCGCCGTGAATAATGAATGTCTATGGGGCCGGAGGGCTGCCCCTCCCCCCCCCCGCCCCCCGCCCCCGAGCACATGGCGTAATTGCAGGCGAAAAACGTCCCGCAATTATTGCCATGTGAACATAGCCTAAGGGCGACATGATTTTTGACACCATTTTTTTGCCGCACAAAAGTAGTGTAGAATGCGCCTTAATTCTACTGAGGTTCATAAATCAAGCGCATTCTAGCGCAAAAATGACAACTCAAGCTCAGGTAAACTGCTTTTAAAGTGATTTACCTGTTTCAGCAGTAATGCGCCTGGATTTGCCGTACTAAAGCTATAAATGTGTAGAATTATACGGTTGTAGTGCAGCACACCTCCAGCATGCCCCCCGATCTCAGGCACATTACAAAGTGCCGCGGGCGCTTTTGTAATGCGCCTGATACTGGAGTGTGCTTGGTTACAAATAGAGCAAACGTTCATACATGTCCCCCTAAAAACCTATAGAAAACGTAACTATAATCTCTTCTCCAGTTTACTCCCTTGTTGCCTGATACAGGCCATGTGTAGTACAGTCACCAATCAGTTTGTAACATGGTAAAAAAAAAAAAAAACATTCTTTCCTCATCCCATAATTTATGTAATATATGTACAAATATACATAAAAAACATTGGTTTATATATTTCTATGTATCTGCTGTACATCCCCCCACAGCACATATACAGCTATCCCATCATTGTAACTGATTGTTGTGGGAATGCGGCAACATCCAGCTTTCATGCACACTGAACAGCCTATCTAGCATCCAAGAAAGGTGGACGTTGTCACATCCTCTACAGCAAGCAGTTTTTGGGAAAGCTGTGCCTGCTGTAGGGGATGTGTCATCCTCTCTGCACACAGTGATGTCAGGGCAGATTCATGATGCTTTTCTCTGACACCACTACTATATAAAGAGCAGTAGGCAGACTTTTTTTTCTAACTACTGCTGGATAATCTCAGAGGTTCTAATTCACATTCAGCCAATCAAAAATGCAAGTCTTCTGACCATTTCCTCCTATCAGAAGGGGTAAAGACAGTGCACAATAATGAAGACAGGTAGACTTTAGCAGTGAGGAGTCACTATGGACACATAGTTATCACTGTATGTGTATAACATCCTCCCCCTCCAGCTCTGTACTGAATGATTACATTCCTGTCAGCAGCTCTGTTTTCATAGGTGAGTCACTAGAGGCAGCCAGCTCTTCTCTGCTCAGGTCAATCCCAGGACAGGGAAGTGTTTCTAAGCTGAACCTGGCTTCAAAGTACGCCCACTGAGTAATGACAAAACATCAATAGACTCATAAAAAAAGCCATGTGATCGATGGTCATCACATGATATGCAGGAAGTAGGAAGAAGGGGAGTAAAGGGCTCTCTGCCTGGTTTTGCAAAGCAGAACAGGTAAATAATTACATAGTTCAATATAATTAAGTTGTGAGCACTATAACAAAAAGACCTGTAAAACTCCTTTAATTATCCCTAGCACACATGACATCAGAAGTGTGAGATTAGAAAAGAAGTTTTGGTATATTTCCCAGAAACAGCGCCACTTTTATGCATGGGTTGTACTTGGTATTGCAGCTGAACCATACTCAAGTAAATGAGGCTGAGATGCAATAGCAGACACAAAAAGTGGACCAGCTGTCCCTGAAAAAAGATCATTTTTACTCTTCTCAGACAACCCCAGATTGTGATCCCAACTGAGGGGCCACAACCAATATGAATTCCATCTCTGTACGGCGCTGTGCAATATGCCGGTGCTATGTGAATTATCCATGAACATTATGAATGATGAATGCAATTCCGTTTACCCAGTTACATTTTTACACCCCTGCCCATAATAGCATTTTAATAGTTTGTGTTAAAATATGGTCACATTTTTCGCAGTCTATTCCTCGAGGTAACACATAGCATTTCATTCAGCTTCTCCCACATTTCCTAGAAATGATAATCTACCATGCTAGCTCGCAATGACTACAATAATTTTAGCCGCACCCTGTAATAGACATTTGCCAGAGGCTAGGCAGAGATTGTTAGTGCTTGGGGTGCGTGTCTTGCAGGAGAAGGAAATACAGTGCCAGTTACTTAATCTAACAGCTTAATCTATGTACTCAGTAAAGATGTAAAATATCTAAGATAGCATCAGATAACCAGCACAGGAGTATCTTAAAGTTCCTGGGTCCCAATGCAAAATCTATAAAAGGGCCCCCACATACCATGTGTCATTTATAATATTGGTGTCTTCTTACGTGGCAGAAAGGCAGTTGGGCACCCTTCAGGCTCCAATGCCCGATAGCGACTGCTACCTCTGCACTCCCTATAGATACACCCCTGGTAGACAGAGCTGGAATAAGGGCTTCATACGGAATGCAGCTTGCAGGCGTAAGGGCATAGCTTGGTACTGGGGAGCTTAACTGTTTATTTGCATACTTAGAGAGGGCCTAAACCGCACTGACTGGGACAAGGTGTTTAAAGGGGTTATCTCAATACAAGGATTGATTTCAATGTTAAAGATCTTGCAAAAACAAGTTACTTTGCAATATGTGTCCATTAATAGTGTCCTACCTATTCCTAGATATCCCATCTTATATGGTCTCCTCAGGGCGCTATAGCTACAGATCTGTTTGATCTCTCCTGATAGGCTCTCAGCGCTGGTCGCTATAGCTACAGACCTGGTGTTCTCAGCAGCTCGTGACTGCAGGCCAGTAGTAGCCAGTTCAACCAGTAAACCTGCCCCTGAATTCAGAAATTAAACAGAGAAAACAGGACTGAGGTGAGAGGAAATGATGTAGTGAGACAACCCCTTTAAAAATAAAAGAACAGATAATAAATGCGCTCACTGTGAAAGGTACATACCTTATGGAAATAAAATGATTAGAAACAGAAAAAAACAATGTGGACCAACAGAAATGTCAAGGAGGCAATAAATAACAAAAAGAAAGCGTTTCAGCTACTAAAACAGGAGGGCAGTGAAGAGGCACTAAAAAACTATAAGGAAAAAAATAAAATATGTAAAATAACGATACAGACAGCAAAGAAGCAGAAAGGCTAATTGCAAAAGAGAGTAAAGCGAATATATAAATAGTAAAAAAGATTAAAATGGTGGCCCTTTGAAAAGTAGTAAGGGAGGTATTCCAGAGGGTGATGAGGAGAAAGCAAACCTATTAAACTATATTTTCTCCATTGTATTTACTGAGGAAAATGACCTTCCTGTTGATGAGCAGAGGGAGGAGGTAAACTCCACCTTAAATGTTTCTTGTTTAACCCAGGAAGAAGTGCAGCTTTGCCTTAAGAAAATTTAAATTAACAAATCGCCAGGTCCTGATGGCATAGACCCACGTGTCCTAAGGGAAATAAGTAATGTGATAATCAGGCCCCTACTCTTAATATTTATGGACTGTATAATAACGGGGTATGTCCCAAAGGATTGGTATATTGCAAATGTGGTGCCAATATTCAAAAAGGGGTCAAAAAGTGATCCTGTAAACTAAAGGCCATTAAGTTTAACCTCTGTTGTGGGTAAAATGGTTTTCTAAGAGATGCTATGCTTGAGTATCTCACTGAAAATAAATGTATAACGCCGTTCCAGCATGGGTTTATGAAGGATAGGTCTTGTCAAACTAATCTCATCAGCTTCTATGAGGAGGTCAGTTATAGACTGGATGAGACATTGGATGTCATATATCTAGATTTTTCTAAAGCATTTGATACAGTGCCACGTAAGAGGCTGGTTAGTAAAATGAGAATAACTGGACTGGGGAAAAATGTTTGCAAGTGGGTAAGTAACCGACTCAGTAATAGAAAACAAAGGGTGGTGATTAATGGTACATACTGAGACTGGATCCCTGTTACTAATGGGGGTACCAAAGAGAATTGGGCCCTATTCTCTTTAATTTTTTCATTAATGGACAGTAGAATATCAATCTTTGCAGATGATACTAAGCTCTGTAAAGTAATCAACACAATAGAGGATAATGTTTTATTACAAAGGGATCTGTATATGTTGAAAGCCTGAGCAGAGAAATGGCAAATGAGGTTTTATACAGATAAATGCAAGGTTATGCACAAAGGGAGGAATAATCCATTCCACGATTACTTAGGAATCCTAAGAGACAGTAAACTTATTTGTAGCAGCCAGTGTCAGGCAGTAGCTGCCAAGGCAAACAGGATTATGGGGTATATTAAAAGGGGCATAGATGCACATGATGAGAACATAATTGTCCCATTATACAAGACACTTGTTAGAGCAAACATGACATATTGTATACAGTTTTGGGCATCAGTCCACAGAAAAGACATTGTAGAGCTTGAACATTTTCTAAGGCAACAAAAAATAATAAAAGGACTGGGTGGACTGCAATACCCAGAAAGATTAGCAAGATTAGGGTTATGTAGTTTAGAGAAAAGACGGCTTCGGGGGAGACATAATAAATAAATATGTATAAATATATTAGTGTTATATATAGAGATTTCTCCCAAGATCTATTTATACTCAGGACTGTACCTAGAACAAGGGCGCATCCTCTACGTCTAGAGAACAGAAAGTTTCTACATAAACATAGGAAGGGATTATTTACTGTAAGAGCAGTGAGAGTGTAGAACTCTCTGCCAGAGGAACTTGTCAGGGTGAATTCAACGGAGTTCAAAAAGGGTCTGGATGCATTTCTAGATGTAACAATATAACAAGTTATAGTGACGAGGATTCTGGAGAAGGGTCGTTGATCCAGGAGTTTATTCTGATTGCCAGATTGGAGTCGGGAAGGTATTTTTTTTTCCCCTCAAATTAAGACATTTGGCTTCTACCTCTTGCCATCCTCTGGATCAACACTATAGCACAATAGGTTGAACTTGATGGACATCTGTCTTTTTTAGCCTTACAAACTAGATAAATATGTAACTTGCTAATTACTAATGTTGCGCTTCAGATGCTGATCAGATGCCAATATTAATTTCAACCCAAATCTAAGTGATTTAAATTGGGTAGGCTGATATTGAATTTTGGTGAAAACTGCCAAATCAACCCTAACCCTAAATTGGGTTGAAGACTAGGGCTAAGGTTTTAAGAGATTTTAAAAGGATAACTTGCATTTCAACATCGCTTCGGGTCCCAATGTTACTCTTGCTGTTGCATTACTTCTGGTGCAAAGTCCAGTGTCACTTCTGGTTTGTCCTAGGTCCCGTCTATGTTTTGGGGACCAGAAGTGATGTCAGACATGACGCATGATGTTTGACGTCATGTCTGATGTCACTTCTACTTTCACCACATAGGCGTAATCTAGGGAAGCAGGAAGTGACCTTGATCTTTGCACTGGGAGTGACCTGAGGACACGAGCAATGAGACCGGGAGTGATGCCGAAATAGGCAAATCCTCAAAACTCCCTAAAACTCTAATCCTACCTTTGAATTATGGTAACAGTTAGGGATAGGGTGAGAAATATGAATAGGATTAGAGAAAAAATTTGGGTTTGTGACAAACAAATTTGGTTAAACCGGTGTTGACCTGAACAGGGCCCTATTCAGCAACCTCATGGTTACTGGATTGCCCTGTAGACCTCTATGCATGGACAAAATAAAAACATCAATCCCCACCTTACATTTCTTCAGTTGCTGAATGTACTGTCTATTATATGATATGTTACGACCACTAGTATAACATATGCTGTCACTTTTTATAGGGAAATATAAGTATCCCCCAGTCTGAAAGCTGTAGCAATCTTTCAAAGTCAGCTCTGTGCTCAGAACCCAGGTGTTGTCCCTGTTACTGGACTGGGCATTGAAACGACCCTGTTACGAGGCGCCTGTGACTAGAATATCAATGTGTGCCTGTTGTCTAGACATAATGGAATGTTATAACCAGAGACTGAACTCTCACAAACAGTGACTCAAAAAGTTTTTTTTATCTCTCTCTATCTATCTCATATCTATCTCCTATCTATCTATCTCATATCTATCTCCTATCTATCTATCTCATATCTATCTCCTATCTATCTATCTATCTATCTCATATCTATCTATCTATCTATCTATCTCATATCTATCTATCTATCTCATATCTATCTATCTATCTATCTATCTATCTATCTATCTATCTATCTATCTATCTCCTATATATCTCCTATCTATCTATCTCCTATCTATCTATCTATCTATCTATCTCATATCTATCTATCTATCTCATATCTATCTCATATCTATCTATCTCATATCTATCTATCTATCTATCTCATATCTATCTATCTATCTCATATCTATCTATCTATCTATCTATCTATCTATCTCATATCTATCTATCTATCTATCTATCTATCTATCTATCTATCTATATCATATCTCTATCTATATCATATCTGTCTATCTAAAAAAGCGAAATAAAAAGAATAAATCTTGCAGCAATCCAACAAAGTTTTCTGTATTCCAACATGTCCAGATACACTTTTTTGCAGAATTCAGCCATATGCAGTGTTCTTTTTCTTCAAATATATAATTCTGCAATTGTGCTAAAAAGTTCCACTTTTGTGACAAGTGTTAAAGGGATTTTCTCACCATGCAGTTTCACAGTCATAGCCGGCTCTTCTTTCACTCTGGTCTCGTTGGGTTGTGGGTGGTTCTATAGCAGTGATTAGCATATTTATCCTCTCTGTAACTAGGTGAGACAGGAGAGCTCATCTTCATTAAACAAAAACTCTGAGGAGTGAAAACAATTGCTTACCTGTAAACAAAAGCTAATCTTGTTAGAGATGATTACTATGCTCCAAGTGAGCTCTTCTAAACATGGTGACATCACTCTCTGCTTTCTGCTGTAATCAGTAAGGGAGATTATGGTCAGGTAACCATAGAAACCTGTGTGCACTCAGAATCAAATACAATTTATCTTATCTCCTAAGTAGAGTAAAATAAAAAGATCAATGTATTTTAAAAAAGTCTTTACTTACCTGCCCCTTCGTGTTGAAAGCTAATCTTATTAGTGAGCAAATCCCTTTAAGTTTAACCAAGACCACCCACCCTATCTATAAATAGATAGGAAAAAGAGCTGTGAGTATCTATTATGTAGCTGAGTGGTTAGAGCTGCTGCCATCCAACTTAGGGATCCTAGGTTCAAATCCCTGCAGGAGCCAAACATATGGAATTTTTTTTTTTGTCTCAATGCACATACCTGATTGAGGCTTCTTTTATCTTTTTATTTATCTGCACTGTTTGACTAACTACTAAGGAGTACAGAGGACAGGAGTAGGATGACAGCACCTGGGGTTCAGCACTCGCTCAGAAGTGAGTGTGTGTGATTACTAAGTAGGAAAGAGACTAGCAGTAACTGCCTGAGAGGAGAGGTGATGTCTGAGCATGTGCAGCCAGGACTGAGGAGCTCGCATTCCTGGTCTTATCCCCTGGAGATGAGCTGCACACTATGGATCACTAAAGGAGCAGCTAAAACAAAAATGGTGCATAACTTTTAATTATGATGAATGGTGCAAATGTTTATTATTTAATTTGCAAGCTTCCTCTATGAGGGGTTTTGTCACTTGCTGGCTCTTCTCAGTCTATTATTTGGGGGAGTGCTTCCAGCCTGAAAAAAAACAGGTTCAGGCAAGTTGCACATAAATGACGTCATTGCAATGCTTGCCAGAACGCGCAAACTCCTGATGCTGATGAATGGCAAGTATTTATTAGTATCAGCAGCAAGGGTATTGTTCTTAAACGGGTTTTCTCACCATGCAGTTTCAGGGAGTCACAGGCAGCTTCTCACTCACTCTGTCAGGCTGTGGGTGGTTCTATAGCAGTGATGAGCATATTTGGCTTCTCTGTAAATAGTTGAGGCATTACAAAGACATAAGTGCAGGAAATTTAATTTGTGTAAACAAAACTACAAGTACTTCAAGGACTGAAAACAATTGCTTATCTTTCAACAAACCTAATCGTGTTAGAGATAAAGTCTCTGGAGTGAGCTCCAACCATGATGATGTCACTCCCTGCACTCTGGCGAATCAGGAAGGGAGATCTAAATGGTAACCTAGAGATACTTGTGTGCAGTCAGAGCATATAAAATCTCTTATGTCATGACCAAGGAAATAGGAAAAGACTAATATAATTAGAAAAAGTCTTCAGTTGCCTGTCCCTACATGATGAAATCTAGAATTTTAAGAAATAAAACCACTTTAATGATAAGTGCTCAAGGGCATTTGCACATACCCTGGAGCACTGACATTTAGTAAGCCAAAAGCTGACAGTAATATCTTGGCAAGAAAGAAAATAAGTTTTCCAGAGGGCCTGACTATCAAGGAAAGTAATGTGCTCTGTGCAATGAGTGATGACAATGAGCAATAAAGTAAAGAGAATGAAGGGAAAGCACTGCAGCCATATGGTACTTTTTTAGTATCATGTATTTAGAGAAATGCTAGTTGTTATATTTGCCACCATCTAACGTCAGTCTTTTGATCTGCTAAAACCTCATTAACCCTAATGAGCTGCTGTTGCATTACCTGAAGAGGTAGCTGCAAGACATTGCAGAAACATTGATGACCTGAAACACATTTGGAGGGAGGAAATATTCAAAATTTTCTCTTAGCATTGAACAATTCTTAATTGCAGCTACAGTAAACATTTAGGAGTAAATTCAACAGTTTACTTACTTTTCTTCTCCCTGCACTGTGGATGTTTTCTCAATGTGCTCTATTAACTCCTTAACGACCGCCCACCGTCTTTTGATGTTGGGCATTTCAGGTCGTTCGTCTGCAGCGACGTCTTTTGGCGTTGCTGCAGACATCGGAGTTTGCAGCGCCCGGCGCCACAGCATCGTGGCTGTACTACACAGCCCTGTTCCCAACACAGCTCCTGCGAGCACCGGGGAGCGGGGGAAACCTCCGCTCCCCGATGCTTTAACCCTTTGCTTGACGCGGATCGTCACCGCAGTGCAATCAAAGGGTTTCCCTGCTCTGTCAGGTGATCGGAACACCCAGTGACCCGACAGAGCCCAAGGAGCGGCTGCACAGTCAGCCCTGGGGACCTAGAGTAGCCCCAGGGCTGTCTGTGTAAGAAGCCAGTGATTAGGGCACACTGTGTGTTGTCCTGATCACTGCCTGTGTCAGACTGACACAGATTATAATGTATTAGCATATATGAATATACTAATACATTACTAAGAGGGAAAAAAAAGTAAAACAGTCATCCCTTCATGGGATTTAAAAAAAAAGTAAAAAACAAAAAAGTGTAAAAAAAAAAAGAATAAAAAAATAAATAAAATAAAAAGAAATATTTAATAAAAAATAATTGTGCATACATTACACACACGAAAAAAATCTACACATATTATGTTTCCACACGACCATAATAACCTGTGTAATTAATCTAACAAGTTATTAGGTGTGAAATGTGAATGGTGTAAAAAAAATTAAGAAAAACATTTAAAAAATGTTAAAAAAATTTCAAACAAAAATTTTGCAATTATTTACAAGTGAACTTAAACTATTCCCCGATAAAGTACAAATTGTCTTGAATAAAACAAGGCCTCATAAAACTGCGTCATTCAAAAAATAATAAGTTACAACTGTTGAAACACAAGGAGGCAAAAACTAAAAAAAAAATTCTAGTCATTAACTACTTTTCAGGCATTCACCCTGAAAGGGTTAAAGACATGAACAGTATGAAGGTATGTGTGCTTCTAGTGTAGTTCTATAGTGTTTATCTGTAATTGTGACTTATAATGATTAGGACAACTTGTATTTGTAATCAATTCAGAGATCTACGTGATTCCAATAAGTTCACTTACTATTTAATTCGACTGTGTATAGGGAGTGTGTACCTAGTGGTATTAGTATAATATGCAATGTTCTTTCACAGGACATTGAGCAAATTGTGTTACCTTAGGGTGTTTTATTACAGCACACGAAAGCAATAGGAGAATGAGAACATCAGCTCTGCTGCATCTGTATCTGTATCACAGTGAAGCAGATTTGATTTCCATACTACTTTCAGGTGCACAGAGTGGTTTCTTTTTAGCCTCGGCAAACTCATTTCCCTTTCTCTCTATGATAACATTATTACATTTCTTGAATTTTATTTTATTGTACTAATACTTTGCGGTCTATTTTATTTCCCATCACAGTCAATTGAGTAAGGGGAGGATCTTGAGTTGGCAGGAAAAGAATATTGCTTAATGGAAATGTACTGCCTTATAAAAACATTTACAGGACTCTCATACACTTCATATTAGATATTCAGAAGGAAATAATGGCTCAGGACTTCCCAGGCAGCTGCACCAGCACATTGCATACATGAACAAGTGGCAAAAGCTTGGCAAATTTCAATGCTAGGTACTTTGTTTACCATTTGATAGTTAAAGGGGTTGTTCACTTGGAAAAAAAAAATATATTGAAATGGGGACAGAGTGGGCCAAAAATGAAAAAAAAATTATACCTACCTGTCTCCTGCCAATTCCATTTTGGAGCTCCCTGCCCATGGTCCTTGTCCCTTTACACAGTAAAGACTCGCGCTCCATTCACTTACAATGGAATGTGAGCCTTTCCTGGACAAGAACCCAGAAGTGAAGAGTAGCCGATCCCGGTCAGTTGTGGAGCGGCAGTGGCGGGGGTCAGGTACTGTAAAAAAAATGTTCTTTTCTGCCTACCCTTGCCCCATTTCAGTATATTTTTTCAGGTGAACAACCCCTTTAAAGAAATAATGGTGGGTTCTCTGGGATTTTAGAAACTGGTAAAGGTGAAAATGTGTTTGGGGCATCCCAAACCCAATTTTTTTCTCTGTGATAACCTTTCTATAGCCTAACTCTAATCCTGACTGTTACCATAGCCCTATTCCTTATTTGGATAAGAATTTTTTTTCCTGGGTTTAAATGAGTAAATTTACCAGTTCCCCAAGGCTTTTGATCCATTGGGCTGCTGCTATGACATCACTTCTGCTTAATGTCGCTTCTGACCCAGGACCCCATTAGGCTACGTTCACACGGCTTATTACGTCCGCAAATACGTCCCAAAATATGTTTCAAATAATGAACAATTAGATTAGCATTGATTCCAATGTATAATACGCCTCGTCTTTCACACGAGGCGTATTTTCGCAATGTATTTTCGGCATGTAAATACAATCGAAAAATTTAGTCCCCTGTCACTTATTGAGGCGTATTTTGCGACATAAATCCCCATAGTAAAGAATGAGGAATGTATTTACGACGCGAAATACATGCCAACCTTTGTGACACGTATTTGAAACGTATTTCGGGATGTTTTTTGAGGATGTAATTACATCCGCAAATACGCCCCGAAATAAGCCGTGTGAACATAGCCTTAGAGCTACCTATTTGGCATTGGACTGGAACTGACAATCAGATGGAAGCGATGTGAGGACGACCAGAGGCACAAGGGAATGGATATATTAACCCTTCCAAAGCCAGTAAATAAACCCTAAACCTAAGCCTCATTTAGGGTTGATCTTTTGGCAAATATCAAAAAAAAAGTTTGGGTTTGAGTCAAATTTGACTTTGACTCTCATCCAAAATGCAATACTAGTCCCTGGTAATGACGACATGTTTATGCTGCCAGTTGCACTAGCACTATTCAGTGCAATGCCAAGTGCATGTCATCAGAGGGTACTTGAAGCATGGAAGAACAGTCTAAGGTCAGAAGCAATTTTGGGTTTTCTGGGCATTTTAAGTATTTTGGAGTTTGAAGTCTGAATTAAGTTTTTAGGTGTAAAGTCTGAATGAATATTTTAGTCTCAGATCTGAATTCTTTTTAGGACTGATGAAAGCATTAGGCATTAGATTGAAGGTTTTTTGGGTGAAGAACAAGTTTGGTCCATCTAATGACATTTCAGATGTATACAATGGTCAACTGCAGCCTGTAAAGGGGATGCCATCCCATGACGTGACCATCTTAGTTTAGTAAATTTTCATAAAAATCACCAATTCAAGCTTGAGGTTATATTGAACATTTTTACTTAGAAATATCATCTTACCTCTTGAATAAGCATTGAAACCTGACTATTGTCGCAAGTGATATCCGTGAGGATACCCTGTATATAGCTTAGCAGAATGTATAAGAACTATTTAAAAAATGGGGTAAAATAAATACCTGAATTAAAGGTTGTAAAGAAGGCCTCCAAGTGGAGTTGATTTTTGGAGACTACTAGTGGAGGTCATTATTTTATTATTTTGGCCCACCAGTGGAGTTTATTATTTTGGCCCACCAGTGGAGTTTATTCTTGGGGCCCACCAGTGGAGTTTATTCTTGGGGCACAGTGGAGTTTTTCTTGGTGCCACCAGTGGAGTTTATTCTTGGGGCCACCAGTGGAGTTTATTCTTTTGGCCCACCAGTGGAGTTTATTCTTTTGGCGCACCAGTGGAGTTGATTCTTGGAGCCTACCAGTGGGGTTTATTCTTTTGGCGCACCAGTGGAGTTTATTCTTTTGGCCCACCAGTGGAGTTTATTCTTTTGGCACACCAGTGGAGTTTATTCTTTTGGCCAACAAGTGGCGTTGATTCTTGGAGCCTACCAGTGGAGTTGATTCTTGGAGCCTACCAGTAGAGTTGATTCATGGGGCCTACCAGTAGAGTTGATTTTTGGGGCCCAACAGTGGAGATTATTCTTGGGGCCCAACAGTGGAGTTGATTCTTGGAGCCCACCCTACAACTCCTGTAAAGTACATCACTGCACTTACTGCTCATGCCTCTTACTTTCAACCTCTCTTTCTCTGCTTTTCTCCCAGAAAAGCAACTCCTGGTCTGCCATGCCCAGGGCACACCATGTCCATAGGCCCACCACGGCTTGTTCCTGCTCCCCTGTCTATGGAATGCCAATGTTATATCTTGTGTAGTGCAGCAAGTTACTGACATCCCACACTCCCCAACATCAAAAAGCCAAACTGCTTGCTGAAAAAATATCAAACCTAAGGTATTAGTTGATATTTTGGCTACAATATGCAAGCACGTAATCGGCGTAAAATACCAACACAGTGCAATTTGCCTGAGGCCTTAATCTCAGCAATTTATTAGTCCAAAGACTCGAAAGACCATAGTGTATATCAATAATATACCACGTATATGTTAAATAGGCATAAAACCAAAGACGCTTAAGAGCTGACCGCGCTTCTAGCGCAATTTGTAGTCATCATTTAAAACAGCTGTTGTAAGAAGAATCCAATTACATTCGCAGAAGATTCCCTTGATTGACATCTGGCCGTTCTATTTCTCTTTTTCCAAGACGCTGAAGAGATTACTTCCTGCAGCTGTATAAAACATACACAATTAACCTTTTAAAATGCATTGGCTCCTGCTTAATTAGTGCGCTTCAGAACAAGGAGGCCGAGCCCAATCATCGTAGATTTCAGAAATAATTGTTTCATTGTCTCATCATATCTTTAATCCTGGGGCAGTCTGGTTTTTATGAATGAATTAATCCGGATAATCAGTTTTCTATGAGTGGCTACAATTGATACAGTTGTTTTATAGACCACGGAGGCGAGCGGCTAGAAATTAAGTAGAGCTGAGCTTGTCAAAGGGAACCAGTCAAATGTTTTTGGGATTGTACATAGGACTGTAAGTAACCTACTCCATTATCTACGTTATTACGATGTGCATTGTGCAACCTCTTCTGTACCTGTAAATACCGCTTGAGCATTTTTCAAGAAATGATCTAAATAGAACGCAAGAAGCTGCCAGGAAATAGGACAACGGTGATTTATGTTACATAAAGGACACTACTAAGGGAAATACTGACGGTTGCACTGTACAGATTAATACCTTTTATTTCTATAAACCCAAGGGCAAACATACCATGGAGGAAGACCCTCCTTCTGCTTCCATCCTCTTTGGGGATAGGGCACCCAACCCTGACTGGTGCTCTCCTTTTTACCATTCGATAGCAAGTTCCAGAGAGACTGCATTGTTAGGCCTAGTTCTGTCATATGCTGCACTATTTTTTAAATTAAAACAACGGACTCCATGGTGGAAACCTGACACACCCCACTATAGTCAGTGGGGTCCTTTGGGTGTGGTTGTCGTCCATTGCAAAATGGATCTGGTTCCAACTCTGCAATGGAGGTTGCAAACAGAATTTTCGACACGGATATGAACCAGGCCTTAAAGGGAATGTATCACCAAGATAGCTGTGACTATCTTCTATTAGTGAATGGTGAATTCTGTGTTATCTATACACATTGGTGCACCTCTCGGTGTAATCCTGCCTGTGCTGATAATGAGGAGAATGCTGAAAAGTTTTCTTTACAGAACAGGACGTGTCAGGCTATTATTAGGCGTAGTGGCCAAGGTAAAATCTGCAAAGTTTTAGAATTTTTTAAAAATGTAGGGGGTGATATAAAAAAATTTAAAAAAAATCATTTTTTTTTAATTATGTTAAACATAAAGACATGAGTTAAACAACAGGTTTTGCTGTTTTACTGATGCATCCATAAAGGAGCAATCTATTGAAATATAACATCATCTATTCTGTACAGGGAACTCCATAGAAAAAAGAAATTCCCAACACCAAATTTTACGGTCCTGAAATTTTGTAATAAAAGTTATCAAAAACTTGCATATATCCCAAATGGTACTAATAAAAAACTATTCCACTCAAAATAGTTTATAACTATCATCTACCTTATGTCGACTGTACGTTGGCATCATTTTAAAAACTTTTTTTTTTTACAACATTAGGAGCCTCAGAAATTTTGTAATAATTTTTCAATAAAATTTGCAACATAGATTTTTTCGGGAACAGTCCAAATCTGATGTGGTTTTGAGCTACCTGTATGTTATATACCCTCATAAATGACTCCATCTAAGAAACTACACCCCTTAAAGTACGAGGTGAAATTTCAAAATTTAACTTTTTTGCTGATTTTTCAATTTTATCCATTATTCACTGAAACAGGGTAGATGTGACCAGGGAAATGCAACTCAACATCAATTCCCCATATTCTGCTGTTTTTATATGTATCCCATATGTGGCCCTAGTGCGCTATTTGGCTCAACCACAAGCCCTAGAATAGGAGGAGCACTTACCGGACTCTGGGGTCTCATTTTCATTACGATTTTCTTCAGGCACCATTTCAGGTTTGCGGACACCCTAAGGTGCTAAAATTTAATAAATTCCCCTAAAAAGACGCCATATTGGGAACTACACCCCTTAAGGAATATATCCACGGGTGTAATGTGTATATCGACCTCACAGGTGTTTCACAATTTTTTTTAAGTTTGGCAGTGAAAATGAAAAAAAATATTTTTTCCAACAATCATCAATTTTAGCTAAAAATGTTTACTTTTTACAAGGAATCCTGGAAAAAAAGCACCCCAAATTTTGTTATGCAATTTTTTCTAAGTTCAGCAGTACCCTATATATGGGTGTAAACTGATGTTTGGGCACATGGCAGGGCGTACGAGGGAGGGAGAGCTATTTGGCTTTTGGAACGCAGATTTTGGTGTGTGCCATGCGGCATTTGCAAAGACCCCAAAGTACCAGAACAGGTGAAACCTGCCAGAAGTTGCCCCATTTTGGATTCAACACCTATTGTGGATCTCATCTAAGGGTTTATTGTGCATTTTGGGTGCACGGGTGTTCCATAGTTTTTTTTAGCATTTGGCCATGAAAATGGGGGGACGCAGTTTCGCCATAGTCTTTTGGGTTTCATTTTAACAGCATTCGCTGTGCAGTGTAATTGACATAATAACTTTACTATGCGGGTCGGTACAATTATAATGATATAAATGTTATATAGTTTTTATGTTTTATTTTTTTTACACAATAGAAGTATGTCTATAAAAAATTGTGTTTTTATGTCTGACAGCCATAACTTTTTGTTAATTTTCTGTATATGGAGCTTATTAAGGGCTTGTTTTTTGTGGGATGAGTTGACATTGTTATTGGTACCATTCTGGACTTCAAATGCTTTGATCACTTTGTATTAAGGTATATGTGAGTCGTTTTGAACAAAATACAGCAATCCTGATATGTTTTTTTATTTTTTACAGCAGTTGCCATGCAGCTTAAATGACATGCTAGATTTACTCACCAGGTCGATACAATTACAACAATGTACAATTTAGATTTTTTTTTTTTTATGTTTTACTGCTTTTACACAAATAAAAAACATGTTTATTCAAAAAGGAAAACACTTTTTTGCATCTCCATTGTCTGAGAGCAATAACTTTTTTTATTTTTCAGTGTACAGAGCTGTGTAGGGGCTTGTTTTTTGTGGGATGGGTTGACGTTTTTATTGGCACCATTTTGCCATTTATATGAGTTTTTGATCTTTTTAAATCTGTTTTTTGGAAGGCAGGGGGAAGAAAATACTTGCTCATATTCTTTTTTTTGCGACTGCATATATGTCATTCCCTGGTATTTTTAGGAATTTCTGTGCAGGGTATATTGGGAATAGTACTTACGAGGTCACCCTTTTCAGGGTGGAGTCTTTGCTAAAAATAGGGTAAGTCGAGTTAGGTATAGTCAGAACACAAATATTTCCCCCAGCCCCCACTTACCCTCAGACTCTACTTACAGTATATATGGATTGATCAGTCATTTTTGATGTGTTATAAATGTTTGGGATTATTTTACTTTAAGCATAATAATTAAAAGTTATATTTTAAAGGATTGGACCTATTGAAGTTTTCAGAATTTTGTATTTCTGTATTATATTCCAGCTGCAATATTTTCAATAAAACAGCTTGGAAAAATTCATGCAAAACTATGACAAACCTAAGTGTACATTCAAATCCAAAGCATTTTTGCTTTAAATCCACACCCAAAAATCTGCACCAATTTAGTCATGGATTTATTTCAGGTCTAACTTCAGATGTTGTCATGGTTTGTTCTACAGTGACTTCAATCGGAGAAGGCAAAATCCACAGTAAATCTGCAGAAAAAGTTTATTCTCATTCTGTAGAGCAGAGATGTCAGACTCGTTTTCCTGAGGGACACATCAGCATTATGGTTGCCTTCCATGGGCTGAATGTTACTGTAAGGCTATTTCTACAAAGCATAGGATTCTTGTCGGATTTTCATTGGATTCATTACTTTGAATCCACCAAAAATCTGATTGTACCCAGTCCTACACAGCACAGATTTTTATGATCGGTTTTGAAATCCACCGGATTCTGGCGGATTTTAAAACATGCTGTATCTCCCGTCAGATATTCATACATTGAATCTATGGGGCCGACGGCAAATCCAAAACACAACCATGGTTTCTAGCCGCGGTCCAGCAATGTTTAAAAGCCGTCGGATTTTGGACAGAATTTTAACATTGCTGTGTAGACACAACCTTGGGTAATTTCACACGGCTAATTTGGATGCAGAATTGTCAGCGTCCGAATCATGGTCAATACCTCATCTGAAAAGTGCTTCAGTGCAGCACTTTTCAGTTGAGGTTTTGAAGAGGTTATCAACAAGGTTTTATAATGAGGTTTTTGACGAGGTTTTCCAATGCTGTTTTCTTTCTGAAATATCCATGCAAATTGATAGCCAGAAACCACACCGAAGTTTTGGACGAGCTTTTGAAGCTCCCTTGTCATGGTTCATGCCGCGGTCCCTGCCATGGACCGTCGGCCTGTCCGTGCCTGCCATGTCTCTGCTGGGGCTCCCTGTGCAGGGGTCCAGGCAGCCTGTGTTCTGCTATGTACTTGCCTGTCCTGTCCAGTCTTGTTGCTTCGTGGGTCCGGTCTGTGCACTGTGCCTCCTAGTGCGTGCACGCGGCAGCTTCCTGCCTATTTATTAGGTTCCTGATCTATGTACCTTAATCTTCACCTCTGACTTTAAGAGGAAGTCCTTGCCCTTACTCTGGGTCAATTCATTGCAGTCTGTTGCAGTTTCTTGCTGTGTCCAGCTGCTTCCCATCTTGAGCTCCTGCCAGCATCTCAGGTCTGCTGTTGGAGTTTTTAACCCCTGAGTTGCTGGTCCAGTTGCTGCTTCCCATCTGAGCTCCTGGCCATCTGTCTGTTGTCTCCTGTGTCTGCTGTATTCTGCCGTGTTCCTGCCCTGTATGTGCTCTCCTCTTCCTGATGTATCCTGCCATGTTCCCTGGTCTTTACCTGCTGTGTTACCCATCCAGTTCCTGCCATATCCTGTGGTGCTATGTGTACGTTTATCCCTTCTGTATCCTGCTGTACTTGTTCCTGTGTTCCTGTATACCACTACCTGGATTCCTGTCCTGCACCTCGGCTGTCACCGCAGGTAGCCACGTCAGGGGTAGCAACCTGGGGGTCCCGCAGCCAAGTCCATCCCGCTTTGCGGCGGGCTCTGGTGAAGACCAGGGGCCCCTTAAACTCCTCCAGCTACCACCTCGCCTGCGGTGATCACAAAGGATCCACACCCGGATGTCAGCGGACGGCGCCTCGGCATACATTTGTCAGCACCCGACCGTTACATCCCTATTGCTTCTCATGGGGATTTATAGCATTAAAAAAGACTCAAGAATTGACATTACACTTCTTTTTCGGCACCCAAAACAGCTTCCAGAGAAGGGTGAAAAATGTGCATAAAAACCACATTGTGTGTGAACTACAATGTTGTTTTACATAGGAATCAATGAAAATGAACTGGGGGTGTTTTTTAGGCATTCCACAACAGCGCCTAATACAGCGTCCAGATCAGCCATGTGAACCTACCCTAAGACTGTATAAAAAGGGACTACGTGAACCTCTTTTGTTGTCCATCAGGGGTCTTGTGTTTGACATCTGTGCTGTAGAGAAAGACCATAGAGCTGCTTAGGGGTTTTTAGAGAGAGGGTCTCCGGCCATTGGCGATCCCATCCCCATTGCTGATTGATAGTGAGAGAGTGGATAACTGGCCTATGGGTCATGAAAAGAATGACGAAAGGGAAAACAAACTTGTCCCTTTGTTCCAGATAGCAAAAGCAATCATTATAATGGAGGCCCATTTTAATCCTTGCCATAGGGCTCCTTCTGTTCTATGTCTGCTATTGTGGAAACTATTAGTAACTGTGGGATGCAATCAACGTGACTCCAGATACCTGGGACAACAACCAGGACCTTTTTGAGTCCCTCCCAGCCAATCTAGCTGCACATGGCAGTTACTTTGGATATTAGCTGGCTTGATTCGCCCTCAATTACTCCTTAGCACAATAATTTCAGGAGTGATAAGGACTATTTGTGCCCTGTACCATTTACCATTCGCTTATAATTTATATTTTCTATTACTCATCTAGACATTTACCACGAGTTTACAATTCACATACAACCAGTTCCTCCTACTCCGTGTGGAATTGAAGTATTTCTCGAAAAGAGCCATGAGACCATTCTGCTCCTTTTCGTGTAATTGTTTTCTTAGGATATAATGTATGAGTAGATGACTTAAGGAGCAATGTTAGCGCTCTTTGGCCCTTTGCATATCACTTTCCAAGATTGATTTTCCATGTGTCTTTTTTGGTCAAAAGGACCTTGGGATGTCAGCATAAGGGGAAGGGGAAACATTACCTAAGGCAATGTTTCTTAATATTCCTAAAACAAAGTACCCCCTACTCAAATAAATTACATCAAAATACCCCCAAGGCTATGATAATACACTGTGCTGTCTACTAAAACCATAGCATGAGTGCAGTGCTAGTACCCATAAAGAAATGGCATGTACCCCTTGGGGTATAAGTACCACGAGTGGGGAACCTAAGACCTAAGGAAATGTGTTGAGACAGAGTCGTTCTTATGATTAAAACGGACATGAGGGAAAATGGTTCTTATGAAACAACTATTTTTCTGATAGCTTGGCCTTTAGGTTGTGTGGGGTTATCAAGAATGGTTGGAGGCTGAGACAGTAGCAGACATAATGAAAAAAATGAGAGATATATGAGCATAGCTTTATACAAAGGCACAAAAAGATTCTTCATCTCCATCTGACAGGATTTTCAGATTGATACATCCGTCTACTCCTTCCATAATGTTTCTCTTCACATTATATCCCGACACTTGCAGTCCTTAGCTCACACAACATAATCAGTGCAACATCCCTATCGTCTGCAAGATCACTCGTCTTTTGTGGCTGTGAAATTTCCAATCACATGATGTGCTCAAAATGTTAACCATGAGATGGATCATCACAACCACTTAAAATAACCCAAACTACAAAAGCTTAAAATCTAAAATATACCATTTTATGCGATGAAATCCTCAGTAACTAATGACATAATTACAGCCATCACATTGGGAGTCATTTGAAGTATTAGGTTCTGTTGACATCTGCATCATGACCTCCATCTGTAATGGAAGTCAACCAAGTGTCCAGAATCCGTAGTATAACCAACACCAATTTCAATCTCAGTTGACTTACTATAAGACACCTCAGGCTTCCTTCATTGTGCCCGCCATTCCCATGGAAAGATAAGTGTTGTATGTTGCACCATTTCTGCTGTCAAATTTGATGGAGCAGTTATAAGATGCTACCTCTTATGTCGGTATCTTTCAAGAAAGACATTCAGTTATCAGTCAGAAAGTAAGCAAGCAAGGTAACAAGCTCAAACTAACCATTTTAATAGAGCCCATATGTTTTAAGGGTACCGGTAACCCTACTATAGATTGAGGTATGGACATTTTAGATCCCTAAAGTCCAGAAGCTGAAATAATTTAAGCCTTACCCCCAACAAAAGGGCCCAATAATGCTTCTTTTTATACATTTTGTGATGACTTGCTCTCGCCTGGACGTCCTCCGGGACCGTCCTGGGGGTACTTAGCTCTTGGATCGCCATTCTTGGTAGAAGGTATTGGCACACTGACACCAGGCTTCTGTTTTAAACTGGCCTCAGCCAGCTTTTATTCAGACATAGAATACAAAACATAAACCGAAAACCTCAGGCCGTCTGGCCAATAACCACACACATGCAGTCCCTGTCTAACCGTGGCCCCGGCCTGTCGCCAAATACCACAACACACGTATCCCCAGCTTCCTGCTGGATTCTGGCTACTCCTAACCCACTGGGGGGGGGGGAGGAGGGAGGGGGCTAGAGCCTCTTGTCAGCTCTTCTGCTGCTCCACACTGCCAGGAAGCAGATCACGCCCTCTGATAACCTGTAGTGGGAGGCCTTTAATAGGTCTCCAGAGACCTACCAAAAACCCGTCCTGGAACGTGGGGATGGCCTCCCACCCAACACTGTGATCGTCCTGGGAAAGGCAACCCATCACTAGCCGCATAGCAGCCATACTAGTTACAAATGTCAGTAACCTATGGTTACTGACGCTAAATGATTGCCTTCCCCCATCGAAACCAGGTTTTCGGTGGCACATTGGCAGCAGATCTCCTGCTGTACACCACCTAGGGGAAGAACCCTGAGACCACCGGAGGTCACTCTGCCACAATATATACATTTAAAAATATTGGTAGGAGTGTTATTGAATTAAATGGTCCAAGTGAACAAAACATGTGGTTGTCTAAAAGCAAACATTTGATAGCCACTAACATCGGTTCCCAATCTGATGGGCTGGCCTTTGCCATTTGTGACATGGTTGTCCATTTATCTGTAATGCTACATGATCCCTTTAGCACAGGGGGAATGTATCGCCAACAAAGCATCACTGGTCAATAAAACTTTTTATTAAAATATGATGAGATGCTTGATATCCACCATAAATTCCAACCATTACAGTGCCTATAGGAGTTATCGCCCAGCTTTCTATATATAAAAGATTTTAAATTCATGAACGAGGAAGATCAGGATGTATAGTGCAAAAGGTTCTACCCAGAAAGAGTAAATGGACCGATAAGATGACACCAAGGAAAGAAAATGTCAATGGGAATGTTAAGTTTCTTAAAATACAAACTTTTGATTGGAGAGTAATTTTACATGTATTACTGTACTTCCGAGTCCCTAGAAATCGCTATTTGAAAATAGAAACAAAAGATTTAGCAAATTTGCATAAAAATTTCCATTTGAATCCAGCAGCTGGACAGCTCAGCCTGATCGCTGTCACGTGTCTAAGAAAAGGACACATTTTTTGGACAGTGGAACAGGTGGAGGACTGTTCTCGGTTTATCAGTAACCAATTCAAGTGGAGGATTATTGTCATTGCCTTTTAGGAAATCAATCAAAAAGTGACCTATCAGCCCTTTACAGCAGAAAATATCTGCTTAAAACTTTTCCATATGAATAATTATAAAAAAAAATGATAAACTAATAAAAGTTTATACCTCTAAATTGCTTACACTCCAGTAATTCTTGTGGTTTTTAGGGGCTTCAAAGGAATAATTTACCTTTCAGCATCAGAGCCATCTTAACAGAATTATGGGCCCCTGGGCATAGCACTGCAGCGGGCCCTTCCCAAACACATGACATCACACTTGGCCATGCCTCAAGCCCTCCCCCAGCACACCCATATTATCACACCACTTATGTTTGGAGACTGTCAGCCTGCAGCCTATAAGACTGATTGGCAGGGCAGGGTGCCTTTGGCTCCCTTCTCCACTATGGTTTTCAACTGTTTACACATCCCACAAAACACACAAACAGTTAAATAAGCAAAACCAACCAAGGAATCCAGGGTATGTGTCTTGTATTTCTGGGACATACATACACCATTTGGGGTCCCTATACTTGTGGGGCCCCTGGGCAACTGCCTAGTGTGCCCAATGGAAAAGATGGCCCTGTTCAGCATTGCTCCAGGCCTCGCGTCGCTTCTGTCTTGGCATCACTTGTGCTGGTGTGGAGTCTGACGTCACTTATGGTTTCTCAAGGTCACCCATATGTTTAGGGAACCAGAAATGAAAAAGAAAATAATGTACAATGTCCAACATAATTTTTGCTTTCAATGATGTAGGGGTAACCTCAGGAAATTTAAAGTGATGTTGGATGGTCACACTGAAAGCGATGCTGCAGCTAGAGCGATGCAAGACCTGGTGCGATGGTAAAAGGTAAAGTGGCATCTAAAACACTTTAAAAACTTTTCAATTTAAAACCAGATATATTCTGTTTTCTTCCTAGCCATTTTTCTTCTGATTTTAGATTTTTTATTTCTGATTTCTGTATAGGATTATGGTTGGCAGCATTAAGAGAGATGCTTTTACAGCAGCTACATGGACATAGGAGCCTGTGAACAGGAGCAGACCCATAGACTTCTATAAGAGAGTTTTCTAGGCTCTGTGACCTGGGAAGAGGTCAGTGTGCAGGGATGTGGAGCTGTAACTATTTCCTATTGTGAATGGTGGGTCCTGTGTTTTCTATTCACATTCCTGTCTGTACTGATAATGAGAAGACAACCTGAAATGTTTTCTCTATAGAGAGGAAATGTCAGATTAACTAGGCCTAAAAGCCAAAGTGAAGGCTGCATCCTTTCAGGATTTCTTTTAAATATTGATAGTGATATTAAAATAAAAAAACGTGTTTAACATACAAGTTAAACAATAGGTCATTTTCTAATGACACATTCGCTTTAAGGTTTTAGTTATTGTTATACATAAGGTTAGAGATACTCACACCATGATTTACTATTGACAGTAGGAACATCAGCTCTGGGGAACCAGCTGCTGCTTAAAGAGAACCTGTCACATAGTTTATGCCCCCCTTGCTGGGGGCAGCACAAGCTAGGGACAGACCTGCTGTTTCCAGCGCTGTGTCCCTTATTCTGTATGAGGCTGTAGTTTTAGAGCATTTAATGCTCAAATCTGCAGTCATGAAAAGAGTCAGTTTTTTTCATGTCCCGCCCACGTGAGGCTAGCCCCGGCCACCTCACAACTGACTAACCTATTACTTTGAATAGGTAGAACCATGTGAATAACTGCCATATGGGCGGGGCTAGCCTATGGTGGGCGGGGCTAACACCTGCTAATAAACAAGATTTGAGCATCAAATGCTCTAAAACTGCTCCATCTTACAGAATAAGGGACACAGTGCTGGGAACAGCAGGTCTGTCACTAACTTGTGCTGTCCTCAGCAAGGGGGGCATAATCTATGTGACAGGTTCCCTTTAAACTGGAATGAGCATTTGGCTGACAGTTACCTGTCCTGATGCCCCCTCCATAAACTCGCATGTACGACTTTGTTGAGTGTTCATGTATTCTGAATAAGGAGAGAGGAGTAAGCCATTGCCAAGATCCTCTGGTGGTGGCTTATATCCTCTGAGAACAGAAGAACCAGGTATGTTAAAATCAAGTGTTGGTCGACAACTCTCTTTTCAGTTCAAGAGCATATTGTCAGGTTTTCACAACATTCAGATGCAAGATGTCCTTATTAAATTCTATGGGGGGGAACCGAAGGGCTAAGGTTGGAGGTAGGGTTAAGATTGGACTAGATAATGCCCAGATGTTCTCTAGGGATAGGGTTAAAGTTAGGGTTACATTTAACTTTTTGCCAAATTGGATTCTGGTTGACCCAAACTGAAATTCAGATAAAATTTGACTTTGATCCAAAACCCAAAAGCAGCCCTATTAAAATCCAAAAAACCTATCCTTCTCTTCCTTGATATGTTCTGTAGAATAAAGTGGGGTCCTCCCCAAATGACTGTCGACTAAAATGGTTGAGTTCAACTGGCATTGATCTCCATATTGTGTAACACGTATTGTCAGCTTAAGAAAAAAAGTGCAGTCATATTTCCAATTTTTCCCCACTACGATTTGAATGGTTTCTCCATATATCAACCTAATTTAAAGATGTTATCTTCCCTAAAAGTAATACCAGGATAATCTGTAATCCTATTGAGTTTACCACATTTCTTCCAGATTTTTACAAACCAGAAGAAAAAATCCTTCATATATTCCTGTATAAAATGGGAGGAATATAGAGGTACATAATAGCTCTGTAGACGTTTATAAGTGCCATATAATGACCACATAATACTCAGAGGCTATGTAAAGCTCTAACAGAGCCCAGTGCCTGCGGCCCCAAGATAATTCAGCATGTCAGGTAGATTTAATATTTGGTCAAGTCCAATTGTTTGCATTTAATAGATGTATTCAATAAATATTGTTGTGAATGCTCGCTATGGATCATCCATGGTCAAAAATCAATATATGTAGGCCAAAGGGCAAATATTGTTTTAGAGATATATAACCTGCAAGTATCTTTCATTGTTGCCAAGGTAGTAATGTCTTTTCGCAAAGGTACATAAGCAGAAGTCATCACTCTCTATCATTTGCTACTGTGTCTGCTCAATTGGTTTCCTGGTTTTTACTTATATTGTAACTGCCATTAGCTTGTTATGATGTAGATGAAGCAAATCAGTGGAGAGGAATGTCTTGTAGAGTAAACATGTAACTGGGCCTGATATCTTATACTTGACTCAGATCTATTCTTTCTTCCTCACATCCTTTCCAATGCTAAATCCTGTTACTGTCACTCCAAAAATTATTTCCTGTTATTTCCTCACCACCAACCCTTTTTCCCCAAAAATAAGACACCCCCCGAAAATAAGACATAGTGCATTTTTAGTTATGCAATTCAGAGTTTGGCTGCTTATGCTGATGTTTGTGATGAAATCAATACAGTATATCAATACATGTTGATGTTTTGTTCAACAATAAATGTGAATTATTGTTCATAGAAAAGAAAAAGTCTTAGCTCGTCTTTAGGAACAAAAAGTAATATAAGACACTGTCTTATTTTCGGGGAAACCGGGTACATAGCTTAAAATTTAGTTCAAGCTCTGATTATTTCTCACCAGATACTCTGTAATTCACTACCAACTGGTGTTCCACATAACATAACACTTTCTCCACTTTGCTCCATCATGAACATAGTCTATCAGTTTATACTCTTCCCACTCCAATCGTGTCACTCTTTATATGCTTCATCATATGCATATAAAAAGGATGTGCATCATCTTCCTGATTCTTAAAAAAGTATCAGGAGGATGATACATATAGACCATGCATCTGGCTCTAAGACCTGATACATTGTATATATACATCATCCTCCTGATACTTTTTTAATTACTATGGAATAAAAGTTTGAACTTTCAACTAACTTTTCTCTTTTGGATATCTTGGTACCACAATACCCCCCATAGCAAAGCTCATCAATTGTGAGCCCCCCCCTGACAAACACCATTATGAAACCCCCATAAACCACATTAAAGTTTGTGGTGTCTGCCAGGCACCAAAGGGGTTCATAATGTTATGGTTTCAGCACTGCCATCATTTTTATACCCATGACAGATCAGAAATATGGAAATTCCAATGCAACTCCAAACCAAATCCATATTCATTTTTCTCAGAATTAAATTCAAAGTTTTCTTAGCTATCCAGCTGATCCTGCCTTGAATTTGTCTGTGGTCCATGCTTTGTTGACTCGCAGGTGGCATGTGACCACTGTAACTGATCAGCAGCCTCAGAGATCATATGCCATACGCCTGGCATCACGGCTCAGTAATGGGAGACTTGATGCCAGTAGTATGTCATTGACAACTGAGACAGCTGACTGGCTACAGCAGTTATATGCAAAGAACTTACATAGATCTACTCTGAAATGAAGCTGGTGCACTTCAAACCACAAACATGTCTAACAGTAAAGTACATCAGCAGTCACAAGAAATATCAATATGAATCATGTATCACTCAAAAGAAGAAAGGCTTACTGCTAGCACATGGACAGCAGGCAGATCGTGATAGGTGCATAGTTGGTAGGGAATCCACATGAAACTTCAATCCAGAAATAAGTCAGTATTATTGATAATTGACCCTAAATAACTGTCCCTAAATCTTCTTCTAAACCTAACTCTACAGCTGTCCCTACCATCACAATTTGTCCCTAAAACTAACCTGAAATATGTACCTCAAAAATGTCCCTAAGTTACAACTGACCCTAATACAGAAAGCGGCTCTAGGACCCAGAGATTCTTTGGGCAGAGCACACCAGAAACTAAACAAACAACAAAGTGATATTCTTAAGGACTATAAACTCTAGAAGCTGGCCAAACCAGACTTAGACAAGAAACAACAATATACTACAACTTGACACAACTGGAAAAGACAATAGATTTCCATCTAACAATACTTTGCCGTATTAAAAACTAGCAAAGACGTTTCTGTATACTCTCAAATGACATGCAAGGATCCTGAGCAGAAGCATTGCAACCACACCATACAAACACACAACAGAAGACAGACATAACATAGAAATTCCTACTGATCTTATGAGCAAGAGAGGACAAAACGGCAGGAGTTCCTGTGATTCGTAACACACCCACGTGAGCTTCTATGCTGAATTATCAGGAAGTCAGAGAAGTGAATTTACCGCGTTTTGTTATTTTATGACATTTGTTCTGATTGTAAGGCTATGTTCACACGGCTTATTTCGGGGCGTATATACGGGCGTATTTACGTCCGCAAATACGTCCCGAAATACGTTTCAAATACGTGTCGCAAAGTGTGGCACGTATTTCACGTCGTAAATACATTCCCCATTCTTTACTATGGGGATTTACTTGCAAAATACGCCTCAATAAGTGACAGGGGACTTAATTTTACGAACGTATTTACGGACGTATTTACGCCCGTAAATACGTTGTGAAAATACGCCTCGTGTGAATGACGAGGCGTATTTTACATTGGAATCAATGCTAATCTAATTGTTAATTATTTGAAACGTATTTCAGGACGTATTTACGGACGTAAATACGTCCGTAAATACGCCCCGAAATAAGCCGTGTGAACATAGCCTAAGTGTTTCTTAACAGTTGACCCCTTTAAAGTCTGTGTTACCAAAGGGGTCTATGAATTTTCATGTATTTTTGCCACTATATGGATTCTAAAATAGATTTTCATACATCTGTCTTAAACCGGCCTTCTAGACAGAGACTGAATTTTCAGTTGTCTTTATGGGGTTTTTTTTTGCTGGGTTTGTAGTGATGATGACTTCGTATCCAGTGGGAACAAATATAACTCGGTACATACTTCGACAAAACATAACATCAACATCAAATCCTAGTTTCCAAACTAATCCCATGACATTGTAATCCCTTTGAGAAAATAATACATTTTATTTTCTGGTAGAAGAAAACCCGCTGTATTAGTTGTCAAACCGAGAATAACAAGACACTTTAAAATAACAACTTAAATTTTACTTAAAGAGTTTGGAATTTCTTAAAGAGCAGAAAAAGGGGGACAGGGTGTAAAAACTGTTGGGCTAAGCCGCTTTGTTGAATAGAAACCAATCAGAGCTCCCCTTTCATTTTTCCAGAGCATATATGAAATGAAAGGGGAAAAATTGATTTGGGTTTCTTATGGGGAACAAAGAAAGTCTTGACGAAGAAGTTTTCATACATGTGGCCTAAGTAAAATGCATGCTTTTTGGAGTTGAGCCAAAAAAGGCGTTTATTAATTTTAAAATTTTTCACCCTTTTTTTATGTCCTGGTTCACCTGTATAAATCTGGACTATGGGTAGGTACAGTAAGTTTTCCAACCTTAATTGATTAAAATCATATATTGCTCAATAATTGCAGCATAGAATGAACAAAAAAACTCATATTCTAATAACGGTGCTATACAATGCAGGAACAAAAAGGGAAAAACAAAAAATACCCCCGGGCCCCGCCTGTTCCCCCCCCCCCCCAAACAAAAACAATAACTGTTTTTAATCCCAAATGATTTTTTTAAGGGTAAAAAAATTTTGGGTGCCACCCTTGGTGTGTGGTAAACCCTTAGGCTGATGCCATGGTAGATTTCTTCCCCATACCCATCTCTTTCCCTTTGGTATTTATATAGATAAAAAATTAAACCCGGGTGTTAGGTTCATTGTAAAAAAAGCTTAACAAAATTTTTCCATACATGTCGCCCTTAGTATGTAAATCTGATCTGGGATCTAAAATTTAAGGTCTGAATTATGAGGCCTATCACTGATATTTTAGGTTTCATTTATTTTTGGGGTCTGTTTTTTTTAATATTTTTTATTTATTTTATTTTTTTTTTGAAAAAAAAAAAAAAGGAAAAAAAATTCCCCATTACTTTTTTGGATCACTGCAAGTGAAAAAATTCCCCTCTTTTATTTTGCTTCATGTAACCCCTTTGTTGTTTTGGGTGGGTACCCATGCACATTTCTTAATTTTTGGGGAAACCCCCCCATTTGCCTTGAAAAAAACCTTTGCCCCTGGCAAGTCAATTCCCCAACCAATGACACAATATCAAAGCTGAAATGGGGGTTTAAAAATGTGTTTTCCCCCCCCCAAGGCATTTAATCCCCAAAATTTTTCACAACTTCAGTTTTTAAAGTTTTTTGGTTCCAAAAGGGGGGAAGGGTTTTTGGGATTTGCTTAAAACGCATACCATGGGGACCCATCTAGGGGACATTCCCATGCTTTTCCCCACAGGGGCCCTAACTTTTGTAAAAACCCCTTTTCTGTTTTTCCCAAAGGTTTTTGAGTAGCTAAAATTTGTTTTTGGGGTGGTTAACACTTTTTGACCCCCAAAATAAAAATGGAAAAAGAACTTTGAATAATGATGAAAATGTTTATTTTTTAATTTGCAAGCTTCCCAAAAAATTTTTGGGTTTCTGGGGCCCAAAAACCCCTTTAAAAATTTTTCCCAAAAGGGGAAACTATTGATATAGGGAAACCCAGCTTTTTCTAAACCTTCACCCCCAACCTAGTATGGAGTTAATAAGACCATTTAGGCATGTCTCTCTTTTAAAATTTTTTAAAATTTAAAAAATCCCTTTTTTGGAGTACCCCAAAAAGAGGAAAATATTTTTCTGAGTCAATTTTGAGAAAGGGGGAAAACCCCCTTCCATATTGAGTCATGGCTGGGTACACAGCAGCGGATTAGCCTGAGAATGTCATTATTGTGGAGTTCTACCTCGAAGGGAAGGAGGGCCGTGTTTGGGGCAAAAGGGGGTTTTCCCCCAAGTTGAATAGAAACTTATTATGTGTTTTGTTGAAATCCTCCCTGTTCGCTGACATAGACAGACTAATAATGGTGGTAATTTATAAAAAGAAAATTCTTATCAATGGATTTTAATGAGGTTCTGATAGGGAAATTTGCCCCGGTACTGGGAAAGTTTTCCAAATGGTTTTGCGGTTTTTTAAATTAAGGCCCTGGTTTTTTGGAGCAGTGTTTTCCCGTTTTCCCTTTCCCCTTTTTTTATTTTCGGGGCTTTTATGAAAAAAAATCTGAAACCCTTTAAAACCCAAATAAAAACCTTTTAATTTTGGTTTATTTTTAAAACCCTTCCAAGTCTGTCTGTCAGTTTTGGCACCTTGATAAGATTGCGCCCGTAACTTAAAAGTTTTTTTAAAATGACATATGTACACTGAAAATTTGGAAATTGGGAAAAAAAGTGAAAAAGTATTTAAATCTGTGGGAAAAAAGGTGCAAAAAATTTTACAATAGGCCCAGATTTATCTGGGCCCAAAAATTTCTGTCCGGTGCCTTTTTTTAAAAAGAAAAAAAATTTTAAATACTGTTTCAAACACAAAACTAGTATCCAATAAAGGGGGTTTTTAGAGCTTCTCAAAATA